>JAHZTW010000003.1:91928609-91974275 GCA_020283515.1 Alliaria petiolata | reverse complement strand
GATGGAGAAGCGGTGGAGACGGCGGTGGATAGCGAAGTACGACAACGGAGGCTGTAGGTGCCGGAAACGGAACGAGGCGTTGACGGAGTTGAGAAAAAGCCGAATCTAGAGGTGGATTTGTGGCGGAGACGTTGATTCTCCGGCGAATCAACAACTCCGTCGTCGTTGTCGTTGTCGTTTCTCTCTTTGGGTATGGAAGTGCAAAAGGCTCTTCTCCAGCCGTTTATCATTTTTGCTTCTTTCTTCTTTCTTCTTCTACCTCGTGACTCGTGCGTTGTGTTAGTGACTGAGATTTTTTTTCTCAGAGAAAGTGTTTTGAGATTATAAGAAATGTGAATTGAGATGCAGAGAAAGAGATGATGGTGCGAGTGTTTAATTTAAAAAGGAGTTTTTTTGTTTTCTTTTTCAATAATAGTGGGAGATTTGTTATTGGGATTATCTATGAATTTTTTTATGAAATATAGAGATTTTAAAAATATATAACGTACTAGTTACTTCCCTAAAGCTGTCAATATGTAGAAGTTACTGCATTTCTAATTGTTAATTCTAATAAAATGATTGCTTTTGGTACTAAAAACTTTGTAAACATAGAACTTATCGGCTACATGCTATTTACTATAGCCCTACTTTCTACTGATTTTAAAAAAAAAAAATACATAATCTTATCTCTTAGTAGTACTTAAAAAAAAGGAATATTAGATTTATAAATTCCTTCGCTAGAGGCGCGACAGATTCTAACATTTTAAAAAACAAAACTTGTTTAGGGGAGCATCTAATTTTTTTTTGATAATTCGGGAAATTTCGGATCGTCCATGGATAGATCTTCTTCTCTCTAAATATTTAACTACGCCGAAAGTAAAAATTCATATCTGTGTGATCAAGTGAGAATGATTTAACAATTTTACGATTAAAGAGAATTATCTCTAACCTAAACTAACAGGACAACTCCTCCTCAGATAAGAATCACTAAACCACTACCACTTAGTTTTAGAACACCTAATTTAATCTCTTGATATTGAATATTTTAAGAATACAGATAAATTTATGGCTATATAAACTATTATAGCCTACGATAATAACCTTTTCAAAATACTAAAGATCGTGAGAAAGTTGCTTTGAGTTTTTTTTTTTTTTTGCTATGAATGTTAATATCATATAAAATGAACAGGTTAGAGGTTACAAATTAATGAACCCCTAATTTATGCTTCTTTGGCAAAAAAGAATAAAAACAAGGAAAGCATTATAAAACAATATCTAGCAAAAAGATTTTATCTGATCCAAATCTCCATTAAGTTACGGAAGCGTCGTCTTCTTCTTCTCGCGGAGATTATGTTTCTAATCTCACGGTCAATGCACTTGAAGATTGTCTGGTACGGGATTGCTAGCTGATTGTGGATAACATTGTTTCTCTCCCTCCAGATGTGATAGACCGTAGCTTGAACTGTGATCTTCCGGAGGATCGAAGGAGCCTGGGGTGAATGCAATCGCGTCCAAGATAAAAGTTCAGACCAAGATCTGAACATATGCTGAGAAGGCCCGAGTCTTGCAAGCACCAACCTCCAAATTTCCGTGCTAAAAACACAGGTGATCAGTAAATGATCTCTTGTTTCCTCCTCTCTAGTGCACAAACAACACTCGGTTGAGATATCAATTCCCCAAGATGCAAGTCTGACTCTAGTTGGCAACCGGTTGAGTTGCAAAATCCACATGTTGAAAGCATGTTTTGGGATACCCTTTAAACCACACCAGATTCGACCAATTCTTTTGCTCCTCCCGAGGTCTAAGTTCCTCCCAAGTCCTTGATGACGAAAATTCTCTACACTTGACATTATTCACAATCCAAGTGTAATAATCTTCCGAATGAGAGAGACTCGGTAAGCTAACCGTTGTAAGATGCACATCAAGCTTTAGCTGTGACTCTGATCTCGGTGGGGGAATTCTCCAACCCTCACTTGTGCATACAGCACCAACACAGGAATTTTTAGGGATCCTCAGATCTCTAGGGCCATTTGATCCTATTAGCTTGATAAGCGGTCCTAGAGGCGTCCACGTGTCATACCAGAAACTGATTTTATGCCCGTTTCCCGCAATACCGTACAAGAACTTCTCACCTAAAGGTCTTAGATTCAATAGTGTTTTGCAAATCCAAGAATCTGTAGCATAAGGCTCCACAGCCCAGAAACTTCTATTTCCTAGGTGATAATACTTGTGCCATTCTGCCCAAAGAGTGCATGTACCTGAGAACAACATCCAAATGAACCTGAGGCACAACGTTTTATTCCATGAAGAGAATCTCCTCAGTCCCAGACCGCCTTCGTTTTTAGGCCGACAAACCGTACTCCAAGCCACTTTTGCGCCTCTTCCACTTTCAATATTGCCCGACCATAAGAACCTCGAGCATAGTGATTCAATTTTCTTAATGCAGCCTTGGGGAAGCAAGAACGTAGATATCCAAAAATTCACCATCCCTGATATCACAGATGCTATTAGCTGAGCTCTGCCTGCAAAAGAAAGTGTTTTCACCGCCCAAGATCTGAATTTGGAAGCGATTTTCTCCAATAGAGGCTCATATTCAGATATTCTTAGCTTCCTAAACATCAGAGGCAGTCCCAAATAACGGATCGGAAGGGAGCCAACCTTGAATCCATACATTGCCATAGTATTGGATTCAATTTGGTTAACTCTTGCGTGGTATAGCTGTGTTTTGTCTCTGTTCATATGCAAGCCTGACCAAAAAGCAAAATCATCTAGAGCTTCACTTATGCCATGCAAGGAGGAGCTTCCCCCATCAAAGAATATCATTACATCATCGGCGAACATCAGGCGAGAGATACCCAAGTCTGATGTTTTTGGGTGATAATGGATATATCCTGCATCGAACCTTGATTGGAGAAGCTTTGAGAATACCTCCATAGCCAAAACAAAAAGGTAAGGAGATAATGGGTCTCCTTGCCTTAACCCTTTTGAGCTTTTAAAAAAACCTCTCGTGATTCCATTTACCGAGACTGAGAATGAAGGAGTGGTGATGCATTGGGAGATCCAACTTACAAATTTCTCCGGTATATCCAGTGCTCTTAAAGCGGAAATAACAAAATCCCATCTTATTGAATCGAAGGCTTTCCTGAGATCAACTTTAAGCATAGCGCTCGACTCTATATTCCTCCAGTTATACCCATGCACAAGCTCAGTTGCAAGCAACACATTTTCTGCGAGAAGTCTGCCAGGCATAAAGGCTGATTGAGAGTGAGAGATAACCTTGGATAGGAGCTGCTTGAAACGAGAAGCCAGAAGCTTTGAGATGACCTTATACATTGTGTTGAGACAGGAGATTGGTCTAAAGTCTGAAGTGGTGAAAGCGTTTGTAATCTTGGGGATGAGCACAAGAGTTGTGGCATTCCATTGCTTTAGCAATTCACCCGAAGTGAAAAATTCTTCAATTGCCTCACACACCTCTGCACCTACTATGCTCCAGCAAGCAATAAAGAACTCTGCTGAAAAACCATCCGGTCCACTTGTTTTGTTCTTTGGAAGGTCAAAGAAAGCTTGTTTGATCTCTTCCTTGGAGAACTGCTTTACCAGACTTTCCGTTGAGCTTCAGAGCATCTATACAAAAGAAGAAGATCTATATCCTCTTGAATGAACATCGTTGGGCCAACTTCATTACCCAGAAGATCCGTGAAGTACTCCACACAGTGCTCTGTCACTCCATTCTGAGTTTCTATTTGATCTCCATTTGGAGCTATAAGGTAATGGATATGGTTAATGGCCTTCCTGGAAGCCACCATTCTATGGTAGTAGGCTGTATTTCCATCACCTTCCTGTAACCACAGCACCCTTGATCTTTGGAAGAAAAAACTCTCTTCAGCTCTAACCAAAACCTGCCATTTCCTCTGAGCATCCAGCTCTAACTGAGCATTAACTTGGTTTGGATTTGCCAGAGTTTGAGATTGTAGATGCAACAGAACATCATGCGCTTCCACCACTCTCTTCTCGAGGTCAGAAAAATTCTCTTTGCTGAAGGCCCGAATGAAATTCTTTAAGGACTTTAGCTTCTTTGAGATCTTCAACATTGTTGATCCCATCACGTTACAAGAATATCAATGCTCACAGACCAGCGAGAAGAAGTCTTGGTTTTGAAGCAGAAAGTTGTAAAATTTGAAAGGTCTCCTTTGCCTCTGAGAAGCTAAATTCAATATCACTCCACATGAAGCGTGGACCGAGAAATCTGGCTCTCCAAACATAGCTAACGATGAGGGAAAACTTGTAGACCAAATCTCATTGACCAGGATACGATCCAACTTCTTTGCTACAGGCCGAACATCACACTTATTCCACCAAGTGTAAGTATTTTCACGATAATTTAGATCCGCCAGCTCAGCTATAGATAGGCACTCTCTGAAATCCCTCGTCTTTCTATCAACATTTAAACTCACAGGTCTTGAATGCTCATTTGGGTGGAGGATTTGGTTAAAGTCTCCAATCACTAACCACGCGCTTCCATTAACAATCTGGCTGGACGAGTTATAAATGGTCTCCTCCCACAGGTCTTTCCTCTCACCTTCATCATTTGAAGCACACACCACTGAAATCACAATCCAATCTTAAGCGTTAGGCAGAAGAACTTTACAGGTAATCATCTGCAGAGACTTTGCAACCACTACTACTTTCACACTTGGGTGCCAGACGACCCAAATTTTTCCCAAAACAGAGAATTCATAACTTTCAACATAAGACCAGCCGGGAAGTAACTCATTGATGAACTTCTGACTCTTCAGCTGTTTGACATGGGTCTCTATAATACCGCCAAAAATAGGTTTATTTATTTTTACCCACTTCTTTAACCCATAACTATGACTTGCTATATTGAAGCCTCTGACATTCCAGCAAAAAATTTCTTTACACATAAAAATTAGGAGGTTGTGGGGCTCTTGCCCCTTGTACCTTTTTTATTCTTCTTCTTTGATAACACTTTCGTGAATTCTTTCTGATCATCTTTCAGCTGAGTATCTGTTTCCAGATCGGATGAGTCAATATCAGAGGAGTCTGGTTCCACCTCAGAAGACTGAAGGTTACTATCCTCTGCCCAGGAACTCTCTGAGATAACTTTGTTTTCTCTAGTGAAAAGAGCTCTAGGCACTCTAGGCACTTCGCTCGTTTCACCCGTTGAAGCTGATGTACCCTTACCCAAAGACGAATCAACAAAATTTACCACTTTTGAGGAAGAGTTTCCGGCTGCGACTACCAACTTTCCTGCTTTTTCAAGGAGACTCCTGGCTTTATTCCTGCGAGAGTTCTTGTTTACCGGGGCAGCTACAGAAACTCTAATGCATGCCTCAGCCGCATGAGTTCTGGAATTACACTTTGTGCATAAGATTGGGGCTGACTTGCAATGCTTCAGGCTATGACCCACTTCTTTGCAATGCTCACAAACCGGTGGCATCCAAGGGCTTGAGACAAGTACCTTTCTGATTTCGCCGAATTGAAATTGCACATTTACGGCCTCCGGCAACGGCTTGCGAGGGTCAATGATGGTAAAAACCTTTGCAACTTCAAGGTTTATTTTATTTTTTGTTGTTGGATGCAATCATTTTGGATGACCAACCAAACCCGCAATATACTCTAACCCTTCATCATTGAAAAACTGCAGAGGAACCTCCCTAAGCTCGAGCCAAATAGGGGCAGATGTGAGCTCCGGTTTGACTGGAATAACTCCTGGTTCCCAGTTTGCTACAAACATAGTTTGTCCCGCTATCTGTCAGAGCCTCTGATTTATCACCCGATTTCTGGTGGAGTAGTTTGGGATCCTAAAGAGGAAAGCATTTCCATCCATTTTCGAAACAGAAACATCCCTGTAGTACTTACTCCACGGCCCATTAACGATGTTGTGAATCGTTCCTTGCGATGGAGGATCCGAGTAGAATTGCCCGAGAATGAAGCATTCCCATGATTTCTTATTTTTCTCGATTACAGAGTTGGGTATCTTGACACAAGCCTCTCCAGATGGTAGGGTAAAGGTTGTTCCTTTCTTTTGGAGCAGTTTCGTTGATCCCTTGAAGAGACCAGACCACAAATCGTTCACAAGAGTTTTTGATTTTTCTAGGGTTTCCGGATCGACCTCTGTTGAGGTTTTCACGGAATCAATCGGGGATTCAACAGTTGCCGAAGCTAATTGAGAGTCCACTGAAGAGTTCTTTGCTTCTGGAACGGTTGATTGAATAACTTTCACAGAAGCTACGGAAGGGGGCAAAGCTGGCAGGACAGGTGAAGAAACCAAAATCGAGACAGCGGAGGAAGCTTGAGCAGTCGGTGCCGGAGGCGAGAGGAGTTCACTCCCTGATGCCACAGGGGGAGACGAACCTCCATCGGTGGCGGCCGGAGAAGATGGAGAAGAAATTTCAGGGGGCGGAGGAGGTAGCACTGATTTTGTGGGTGGAGATTTTTTGGGAGGTGGTGAGTTTTTGGGAGGTGGTGATTTTTTTGGAGGTTTTCTCTTTCCCATGAGGAGGAGAGGGCCTAAAAGATCTACACTGACGCCGGTGAATAAAAAAGAAAGAAGTCGCAATTATCGCCTTTTTCTGGTTCGATTACTGAAGGATAAACTTGTGTCAGTCCATAGTTTTAATAAAAATAATATTATGAAATCAATTTAGTCTTGTAGTTGGTAACTTGGTGTTTACTGTTCACATACTAAAATTTGGGATTAAAAATTTAAGTGTATTAGTTGTTATAGTATATATTAAAAAAATTAGAAGTCTAGTCTCATCTACAAATTAGGAGAGCATTTGTTGATTGACCATTCTTTGTATAACAACACTATTTGATCTTTGACGGAATTTAATGTAGTAGCTAGATGAGAAAATATGATTGGGTTAATACACAGTTCAGTGAAAATATAGATGCATTATTGCATAGATATTCGATTATTGGATCTATGGATGTGAGCCATTTAATTTGTTTATATATCGATCCATGTAAAACATTTAATGTTCGAATCGAGACTTGATCCGATACCTGATGAATAAAATATAAACATGTTGCCACTGTAATAATACCAACTACATTTGTTCAGATATTTATGGCTTGACCATAATGCTGAAATTCATGAGGTTCTACAATGATCATAACGGTAGGTGCAGTAAAAATGTTATGGGTGACAAATAATTTACCATATTTTACTTGAAAACGTGATTTTGTTAGTATTCTATACTTATTTTTTTTTTACAAATAATTGTCCCTGTCTTTTTAATTTATAAATTATTCCTATCAAACAAAATAATATTTTAATAAAAGATAAAACAAAAAAATTTAATATTTTTTTAATCTGTGTAAAATATCAAAATATTTTTAAAAATTTAAAGATTATCTTTACGTTCTTTTAAAGTGACCATATATGCTACACAAAACGTCATTAATCTTGTGACAAAAATTTCAGAAGTGACAAAATGTCAGCGACAAAAAAATTGATTGGAATAGTTTTTAGCGTTTTATAAAAATTATACTTAATTTTTAGAGTTATTTAGGTAGATAGCATATATAGTTTGGAGAATAAATTAAGTAAATGATTATGGTGTAACCAAATACGCTAAATTAACTAAATTAAGTAAATAAAACTATAATCACACATTATTTTACTAAATGTCAAATTATTTCATAAAATCACACAATTTACGCTAAATTAAGTATGCTAAATTAACTAAAGTCTAGATCATTTTTATTCATCTTAAGCATTTATGCTTTTTGATCCCTCGGCTATTTAGAGATTTAACTATTCATCTCACATATTGTTTAATTTTGAATAAAAATAAGAATAATTCTATGTACACAAATTGTTTACAAAAGTAAACACCATAACGATAAAATGGTACACATCAAATAAATCAAAATGCACTTGTTTAATACATATCTTCAAAGACCTACCTAAGTGTTACTATCACATAAAAATAAATGAAAAAAAAAACAAAAGTCGACCTACGACTATAAAAATTCAATGCTATAGAATATGGTACGAATTAAAAAAAAGTGACCGGCAAAAAAACAAAAGAAGATAACGAAGCATCAATAAATGAATGTATTGATAGTGAATGGCATGGGGGGATAGATAGGACGAAGATCCCCAGAACAATTTATTACAGAGACGCCAAAAAAAAAACCATAGCTACTGTTTTAGTCTGTGTACTCTGTACTTTTTTTTAAATTGTTGTAATGGGTCGGTCCATTTTTTTATTTATCTTTATCCATTTCAGCTATTTATTGCTACTTATCACCTTTTTTTTCTCCTAATTTTGTTTTGTCTGTTTTGTTACAGCTTTTAACGTACATTGCATGCCCACCTACGTGTTTGGCTATTATGTATGTTCCAGGACCAGACACATACATATAAATGTGTAACCCTAAACTAATCACACTTTAAGTACTAATTCTTCCATGCGTTCATGATATGCCAAACATATTATTGTCACAATTCATGTAAGCAAAGCATTTGGAAGGAGGTGTGAAATGAATGATCATACACTTAGGTGCAGGTGCAGCAGCTAAAATGCAAATAATTAATTTAAAGAAGTTATATGAAAAAATTGATATATTACCCAAATAATATAGTATGAAATAATTTACAGAATTGTTCAAATTGTTCAATAACTTTGATTCTCGAAAAATCTCTGACGGCTGAGTGCGGTAGTAGTGAAAAAATTGTAAGTTTATCAGAAATTTGTATAATTTTTTCGATGAAAAATATTATTCAAAATTTTTTTTTTCGATAATGGTTTTTATGACAAAGATTTAAGTGATTGGAGTTAAATATTTTTGTAAAAATCAGTTAGCTGATTGAAGTTAATTAGTTTTGTATTTCTCATATATTTCTTTTTACGACACCGATTTAAGTGGGTGTGCTAACAAAACTTATCCGTATATGAAAGAGGAAGGCACTTTCCTGCTTCTGCCATGTCAATATCTTAAAGTGTGACACGTGTCATTTATTATTTTATTTTCAAAAAATTATTTTATTTATAATAAATTTGAACCAAATAAAATATTTTTATATTTTTATCTCCACTCATGGGAATTCGAACCCATAACTCTCACAATAAAAGACAATCGCTTTTTCTATTATGCCATGAGTACTCTTTGACAACCCTCTAAAAACTTGTGATATTCTCCCTATGTTTTACAAATTAAATTGGAAGCACTTTCAAAAAAAATTATACGTATATCAATTACATATTTGGTAGAATGTCCCAAATGCATAAATAAAGAAATTTTCAAAATGAAAAATTGAAAAAACCAATTAATTCAATTTTTTTTAAACATCAAGTAATAAAATAAATACTAACATGTGTACAATTAAATATACATAAAAACCATTAAATTTGAATTCAACTATTTAAAAATTATTATAAGTAGAGGAAATTCAAATTTAATTTTAAAAATAATAAATAAATAAATTTAATATAATACATAATTTTAAATATATTATTATATTTTCTTTATTATTAAACTTTGGTAAAAATGAAAAAATTATGATATTAAATAAATTGAGAAGTTAACTTCAACCTATAAATTTTGACATACAAAAAAATATTCTATAAAAACTTCAGAAGATAACAAATGATATAAAATATAGAGACGAAAAAAAAAATGGATACAAAAATCAACAAAAATTTAAAACATAGACAAAGACATGAATTCAATGCAAGATATGTAAAAAAAATTCTTAAAACGATAAATTGAAAATATAAAAATTATTATAATATTAAAATTTAGATAAATAAAAAAATATGAAAATTTAATAATAATAAAAAATTTCGTTAAATAATATATGAGATTTAAAAAAGAAAATAAAATCAATAATCAAAAATATAGATTTAAAAACATATTATTTAAAACTAAAATTGAAATAAATCCGCGCATCGTACGGATTCTTTCATAGTATAATTAAAAGAGAAACTGAAAAAAAGTTAATAACAAAAAAAAAAAAATTGGGTGACGCACGAAAATATTGTAGTGGTATAAAAACTTTAACTACAAAGGAAAAAAAACTTTTAACTAAAAAGGAATAAAATGAAAGATGGAAATGTCTACGAAAAATATATTAGAAAGTGACTGAGAAATTGCTATTAGTCTTCAGTGTCTCTTTTCTTATGAATTATTATGTACGCATATATTTTTGGATTGTATTCTACATATATTAATCCATTGGACTGTTGATAAACCATTTATGTTAAATATTAGTTTGTCGATATTAAAGAATAATGAGCTTTAATTTTAAATTAATTGGCAAATGAGTTGGTCTAATTATTTTTAATTCATATAGAACAAATGTTGGACATTCCCTATGTCGCAGAAGATTTTGTTTGTTTTTTCCTGCTCCATTAGCTTCACCGAAAGAAAAAAAAAAAAATCATGTCGTTCCAAAATTGTTGTGGTACTTTAAAAAAAAAAATGTTGAGGTACCACCACTCTAGCTATGTTAGTAAAATAATAAAAATGCTTTCAATTTTATCATAAACACTAAGCCGTAAGCTAATTATAATATTAGAAAAGCTAATACTTTTCCTAATACTAAAGAATATTTCCTATAGTTATTAGAAATTAACCATTAGATAAAAAATAATGGTTTCTAAGAAAATGTGCATTTCTAAACATTTAAACACCATTTTTAATTCAATAGTTCCATTTGTTATCATGATGTCTTTATATAAACACTGAAACACTGACAACCATTATTGGATTCTAAGTTTTGTTTTTTGTTCTGTTTATTGGGTTGTATATCAACTTATACTGATAGTTATAGTTTATTACTACCAGAAAATATATCACTTATTTTTTAATTCTATAGTTTAGTTATTTGAAGATTAGTTGATGACAAAATAGAAAGATATATGTGGAAATTAATATATTCTCAGAACCTAATATAAAATAACAATTAATTAAATTGCTAACCTTTTATGAAACTTTTTCAATAACTGTTATTAGTAGTTAAGCAATATATTACTAGTCTATTTCTATTGTTGAAAACAAGAAAAAAAATATTGATCTATAATTCAAATGATTAGATTCTTATTTTTTATAGAGTTAGTGAAAAGATTTGATAAAGTTCGAAGTTGTTTTTTTTTTTTTCCATCTAGTAGATTATATAGAATTTTAAACGTTATGTTATACAAAAATCTGGCAATGAACCAAACCCTTTAAAAGTTAAAAGCCCAAAAAAAGAAGCAAAACAAAATACAAAAACTGACGGACTAAATCACGAAAAGAGAAAATGATCAAATATAAAACCTGAAGAGCCACAATACAACAAACTATCCATAAGTTTGTGACATTGTGACAACATCAAAGCTAATAAAATTTAAACAGTAAAACTGAGACGATACACTTAAACGAACCCACAATCTCTCCCATAGAACCTGAAGAGCCACACTGCAACAAACTATCCATAAGTCCGAAAGATCCAGAAAGAGAACTCAACTGAACTCAAACGAAACGACTGGTCAATATATCCATTCTATCGTTTGACCTTTCAACGGTATTTGAAAATTGTCTTTAAAGATCCTCAATTGTATACAACTATATTATTTTTGTTGACCCTTTTTTGGCGTCTTTTGCCTCGCATTAATAAAATTCTATATAAATGGATGAGTGAGAAATATACATGCATATATATGATCCTACCAAAGAAGCACACACTCACATATCAACAAAAAAAACATCCCAATGATGTATTGTTTTTGTTGAGAAACGCATTTGTTATATATAAAAAAATGATGTATGCTTTCTCGGATTTAATATCATAAATTTTGTTTCATTTGATTTGATGTTGGAAGACATTTTTGATTCAATGGATGTCTAGTAAGTTATAGTATTCCACTATCTTTTTTAAGACGAGCAGAGCCACTCATAATGAGTTTTTGCGAAAATGAATCAATTAGATAATTTAAATTTCTTAACTGCGTAAAACTATGTATTTAGTATTTAACAATATGTATTAATTTTGATACAGCGTTTTTCAGCAAAATTCAAATCTTACGAGGCTAATACCCGCACAAAAGCACGGATTTTTCTTTTAAAACATTATTGGAACAAGTTGTTTGATAAAATAAAAAAACATAAATACTTATTCACCAAATCTATTACCAATCTTAAATAATATTTAGAAAAAATCATAATTTCGAAAATGCCTTAGAATATCATGTACATTTACAATGTTTCAAAAATTATATTGTCCCACTTTTTTATATATATAACTCGAGTGATTCGGATCGAAGCCAATATAATTTTTGAGTGTGTAATCTTGTTGGATACAATCATTTGAAACATACGAACTGTAAATTAAAGTTTTATGGTCTAAAAACATGTTTTTTGTTTTTGATAATAGTCGAGCAAAGGTCGTTACGTTGGGTTGCACATTATCCCTAACTTTTTAAGCTATTTCTCGAATGTCATTTTTTCTTCTCATTCCAAATAATTTACATTCTCCTCGTTTCTCTCATTTTTAACTATCCTAACTCATAACCTCTAAATAATATTTCCTTTCATTTTTAAATCCTTTAACTACTAAATTTCCATGTTGAAAAGTGTGTGACATGTAAATATATATTTTAGCTCTTCTCTTATTTTCCATTCTCTAAACGAAACTATACTTTTCTCTCATCTCTTCTCAACCATTTATATCAAATTTTGTATAACCTAATTCAATTTTCAATTCTAACCTCTATAAAAAATGAATGGAGAGTTTCAGTATAAAAAAATGAATGGAAAGTTATAGACATCACATATGAAGAAGAAATTATGATGCGATGAAGGGAGATGATGGTAAGTATGGTGAACCAAAAACATATAAATAAAATGGATGAAACTAAAGTGTGAAGAATATGAAAATATTTTATGATCAAATTTAAAACTTGAGATAAATAATTAAAATTGGATCATAATTAGAAAAATGGTTAAAAACATTTATTTTTTTTTGTGTTATGGAGAGGACTCACTTCTATTCATATCTCCTATATATTAATTGAGAAACATTTTTAGAGAATAGGCTTATTTTTTGAATTATTTACAGTGGTGCCATTTTGCTGATGTGTCATCACCACACTTATTTTCTCATTATTTTAATACAAATTTCCTTTTTTGATTATACTAATAACATTATATGTCTTTATCTATTTATTACTTTTAATATAACCAAAAAATTATGTTTTAATTTTTAGATTATTTAAATCATTTTAGGTTATGTGATGATTTATGATATACATCATATTACACAATACATTTCTTAAAAATAAATAAAGCAATAGTTTTAAAAAATATTATTTTATGAAATATAATTTATATACAATTTATGATATACACAATACTTTTTTTTGATTAAGCAGAAAATATGTTTACAATAAAAAAGACTTCAATATGTGTGATTTTAATATAAAAAAATTATAACAAATTAAAAATATAATTTAGGTTACAATAAAAAATACTTTTATATATGTGATTTTAATAGATATCTATATTTATAAATATTTTTTTTGTTTATATGGTTTGTTAATAGAACCATATAAATTAACCAAATAATATAAATATTTAAACTTGAAAACAAGTTAAAAATATTATGTCAAAAAGTTGAAATATTAAATTAAATTATTCACATATATATAAAACTGATTAAATTATTTTTATTTTAAACAATTTCAAAATCATCTTTAATAAAATTATTTATAGATTTTTTATCATGCGCATGGCGCAGGTTATCACCTAGTATATATGATTAGACATGTGTTTAGATTGTAGAAAAAAACATAAACAATTAGACAAACCAAATATTTGGATAATAAGTTTATAACTTCGTATCTAATATTGTATTTTTTTGTCTTCAAGCAATACTGTATAAATCTAAAAGAAATATAATTAAAATCGAAGAAATGACCAAAACTAATATAAAACATGAGTTACTTTTTTTTGATGGAGACTTTTTGGAGTATATATAATAACAATAATTTGATTAGAAATTTAGAAGATAGTGTGACTCTTTGGAGTATATATAATAACAATAATTTGAATAAATATATGGCTAGAAAAGGTTTTGGGAGACATACCATATGATATGTGGACCGGTCTTATATTTATTTATAATATTAGCCATAAGGCCCATAACCATGTATTATTATCAGAATAATTAAAATAAACTTTAAGTAAATTTAAATGGTTACTCCTCGAGATCGAATTTTGTGTGTTTCATGGATGGTTTTTCAGCCTGCGCATAAAAAAAAGACTTCAAATACCTCCGGAATGGAGAATAAAGGAAGCTTATTGAATTATGGGTTTGGAAAGACAATAATTTTTTTTTTTAAATCCATCCTTATTGAATGTAGAATTGTTAAATATCTTCTAATATACCATGTTATTAGATATATATTTTTTCCAAATAATTTAAAATAATTCACAATCCACCATTATTCAATTGATAATTTGATCAAAATCATAATTTTTTTTTGAGTTTATTGGATCATTACCAATTTTAAAACAAATTAAATCTGAAAATATTTTTAAAATGTTTGATTACAAGTTTTTAGTTACATGTGTTGATCAACAAATATCACCTATAAAGATGATAGTTTAAAGAAACTATAAAAAAATATTTATTTTTTAATCAAACTGAGAAAAATTGCCAAAAATGACCTAAATTTTGATTCTAAATGCAAAAGTAGATCTCTTATTCGATCAAATACAAAAGTCTAAAATGGGTAGAAAATTACAACTTTTTTCTTATGACGAAAAAAAAAACAAAAATTACAATTACGGTTATAACTTTTGAAATTTTAAAATTACTAATGAAGTATGCGTTTGGGATTTTATAAAGAAGTCTACCGTAGATTTCACTTGAAGTCTTCTCCATAATTACATCTTTTATTTAAAATTTTAAAATAATAAAAATTAATTTGATTAAAAATTTATATACATAATCAAAATAGAAGAATTGTGAAGTATATAAATTAAAATTTCATAAAATTGTATCAAATGAAACCAACAATTTTAATACGTTTATTTAAATTTTTTGTTGTTTTGAATGTTGGAGAGAATTATTATTGATTTATCTCAACATAAATATAATTTATTTATAGAGTGATATAAGTGATAAACTAGGGTTAGATCCTGAATATTATTCATGTTTGCTTTTTTCATTGATCATAATAAAAAAATTGATATATTTTTGTTATACAAAATTAAAAGTTTTTACAAATCTTAGAATAAATTAATAAATTTCTCTTGAAAAATTATTAAAACTTAAATTTTTTTATTAAATTTTATCAAAATCTAATTAAAACTAAAATCATTCAAAATAAATTTAAATCATTCAAATCAATGATTCAATAAGTCCCCCCCCCTCAACAAGGATTTTTCACTTGAATATACTCCCAAGTCCACGTCGTCCAGAGAGAGTGGTTTATTCAAAAGGTTTGTGTAGGTTAAATGAGAAGTAACGTCCCTCATCTGAAGGGGTTTTCCTCCTGAATACTTTTCGGATGTCCAAGTCCACGTTGTTCACTTAGAGTGGTTTATTCAAAATGTTTGTGTGGGTTAAATGAGAAGTCACGTCCCTCCCCCAAAGGAGTTTTCCTCCTGAATACTTTCCGGATGCCCAAGTCCACGTTATCCACTGAGAGTGATTTATTCAAAAGGTTTGTGTGGGTTAAATGAGAAGTTACGTCTAAGAATCATGACTCCTATCTGGCGTATTTTATGGTGGTTGATTATGCGAATATGGATTCTAAGAAAGTGCAGCTGGAACTCTTCCTTAGAGATTTTGCGTGTGACCGGGAATAAATTGTAAGCTAGACGAGGTCATTTACCTTCTTTGGTGTGAAGTGTCATTTACCTTCTTTGGGGTTAAAACATCACTTATGATCAAACAGAAGGAATAATAATTCACTTCTATTAAACATGGTCAAAACCGACTGGAGCTTGACAGTTGACACAATTACTCATCTAACTTAACATATGATTGGTTTTAAATTACAATATATTATTGAACAAAAAAAAACTATAATATATATATGTTCATATTTTTCAGTAAATTATTTAAAACATAATATTTAATTACTTTACGATTAGATATAAAGTTTAAATAAATAAAAAACCACATGCTTGTGGTACAGTAGTAAAAGAATTCTTTCACATGGGTTCGAGTCTTAGCCACCGAGGGATTAAAATGACAACATCGCCGGGCCTCCAGGATATCCACATCGAATTTTTAGTCGGGTCTCGTTTGGGTCCGAATATCTGAATTATAAAAAAAAAATTTAAATATAATTTTGATAATATTTTATAAATGTTATATGTGCTAACATAAATGAATGATTATTTTTTAATATCTAGACAAAAGGTTATATAATTTGGACCCAAATCACTCCCGAGATAACAAATTGAACCAATATTTTTGTTTTTTTATGAATTTGTTTTCATTTTCTTATAAACACAGAATTTCGGACAAAAATTTAAACTAATTTTGGGCGCATAAAAATTTTGAGAGCATGATAAAAATCATAATAAAAAATATTTAAACCTTAACATCGATCCTCTTAAACTACTAAACCATTATAGATTGATTTTCTCCAAAATTAAGTTTTGATAGTAATATTCCAAGATAAAAATTAAATAATTTACGAAATTAAGTGAGTATTTTATTAAAAGAACATATTTTACGTCGGAAAAATATTGTAATTTTTTGTAAAACTTTCAATTCCATATAAGTTAAACAATTATAATATACATGCATATCCATCAATTTTTTCTATAACATAACTATAGATCTCGATCCATCTAAACATATCGAAAATTATGAAAACTCAATAACCACACACAAACAAATTTAACAGGTTTCATTTCGTCACAAACTAAGAATCACAATGGTAGAGGCTTAACTAAAATTATCAATCGCTGATTTTGATCGGTAAGATTGGTATATCATATGGCCTAAAACACTTCTCATCTAAAAATAGATAGTTTGGTACCAAAACAATATGACAGTTTTTATTTAAAAAAATTGCATAAAATGATGTTTCCATCTAAATTGACACATGTATAACATCATATTTATACCAAAAAATGTATAACATCCTATCTTATGTTAGTTTGGTTTTGAACTATGAATCTCATTTTTTGGAAAAAAAACAAATATCTTGATAGGAAAAGACCAATCTAAGGTACAGGTGTCACTAGCTACTTAAAGAAGTTAAGAAACCACATTCTTGTATAAACCAAAACTTTGATATTCATTTTCTTGCACCAATTTATTCACTACAGATTTGTCAAAGTTTAAATGACCAACCAAATGTAAGAATTCGTTGAATATTAGATGGTTGATAAATGATCTTCTTATCGTTATTTTTTAAAGGGGTATATATTTTTTCTCTGAGTACAAGTAAATATATTTAAGATGCAAAATCAATTTTCCATTTTGATCGGTCATTTTTTAGAAATCGGGACCTCAACTATGATTCTATGAATCTTAGAAACAAAGGACATAATAGCCACTAGCTTCCATTACATTGGGACCAATATTCTTCTAAATCCACTGACTACAAAACTAAAGCTATATACACCACTCCTACAATTATACCGTAAATATTCGTTTGAACCCTAACTTAAAAAAGAGAGAGACAAATATCACAAATGATCTCTAAAATAAGAGTGTAGTTAAATATATAAAATCAAGAAATGCTAGTTTAGTGGTGTTAGCTTATCCATGGTTCGAGACGTTGTTAGAGTCTAATTTAGTTTTGTTGTTTTTGTTAATATGACAAGTACTATGTGAGTTTTAAATCTGCATGGTAACACAATTAATGATCATATATACTAGCACAAACTAGTAAATTATGTCTTGGTCGAGTTTAGTTTATCTAAGAATATGATTCTTTGATTTTCATTGTAATACTACAACGAAAGTCAAATATCATAAGGATCTCAATTAATTCGATTAATAAAAAGAGTTATTAGATTCGTATGAATGAAAAGCACTAACAAGACATATAGCAAAACAATCAAATTAGAAAACAAAGTCAATGATGAAGTGCACTAACCACAAACTCACTTAGAAGTGCTATATTTGTGAAAACCACTTTCTCCCCTTTGATAAGACTAATTGACATTGATGTCGAAATATCAGAAAAACAAAATTAAGTTTCATTTAGAAATATGAATAGCAACACTAGTACCAATTTTAACTTGATATAAAGTGAAATTGTGGACCAAAAAAAAAAAGTGAAATTAAATTTACCTACAACTTGACAAAAACATATCAAAAGATTTACCTGTGACATGTACCAATCACAACAGTTTGTATAATGAGTATAATTGCGTCATGTTGATAGAAATTTACATCGAGTTTTTTTTGTAAATTAAACACTACTGAATTAACATATAAATTGTAGATGTAAAAATAAAATAAAAGGGTATGGATAAACTTTGGGGCACTGAGGCCAGACATAAGATGGTATGTCAAAATCTAGACATTTAATTCAAACATTGTTTTTTTTTTTCAACCTTTGTAAGAAAGTTGTAGAAGGTAAATTATTGGGAATAGTCTAAAGCTAATCCAGAATTATGCACTTTCTCATTTTGTAAATAAAAAAAGATCATGATTACACACTGTGTAAAAGAGGCACTTTAGTCTTTATATACAGGATTACCCATCAATAACCAACTTTTATCCTAATTATCACTTAAGAGACTTTTGTACTGACAATAAACAAATCAAGTTTTGCATATAATTAGAGAGAAGAAAAAGCTGGTCTTCAATCCTCTCTAGACAATTATAACAGCAAGAATGAAAATTTAAACATATGAAAATTCAAGTCTTGAAGATCAAAGTAGTACACACATAAAAGAGCAAGTGTATTTGTTCAGAACAAGCACATACAAATAAGAGATTCCAAAGTCTTGCAACACAAATTAGTAAAAGACTAAATAAACAGTTTTTAAACTCATCACTGAAACAGTTGAACTGTGCATAGTGTTTGCCTTGAGCCTCTTTGTTTTCAAACCCGGAGAGGGATTCGGTCTTTGCTCTTCGATTTCTCCACTGCCCTTGGAGCTGAAACAAAGCAAATCAACAAAGAACTGAGCCATTGAGTTTGTTTGTATTCAGATTTCAGGTGAGAGATGGTTGCAAAGTAAATGGCTTACCTAAGCCAATAGAATCAGAGCCCTTCATGATCTTCAGCTTCCTACATGTTTCAGTAAATATCCTGCAAATAGGTTTTAACAAGGATTCAACTTTTGCAGAGAAACAAAACCAAAACTTCAAAGTATTCATCTCTCTATCAGTTGTTTGGTCCATTCTTTGAAATCTTCAAGGAGCAACTCATAAAACCCACAAAGTTTAAAAAAAAAAAGAGTTCAAGAGAAGCTTACTCCCACGGTACATCTCCAACGAGCATCCAGTCACCGTCTTTGTCTTCATAAGTAAGCACAAATTCTGATCCATGAAGAAGATCCTTCAACTTAATCTCGCTCAGTCTTTCCCTCCCTTGAGCTCCATGAAGTCCACATTGACCTGAGATCATAATAAACAAGACGTGAAATCGCTGCTTTCTTCTGTTCTTTTTACAATGGAATCAAGGATTAATACATAGAAAATTCTCACCAAGAGTGAAGCAGCTGAACATTTTCTCAAGTGCAGAAGACAGCTGTTGATAGGAAGTGTAAGTTCTCAAGTCGACTTTCCTCAGATACGGAGCACCATCCATGCTCACCTTCACAAACAGAGGACCAAGACCAGGTTTCCCATCGACCTCATCGGTGTTCTTCGAAGTAGAAGAAGCCATTGTATTCTTGCGGTAGGATCTGATCGGAGGCCAACCAACAACCTGTGCCCTACAAAACCATAAACAACAAATAGCTGATTGATTACCACAAGATTCTGTTTCCGAGTCGTAAACAAACGAGAAAACTCATAAACCGGTTAGCAGTATCTACACACTTGGCAGCGGGTGCATTGTTCGAGCCACTCTTAGCATGGGATCTTTCTTCTTGAACACATTTCGAGACATCATTCTTCTTGGTGTTGGCTGTGGTTTTCGGCGACAGCATCATGTTGATTCCTCCAGGTCTCACAGTTCCTTTCACAGCGGAGAACTCGTCCCAAGTGTCAGAGAATCCTCTCTTGTTGCCAGAGACAACATTCTTGTGCCCTGCAGCAGCAGAAGCAGTGTCTTTACAAGGGAGCAGCGGGAAGAGAAGCTTCTCATCGGGGGTTCTCGGGCTTAGCAGACCGAAATCAGTTTCTCTCTCAGGAAGGCCTAGCCTCAGCTCTGTAGCTTTGAAATTGAGGTTGCTCTTCTCACCATCTGGGACAACAACATTGGGAATGGTTGAGCTATCAACAGAGGAGCAATCAGACAAACCCAAGTAGTTTCGTTCCTTCAAACCAAGTGATGTAGCCAAATCTTCCTTATCCACACTTAGCAATCGATACGACATCAGATCTTTAGTTTCCAAGACTTCGTTTTTTTTTAATCTGTTTAGCATCACAAAAAAAACCACAAATCAAACAAAATTGCAAAAAGTCTGCAAATTTTCTATATATGCATGGAGAAAATTCTCAATCTCAACAAAGTTGTTCAAGCAGCAATGATCTAAACTACAGAAAAGGCCAATTCGCTTAAAGTTATGACTAAAGAAGAACCCAGAAACAAAATTAGGGTTTCAGTGTTAAATTTGTTTAACAGGAAAAACAAAAATTAGAAGACTTTAACTCAAAAATCAGCTTTTCTCGTTCTCTAAGCTCATCTTCCCCAAAATGAATTCACTTTTCATGAAATACGAAGCAGAGAAACAACGATTATTTACCCTAATTTCTTCAGCATTTCTCCAAATTCTTGAGAATCTCAGCTAAAAAATCGAAACTAAAACACCTAGCTACGAGGAAAGAAACCTTAACCAAAGTGATCATATAAACAATGGGTAGTGAGTAAATCGGAAGAAGTTACGAGAACGAAGCAAAAAAAGCTCAGATTGAAATTGAAAAATTCTCAGAAGTTTTTTGCAGAGTTAAAAACTAGTACCTGGAGAGAGAAGACGAACACAGTAGAGGATCAAACCAACGAGAGTGAGAGAGAGAGGGTGAAAGAGAAATTGCACGAACTTTGGCGAAAGAAGAGAAGCAGAGTCGCTCAAGGTCCTTCCATGGAAAATGAACCAGAAAGCTTAACAAAAGCGCAACATTCAAGAAGAGAGAAAACCAAAAAATATGGAAGGAGTGGCAGTTTTCCGTAATAAAACGCAAAAGCATGGGCTTTAAGGATAGAGAAGGGTTTTGTTTGAATATGGTGGGGACTACGGCAGTAAGATCCGACGGCTGAGAATGAGCAGATGAGAAAGAGTCTCAGTCGTTGGATCCGTGAAGTATAAATAATAAATACATGTCGTTGTTACAGGTAACATGGTTTCAGGTTTCTGGTTTGGAACGAAGCTTAAAAAAAAAATGTGGAAATTTTATTTATTTTCGTCTGATTTATTTAAAATGACTGTTTTGTCCCTGATTCTTTTGTTTTTTTTTTGGCTGGTCCACAAATAACATGCGTGTGTTTAAGTTTATTATTTTCTTATATTTGTGATACATTATTTCATTAAGATAAGGTTCCAAAACAATTTGTGATGAACTCACAGACTATATAGATGATTTGATATTAGACCTAAGAAAATTATTTAAATAGATATGGGACCATCTAATATTTAGGAGGCTGAGTGGTCTAGTCTAATCTAAAATACATATTCTGTACATTTAATATCTTTCCATATGATATAAGTTTCAATAGTTATGGGACCACATTTTCAGTTGAAATTTTGTCTGTCTAAAAATATGCATATTTCCAATAAAAATTAAGACAGAGCAATAAACCAAGGGGTAAAATTGGGAATTTACGAAACAATTAACTATTTTAAAAAGAGAGGGAAGAGTTAACTATTAATTAAGCAATGGGCTGAGAAATTATAAAAGGAGACAGGAAACACACAGGGAGGGACAATAAAGCAGCAATTAAACTTGCTTTTGCCTGCTGTTATCTAGTATTTTTTTTTTTAAAAAATTATATCTATATCTTATTTTTTATTTGACATATGTATCCAATCCTATTTTAGTTTACTAATTAATTAAAAGGATTATTAAAATTTACTTTTTCATTTATCTATACAAAAAATTATGAAAGATAGAAAACTATTTGTATAAAAAATACCAAATTTGTTAAGATTTTTAAATTAACATAAAAGTAAAAAAAAAGTAATATATTTAGGATTGGAATCGAGTATTTGAATTTCTCATAAATTTTAAAATACCAAAATTGTTCATAAATTATCTGAATTCATATGTAAACGCAGTTATTTATATGATTGTATTCTGGAATTTCAAATACCAAAATATAAAAATGAGCAAAAACAAAAAACGAGTCGAGCTGGATATTTCGAATAGAAAAGCTACATCTATATTACACACGCCAGTTTTTGTTTTTTTTTGTTTTAATTTGAATTTGAACACATGCTATTTTTCATAACCTAAATATGTGTGGTCTTGTTGAATATATATAGTTATATATTTAGGATTGGATACGAGTATTTGAATTTCTCATAAATTTACAATATCAAAATTGTTTATAATTTATCTGTATTCATATGTAAATGCAGTTATTTATAGGATTGTATTCTGGAATTTCAAATACCAAAATATAATTATGAACAAAAACAAAAACGAGTCGAGCTGGATATTCTAAATACCACATATATATTACAATTTACACATGCATTTTTTTTTTTTTTTTGAATTTGAACACATGCCATTTTCATAACCTAAATATGTGTGGTCTTGTTGCAAAAAAAATAATATATATATGGTCTATCAAATCATCATGTTGATCAAAGACTATCAATCTTATTTTTTGTTAAAAAGAAGATAATAATACGGCAGTTATGAAATTCTCAACAGTAGGTATCAAAGTTTATTTATACTTAAGAAAAAAAATATATCACCGAAATCTAATTATTTAGCGATTGCACGAGGAACACAATTCTAAAAACACAATCAATGTGAAAATGAGTGCAATGAATTAATATTTATAAATTACACTATATATATAAGAAAAAGAAGTGATGTTATTTTGAAGGTCATGATCAAAGAGACACGTTGGAAGCACGCTTAGTAACAAACAAACCAGGCTTTGCAGCTGATAAGTTGACATGCCTGTCACCTACTCCATCATCACCCGCGCTTCCTTTCTTTCACATCATACGTCACCGCTCCGTAGTATATTATCGTTCACCCTCTTGTTTGTCTCTCACACCCTGCTTTGTTATTTTTTTTTTTTTTTTTTATGTTTATTTATTAATCGTTAGTTCGTTACACTAATATGAGTATGGTTGTTTAAATAATCCCTTAACGAGTAACATTTTAATGATGCTATTTTAATAAACAAAAGTCAAATTCATTTTTTGGTTTTTATCGTCTTCAGTATATAGTGCATATTTTTGTTTATGTTCTGTACTAACTTTATAAACTCGTTTTGATATCAATACAATTATTTTTCCGTAAAAAAAATAAAATCAAGACTCGACTAATCAATTTACAAATCCTACTCACATCTTTTGAGTTTCTTGTCCTTACTCTTGATTTCATCCTCTTCCATTTGTGTAGTTGGTTCTCTTTTTATAAGGAAAGTTTTCTTTAGCTTAATCTTCGTGAAATAAATCGAATACTTGATTTTTGATATGACTCAATATTGTGACAATGAGGGTTCCGTCGACACGAGAAAGATTGCAAAAATTGTTATCTATTAGGTTATAAACATACAACCAAATAAAAAAATTGGTTATCACCCAACAATTCTTCTGAAATATCTTGAATAACAAAAAAATACAAGGCCCCATCATTAGTGTCAAATTCGACTAAACAACAAGCAGCCACAAACATATTTCCTCAAAGATTTTAAACTATGTGAAACAACTGGTGATGCACTTCTCTACCTTACCAAGAAACGTCTTGGTTTGTATTGGGATATCAATCCAAATTCCACATCGAAAGATTAGAAAATAATGGTCTAATATATAAGTAATATCCAACTCTGATTAGTATGAGGTCTTTTGGGAGGAGCGCAAAGACAAATCCGTGCGGACTTTACCACCTGAATCCAAAGCGGACAATATCATACTAAGAAAAGAGTTGGACATGAGCTTGAAAAGCCCAACAGTTGGTATCAGAGCCAATGTTCTAAAAATGGACCTAAAAAAGTGGGAAGATAATCCTCAAGGTGAACTTGCGATTAAGGCGGTACAAGATGGTGCCAAGTTTCGCAGGAAGTTGGAGGCCAAGAGTGATATGGTAGCCAAAGGGGTAATTATTGGGATATCAATCCAAATTCCACATCGGAAGATTAGACAGTAATGGTCTAATATATAAGTAATGTCCAACTCTGATTAGTATGAGACCTTTTAGGAGGAGTCCAAAGACAAATCCGTGCGGGCTTTGCCATCTGAGCCTAAATCGGACAATATCATACTAAGAAAAGAGTTGGACATGAGCTTGAAAAGCCCAATAGTTTGTTCCATCATCTGATCTACCAAATGATGCACCAGAAATATGACAATTGTTTAAATAGAAGGATTTTTCGCATTTAACATTTTACCTGCAGACTTCAAATTGTTGGTATGACATCCACATTTAATTTACTTTTTTTTGGAAGATCACCGGAAGAGAATGTGGTGACAAGGTAAAACATACATCCAAATATATGAGTAAAATAATAATCAAATGAGCATCAAATTGAGAAATCGTATGGAAGAATAGTTTAACACTTGACATTTTATTTCTGAATTTATCTTCTTTTTTGTGTGTGTGTGTGTGCAAATACTGAAATTCATTAAGTTTCAGGCCTTTCAATAATGACCAAAATTAAATAGAATGTGTTTGGCGAGAGTATCAGCCTGGCCGTTGTTCTCTCTAGGTACAAAGATAAAATTGATTACAACGAAAGAAAACGATAGATTCAGGATGTCATGGAGAATCAAGTGGAGTTCCTTAAAAGGTATTTTCTTGTTGATTGCTTTGGTTAACTGAAGTGAATCTGAGGCAAGTGAGACGATACTACAATATATTTAAAAACAGTTATGCGTAAAGATCTATAATTACATCTATAACTGTTTATAAGTTTTGAATGCATATCGAGAACACAAAGCTAAAAGCTTTTGATTCAATACGTAAAATTAGAGATGAGCTCAAATGAGATTTTAACTTTAAATAAAAGCAAAAAACACATGAACTATATTTAAGCATTATCTTAGTTTTGTATACATAAGTTTATGTAATTATTCATATATGTTATTGTTAAAACTATATATTTATATTAAAGGTTTTAAATAATTAAGGCACAAGTAATTGGCCGCTAGAGAGAGAAAACTCTATGTTTTCATTAAAAAAACCTTTCGTCAATTTTGCTTGTTTCTGGTTGGCGGTCATGGGCTTTCACAACTATGACGTCGGTCCGGCTTTTCCTTTTTTGCTTTGTGGTTTTTGCTTTTTAGATAGTGGCTATGTCAGATCTGGATTAGGTCTG
Source organism: Alliaria petiolata (assembly GCA_020283515.1). Lineage (NCBI taxonomy): Eukaryota > Viridiplantae > Streptophyta > Magnoliopsida > Brassicales > Brassicaceae > Alliaria > Alliaria petiolata. The sequence goes on along the minus strand of JAHZTW010000003.1, from coordinate 91,948,692 downwards.
GTTTTTCTGAGTTTGGTGGAGTTTGCCTCATCAGATCTATAATCGATCTGATAGTTGTTCCCTTCTGAAGAAATGGTTTGGCTTCCAAATTTGCAGGTTTCAATTTGACTTCTCTTTTTGTTGAAGAAGTTGGTTTTGGGGCAGTTTTTCTCTAACCCAACAGTTTCAATTCCTCTCTCTATCTTCGCGAATAAATTCTTTTGTTGGTGGTGCATATTGATAGCTTGACTCAGTTGGTTTCTCTTTTTTTTTGATGAAGTTTTAGAGCGTGGTATTGGGTTGAGTGTCATTTTGTAGAAAATTTTGTGTTGATTGGTTTTAGTGTTCTTATTTGGTTGTGGTTCTCTTCTTCGATGCTCCTATTTGAGAGGTGGTTTCTTTGTATTTCAAGAAGATGTTGTTACCGTAGGTGGACCGTGGACAACAATAGTAAATCTAGTTCATAGTCTCTTTTGATGTTGTTAAATTTTTGCAGGTTTAAGTGCTAATATCATGTTTGAGTTTTAGTTAAATTAGTTTTATATTGGTTATGAGTTTTGTTTCTGGAGAAATTATGTTTTTCGCTGACTTAACTTTCGGAGATATTTAGTTTTTCTACCGACTTAGTTTTCGGAGACATTTTGTTGTTCCTCCGACTTTGAATTTCATTCTTATATATTACCTTAGATAATAGATATGATAAAAAAAGATTTTAAATAATTAATAATTTTATTATCTTATCAACTTTTTGTTAAATTTTACAGTGATTCATTTTAAGATCAACAAAAAATTATTATTTTATTAATTTATAATTTTTTTAGCTGTAATAACTACAGTTTAAACCACAGCCGTAGGATTGAATAATCTGTTTAACAAGACTACCAAAACAATGGACATGTGTCAACATATCTTTGACTACAGCACGTGGATACATGCGAATGCGATGATCATATGATACATCACGTGTGGGTATCGGTATCCTATGTAATGAGGATACGTGTCGAGAACCTACAGCTCCATAGAAGCACTTGTTCAAAGAAACCATTTCTGCTGGATAAATTCTTTTGGTTTAAGGCTTTAAGCCCAATTAACAATAGGCTTAAGCTCCACTTTAGATAATCCTTAGCTTTAGTCTATGGTTTCTGGACGCTAATTGTAAGGGATAAGATAGCACGTGCGGTGGCAAACAAAAGAACAAACTTTTTACAAAAAAAAAAAAAACAAACTTTAGTACTTATGGGAAAAAAAAGGCTTTATTTTAGTACAAACTTCAAACTTTACCGGTTTGCTTATTGATTTACAACGGTGACGTTTAGGACGTCTGCTTTACACTTTCATTAGTAGTCTATATCATGCCAGCGCAACCGCATTTCCGCATCCACATTATGCTGCTTTCACCATGCTTCCGCATTCACCGCTACAGCCACCGCCGCAACCGCTAGCCTTTTCTGCTTTCACCATGTCTCCGCATTTACCACTACAACCACCGCCGCAGCCGCTAGCGTTTGCTGCTTTCACCATGTCTCCACATTCACCGCTACAGCCACCGCCGCAGCCACTAGCGTTAGCTGCTTTCACCATGTCTCCGCACTCTCCACTACAACCTCCGCCGCAGCCGCTAGCCTTAGCTGCTTTGACCATGTCTCCGCATTCTCCACTACAACCACTACCGCAACCGCTAGCGTTTGTTGCTTTCATCATGTCTCCACATTCTCCGCTACAACCACTACCGCAACCACTAGCGATTGCTGCTTTCACCATGTTTCCACATTCACCGCTACATCCACCACCGCCGCAACCGCTGCCTTTTTCAGGAGCTATGATAGCAGCTGCAGTGTTCCCATTCGTAGTGTTTGCCTTCACTTTGTTTTCTGCCGTAGCTACAAGTCTAGTCTCTTTGCTTTCCTCTTTTATTTCTTTGGTTGTGGCATTAAAGCCACTGAATCCTCCGTTCTTCAAAACAGAATTGAGTATGAAAGCTGATATGATTCCTGGTAAAACCATCCAATTCTCTTTTGCCTGCATATCGAATAACTAAGTCAAATGAACATGGCGAAGGCAAAAGAAGAAAAGTTTATTTATATTCAATGTTCAAACCAAATTTTCTAGACTTGCCTCAATGGAACCAAATTTCAAATCCAACAATCCCACAGCTTTTCCATATGGATGTTGCTTAGAGAATTCCACAAGGGTCATGAAATCTTGATTTCTTCTACGGTTTGCGCAGTGTTTTGGTTCATAATCCAGCTTTCTCCCGGAGAAGATTTTCACCTGTAAACCAATAAAAAACATTTCATCATTGAAGTGCACCACATTGTCAAAACAAGAAGATTAATCTATTGTTTCTTTGGAGTGAAACGGCTGAATATACCACTCGAGTTCCCAAAAGCTCAAACAGCAGATTATCGGCATTCGTTTGCTTGAGTGACCATTTCGAGTCCAGCAAAGACCAGAAACTGCCATTATACTCCGCGAGCACACGAGTTTCACCAGAGTCTAGCACACCAACCACTTGTCTTTGAGCACCGTGATCACCTTTAAGTGTTGCTCCTCCATCACTATATAAAGTGGTTTGTGTCATCATAGTATAAAATCGATGAAATGCGTTCATTTTGCAACAGAGAATGTTTTCTATAAAGCCGTACCTCATTTGGAGTGTGATAACCTCTGCTTGGGTTTCATCAACAACGTGTGTCGAAATCTTAGCAGGACGGGACTTTCTGATGATTGGAAAGAAGCAAGAGCCTTTCCACGATGGTCTCGACTGAACTATGTGGAAAACAGATGGACTGCGTGTTGGCGGGGTAAACGAGACAGCGACTCGCAGGCTTACGGGTTTTTGATCTGCCTTAACACCTTTAGTGGGTGTTAACTCCAACCACTTCTCAACAGAGAGTTGAGTAATGACTGGAAACAGAAACTCAGATAGTGACAATGAAGCAAAACCTAAGCTTTTAGGCTCCCTCGAAACTGGTATCTTAGACGGTGAAGAGGATATAAGTTGGAAACGAAGCTCTCCTGTAGGTTCACACTGGAGAAAAGCAACTTGCTTCTCGCCAACCTCGGATAAAATGGTCAGTCCAAGTTCAGCATCGAATAGAGAATCAGGCTGGGTTTTACTGAACACAACCGAGAGCTTTCCTTTATGTCCATCGGGTAAGTTTCTAACCTCAATAATCTCCAAGAGAACCTAATAAGGATCACAAAACTGCAATGAGAAACAAGAGGAAAAGCGGCCAAAAGAGCAGATTTTGTGGATAAAAGAAACTACCTCAACAACTTCCACCTCTGGAAATTGGATTAGACTCTGGGAATCTTCTTTTGCAGTTGCTTCTTTGCTCAAAACATCAGAAGCAATAGGAGAAGTTGTGACAGGTGCAGGTGCATTGCCTCTATACATCGCACCGGCTTTCCAGTATCTCGTACCAAACGTTTCCTCCCATTGAGCAGTAGTATTAGAAAAACCGGTATCGAGCTTCTTGCCTTTGCCTCGGTCAGAATCAGTGTCATCATGCTCCAAGACCTTACCGATGAGCTTCTCCATGTCATTACAGTAAGATACCGGGTGGAGCTGATGCGTGTGCCAGATAAGGTCAACATCATAAGTCGGAACGCAAAACCGATTCAAAGACCTTTCTCTGTTCTTCTTGATCAGGTAGAGAAACCCCTTATATCTAGCAACAGCTTCTTGCAGAAAAACGTCATTGCTTACATGGGATCTCGAAACCTGTGGCAACAAGTAACGCAATCAAAAGACTTCAGTAAAGAATCCAAATTTCAGGTTACTATGATTCAGTGACAAGTCATTTCTGAAGTTACCTGGTGGTAGAAAGGGCTTTGCCTCTTTACAGCTAAAACAAGATCATACTTGGTGCATTTCTCAAGAGCTGAAGTTTTCTCCGAGATATCCTCCGAGTTTACTTTATCCAAGTCTAGGTCAAAAGGTTCCTCAGGATACATTTTCGCCCACAAATCTTCAGTTTTTGATTTGCAGTTTCCATTCACGGAAGATACAACGCCGGAATTGTCGAGGACTCTCCCGTAAAACTGCTCACAGTCAGACTTATACCTCACCTGGATTTTAAACATCAAGAGCAAATTTACTCAAACATACAACAACAAAGATATGTTTTTTCCTTATCGATGTATGGCTAAGACTGTTTAAGCTTACCGGATTAAGCCTGTGACAATGCCAAATCCATTCACAGTCAAGAGGAGGGACCAAAGGCCCTTCACTAAGAGATGTCTCAGAGTGTTTGGCAAGCAAAGGAAGCCAACAAGCATTGTACCTGAAATCACTTAAATTTGAGAACTTTGAACATTCAAGAACCCATCAAGATCTAAAACAAACAGAGAATCTACTCCGTCTTGAAATACGCAAATAAGATCGTTTTAAAGCATATGAAATCACCAAAACCACTTAAATTTCACAACTTTGAACAGTCAATAACCCATCAAGCTATGCGAAACATTGTCTTAAGAAAGATTTAACTGATTCAAAACAAAACAGAGAATCTACTCCGTTCTAACATAACCAAATCTTTGTTCTTCACAAGAGCCGAAACGAAGGAGATTTAACCTGTAGATGGCTCTTTCAAGTGCAGGGCCTTCGTAAAGCCATCGATTCCTATCGACAGTTGCTAGGAACCGAAGCTGTTGCTTAGCTGCAGCTAATAAGTCAACGCTTGTCTCTATCTTCTGGGCTTCAAGCCACTCAACTTCGTGATCCTTCTCTTTATCCATCATCTTCTTCAATTTCACCTCTCGAAACAGATCAAAACCCCTATGAATTTACAATTTTACAAACGAAATTGAGCAAATCAATATGTGACCACCGATTTTTGACCAGAGTTTTGACCCAAATTCAACAAAAAAATAAGCCATAAATTTGATCCTTATCTAATCAATTGCATAACCCTTATTACATGCATATGAATTTGGAAGTTCATGCGACTCCAGAGAATTAACTAAACCCAAATTTTGTTTTTTTTTTTCAGATCAGAATAAGTAAGAAGCATAAGGAGGTTGAACGGAAAACTCACCTCCGATCGCCGGAAATTTCACTTCTCCGCCTGGAAATTTTTTTTTCCGATGAAAAGCTCTGTGATTTGTTGCCGGAGACTGGTACTGCATATATAGCGACTTCGTCGTGTACGATCAGGAGCGAGTTAGTAAATGACTAAAATACCCCTTCATAGTACAATATCCGTTTTATACTTTGCGAAAGAAAGATGAAAGTGTGAAACGGCCAACAATCATGAAAAGAGAGCCTTTTGTCTGACTCGAAACAGAACTGTAACTAATTGACGAGAAAGGCCTGAAGGAACTACTTTTACGTGAAGTTCACGCATCGCTTAACCTTATTATCCAGTTTACGAAACCGGTTTAAACCATATCGGTTAGCTTATGCCTTTAACGGTCAGAATCATACCGCTCTAAAATGGGTTTGGAGATCAGCAATCTCACCTTCACAATCCAGTTCTGAGCAAGAATCATGCAGAATAAACCGCTTATAACTCCCTCACTTCTTTAAACCGGTGTGTTCTTCATGTTCCAGCTTCAGCTTGTGCCCTGAGAAGACTCTCCAGACGAATCAGAGGAACTGTGTGAGTCAAGATTAAGATAAAACCTGTAACTGTGAAGGAACTCAGATCTCGTTTGTTTGGTTGAAGATCAGATTCTACACTTACAATAATGTTTCGTTTGTAGCTTAGTATAAATCATACGTTTCTGTTTTCAATCATGATTTGATTTAGAGATCAAAAAGCTTTTTGATCAAGCCATTTTGAGCCAAACCTTGGAAAGGTTCAATCATGTTCAGAAGCAAACATCAATGGACAGAGATTCTTGTTCAAGAAAATAATCCAGCGATTTTGAGACACAATCAATTGTGTAAGAAATGGTTTTTTTTTTTTTGGGAACCTCACAAAGATCAAAATGAAGTAAAACTCCAAGTGACATAGTGAAATGATTTGGCATTCAAAAGATGTTACATCAACATGAGGGGAAGACAAAGATACACAAGTTCCATGAGTGGATTTGTATCGTGAACTGTTATAGTTTACTACAGCTATGGAAGAAAGAAAGAATCATTCAATGGTACACATTCAAAGAGAGATGGTTTTTCTGATTAAGCCAAATGCTCAGGATCGGTTTCGATTTTCGATTTTTTCAACAGAGATATTGGCTATGCGTGTTTCACGTAGCGAACAGAGAAGGGTTTGCTGTCGCGGTACTCACTTGGACCTCGAGCATTTCCAAGCGACGTTCCAAAAGATCCAACTTCTCATTCAAAGATGCCAATTTGCTCTTTGTGGTCGATTCTGAAAACACACACACACACACACATTAATGGAAAGCTTCATGTTTGATAATAGTCAGTTAAGCTCAAGAGAAAGTTTCATCAACACACAACATTGTCTAAAACCAGATGGTACTGGAGCTGACAAGATCAAAGAGATCATTACAACAACCTCTCTCAGCCCATGGATCTAAAGAACATGAAACGTCAAAGGATCACAAGAAGATAACGCCCAGACGATTTTGTATCAAATTGGAGTAGCCAATCAACATAAATTCGAACCAAATGAAAATGAAATCTGATCATCTCATCATAAAAAAGCTGCAATTTTTCATCTAACCCATCACCAAGATCAATCTCACAATCATCGAGAAACCCCTTTCATTCACAAAACCCTAAAAGTTTCTAAATTTAGCATAGAAGAAATTGACGGAATTGAAGCAAAGAAACTCCCAAATTTCAAGAGAAATCAAGCAAGTTACCGAATTGGACGAGGAATTCGAAGAGACGACGAACATTGAGAGAGATATGTGAGATAAACTCTCGATTCTCCCAATCCGCTTGGACAGCGATTCCTACGTTCACTGCGTTCGTGATTCCTCCTGCTTTCGCCATTAATTAAACCACAAACTCTTCAATTTCCTCTTCTTCCCACAGACACAATATAACTCACAGATTTCAGATTCTGCAGCTTTTTCTTTTTTGTTGTTGGCCTTTTTCGATTCAATCCAGCTGTGAAAAATGATTGAGCAATCGATTAGAGAACAAGGGTCACCTCCTTTTTGTCTTCTCAGAAAAAAAGATTCTGGATTTTTATCTTGCTTTTCTTCGCAGGTTGTTTTATGATTGAAGAAGAAGAAGCAGTAGATTAGAAGAAAAGGGTATTTTATGAAAGAAAAAGAAACTAAAGGGGCTAAATCATAATTTCTGGTTAATTTGGTGGGCCGGTTCGGTTTGATTATTTTTTAATTTTTTTGTAGATTGCGTAGTTAGTGTCCAATCTTTTTCATTCTATTCAAATGTCACTATCAATTAAAGATGGAGCAATTCTTGGTTCTTCGTACATATACACTATTACAATATACTATTACAACCAAATTTTTTTTTTTGGTTGTTGTTGTTGTTGATCAAACTATTACAACCAATCTTTTAATCTTTGAATTGAAGATAAGTCGTAAATCAAGTGTTATTTGGTATGTTCATAAAGAAGAGAATCAACAAGCTCTGAAGCTCATAAAGAATAAACAAGTGTTAGTTTGGCTCTGAAATTATATTATTGTCTCTCGTGTTGGTACTGTCCATTACTTTGGTCAAGCGCAAATCATTTTTCTGTTCAAAGTCACAAGTTAACAAAAAATCAATAGAACAAGGTCAACGGAAGATGGTAAAAAATCAACAAAAGAATCTTCGGTCGGCCAGGCCCAAAGACGAGATCCGCCAAGTCTATTTTCGTCGAAAAGCCTGTTAGGTCAAAGAGAAGCCACCGACTTAATTGCCTATAAATACTACAGTAAACTGATGTGACAAGACATTACTAATCTCTGCACAAACCTCGAGACTCCTCGACTTTTGCGCTAATTACACCTCTAAAATCGAGACCGGCCTCTTCGGAACCAACCACTCGACGACTCTCCCAAAACCGAGACCGGCCTCTTCAGGACAAGCCGCTCGGCAACCTCCGTTCTTCTGGACGACCCGACGACTCCCTTTTTGCGAGCTTGTCATTTTCGTTTCAGAGGACTTCCTCTTTTCCTTTTTATATTCACAACTTAATCTTTTGACGGTCTTCTTTGTATTCGCCGGACCCGATAATCAATAAGAAAAACCTGAACTCGTTTCCACTCCCTAATTTATACATAGTCGAACTTCGGTTTCACATCTCAAAGTTTACAAAGAAACCTAATAATTAAGCTAACCTAAATCTAGAATATACACAATATCCATATAAAGAAACAATCTAATCTTGGTGGTACATGTTTGACTCCTAGCTAGGTTGTGTTCATAGATCAACAACGAATTTTAGAAGAAAAAAAAAACCAAGTTTTCTGTTTTTGTATCTGAGTGAGAGACATGTGTCTCGTTGTGAGTGCTTGATGTTGTTTGGTGTGAAGTTAAAGTGTATCTTAGACTCTTTAGTGTCCAATAATTTCGATTAGGCAAAGTTTTGTTGTATGATTGTGTTTTATTAATTATTTGGAGATCGAGAAGATCGATCGTATCAAGAAGATCGATCGTATCAAGATTATAAAAATGATGAAGATAAAAGAAGATCTATAAAGATTATAGATATTTACTAATATTTAGATTTGGATATTTAGTTTTATTTTAAATGTATTATTTACATATTAGTTTAGAAAATTAGATTGCTTTGATCTTTATATAAACTTATGCATTTCTAAATAGACGAGAGTCTAATAATAATTCTTCTTAAACACTTTTGTGTTCTTACTCTCATCGATTTATTATGGTATCAGAGTCATGTTCACACACTCTCATTGTCCGGCCCAGAAGTAGCATTTGCCCCTTGACCCGAAATTGATGGTCATGGCGAGATTAATGGCTAGAAGAACCATTATCTCGAGGGGGTATTTGGATTAGTAGAGGTTAATGGGCCATGAAGCCTTAATCTCTACAGAGTATGTAAGATATGTCCCACATCTGAAGTTGGGAGGGACCTTGACTAATATATAAGAGACTTGGGCCAATCCACTCATATCCAATTGATTTTGAGTTGGAAGTGCATGAAACTTAACATGGTATGAGAGTCAGATTATTGTCAAAATTTAACATAGTATCAGATTCCTGGAATTGGTTACAAGCAATTGGTCACAGAGTTGCTCGGTGATGCCTTCGAACAAAGCTGCAACAATTGTCTTTCTGTTGCACTAGTTCGCCAATACAATTTTCATCTTATGAGATCCGACCGTTTGTATGAGGCACTTTCGATCCAGGAATTGATGGATCTGGTTCTAAAAAAACATGTTCCAGATGATGGTAATGGTACATGTACAAGTATGAAAATCGTCGTTGACACTCTTGCTACACACGGGACTGCGTTTACCACAGACCGTCCCAACCTTCAGAGTTTGCGCAAGTGTTACAGGAAAACACTGTCGGTTCCTAGGTTCACACCTAAACGTGTTTCAGTGAAGCATCGTGACGACTTTGAGTCGTTCGCTGGCTTTTACAGGTATCTTAGAAACTCATTGACACGGTACATGCCAATAACCATTAGCGTACGCTGGTACCCAAGTTTTACACAATTGTTTTCACGAATGCAACCTAACGATGTGTACAATCCTACCCGGAAGGAAAAGCGCAAATACAGAAGAGTAAAACATGAAAGACACTGTTTGTTGGCAGTGAGTGTCAGAAGGATTGGTCGCTTGGCTGTTTTGGAATGCCAAGATAGCCAAGGAACTAATTGGGGGACACGACTAGGGTTTTGTATACATTGCGTTATACCTCGTCACCAACTATTATAAAATTTTCATTTGAGAGGCTGTGAGAGTTTGTCTTACATTTTGGAGTTTGTTATTTTGGAGTTTGGAGTTTGTCAAAAAAAAAAAAAAAAAAATTTTAACAGTTTTTTTCCCGTGAGAGAGGCGTTTGGGTTTGGTTGAGTTTTGTCTTAGGTCGGTGATTTTTTTCCGTGAGAGAGGCGCTTGGGTTTGGTTGAGTTTTCCTCACGTCTTCTCTGTTCGCTTTTGCTATCCTCCAATTCTGTTTTCTATTTCAATATTTTTTGTCTTATTGATAAATCGTTATGTTGATTTTGATATTGGCTAGCAAATTTACTAGTTCTTTGGAATAAAAAAAATTCTGAAGATTGATGGCCACAACGTGGTTATAGATTTTGAACATGAATCTACGAATACATTCGTTCAGTTTGATGTTCTTTTCACCCTCGTGAGTAACATCCTTTTTTAGCTGATTTCTCGTCCTCGTGCGTTGTTTTTCTACTTCGCAATCGCGAATTATTTCTGGACATCGCAATCGCGAGTTTTGTCATTTACTACTTGATGAACCCTACGACCGGGTATAAACATCGTCGATGGCCCAACGGCTGGGTGTTTTAGCGGATTTGAAGAACTCTACGATCGGGTATAAACGTCGATTACTTGACGGCCGAGTATAAAGCCGATAAGCTTACGTGTTATCACGTATGAGCTTGCAGGAGGATATTAGGAGATCGAGAAGATCGACTATATCAAGATTATAAAAATCATGAAGATAAAGGAAGATTTATAAAGATTATAACTATTTATCAATATTTAGATTTAGATATTTACATTTATCTTAAATGTATTATTTACATATTAGTTTAGAAAATTAGATTGCTTTCATCTTTTTGATAAAAAAAACAAAAAAAAATTGATTTCATCTCTATATAAACCTATGCATCTTGTAACATTATTCTTATGAGAGTAATAATAATTATTTCTACACTTTTATGTTTTTACTCTCATCAATTTATTATTAATTTCTAATAAATGTTTTAAGATTAACAGATTGATGATTTTCAGTAAATTCGTCTACGTGTGTATGTTCGTTGTTTTTACATTCAAACATCCGTTAAGAAAAAGAGTGTATTGGCTTATTAAAATCTCGATGAACATGTTGCACGATGACGTGGTGGAAGGAGCGAGCAAGCAGCCATGATATGTGTTGCTCAATTTTGACATGAACTTACAAAAAAAAAAAAAAANCAAGCATCCTTTAAGAAAAAGAGTGTATTGGCTTATTAAAATCTCGATGAACATGTTGCACGATGACGTGGTGGAAGGAGCGAGCAAGCAGCCATGATATGTGTTGCTCAATTTTGACAAACTTACAAAAAAAAAAAAAAACTTAATACAAAGACTAAACTAAACTATACAAGAAACCAAATCAATATTAAACCGAAAAAAAAAACCTTAATACAAAGACTAAACCAAACTATAAAAGAAACCAAATCAATATTAAACCCAAACCAAGGTGAATATATAGAACTTGTATAGAAGTCCTTAATATTTTAGTTGCTATTCATTGAACCAAGAAAAACGAACAAATATAAACTGCAATCAAACCGAAACACAAATTGAACACATACTTAATTAACTATATCTTTGTGTATTTTCATATATATCTTAATTATATACTTGATACCAAATTAGAAAGCTTAGAAGAATGCAATCGACAAGATAATGCTTTCCCTTGAGACGATGTATCGTACAAAATCAAACCTTTGGTTTGTTCTTCGACATGATTACACTCGCACTTCGTCCTGCATGAAAACATACTGACAATTGTATATATAAACGAGCTATTATGCCTAAATATGTATGTATGTTTGAAGGGTTTTGAGAATCAAGAACGATCAAGTTGTTATACGTTTTATGATCTTAGCTCTTTGATGGGGTCTCATAATAGGACTGCTCAGGCTGGCTTAGCTGCAGCCTAACCTGTGCATGGGATTCATCGGCTTCATCGTCTATCTCACGAAGTCCCAATCCATGTGTCCTTGACGCTGCATAAGCCTACAAGACCATTAATTACCACATTACCACTTTTGTAACTCTGGAAAAAATATATCTAGGAGATTTTGATTTAAAGGATGATGTATTATTTTCAACGCAAAGTACGTAATTAATGAAGTTTGTATTTCTATTTTAAACCTTCTTGTGTAGTTCGACGTTTTCTTGATGAATCCTTTGTACTTTGCTCGACAATTCGAGGTTCTCGTGATGAATAAGATTCCTCTGCAAAAGATGAACCAAATATAAGAACCTGAAAAAACTAGAAATTAGAACATAGATCATGTGTTTACGTTGTATCTGTGTTAGAACATGTGTGAGTTGATTTTATCAATATTCATAGTTAAACACAACATAACAAAATCTTTTCCCGAAATTGTAAACGCAAAAGCAAAGTTAAAAAGAAAGAAAAAATATCGTTTGCATTCACATTTGCGTTTACAATTTGCAGATATTTTACTATTAAGAAAAAATAATTATATCGTACGTGTTTGTTTAACATGTAAACTGAAACACAAACATTTAAAGTTTGATTGTTAAGAATCGTATTTGATATATATATCATATAGTACTGACCTTTTTGGTTAGTTCTTTGATTTCATTGGTTAAAATTTCTTCCTGAAAGGTTCGAAAAGAATTGATTAGTTTGAATTTCATTGCTCTATGATCAATGAAATTACATGATGCTCCAAGACAAACGAGCTACAAAGTCAGAACTCATATATGTATATTTAGAGAGTTAAAAATTACCTTTTTCATACGAATTCCACGTAAACCCATTTCAAGTTGGCTCTCTATATTGTGCAACTCCTTAACGCTCAAACCATTTAATTGCTCTCCCGTTAGTTGTCTGCATCATTACAAAAATGAGTTTATTAGGCACATGAGATCCATTTCTGTTAACTATATGCATGTGTAGTTGAGATTTTTTTACAAAATATAAAAATATTATCACCAAAAATTAAGGTGGCTAGTAGCTAAATGAGCAAAATTTTGATTTAAACAAAAATAGAGAAGAGACCAATATTAATGTATAAAATAAAATACATTGAATTAATCCACAAACTACTTGTTAGCTTTAATTGGAAACTTGTGATCACTCACAATTTTAAGCAATTACGTACGTACCGATGATTATCCTGCAATGAGTGCAGTTCTTGCCTTAGAGATGTGGCCTCTCTCTGCCAAAACTACAACACGCAACAGAACCTACCTCATCAACTGTCAAACTCAAGTATAATATAGAACAAACATAATTAAGATCTTCATTAGTATAATTGCTTCTCCTCTTGTGCTTCGTACGTACGATTTTTGCATAGTTATACACGTACCTTAACTTCTGATGCAGGGTTCAATAGTTGTTGCTGCTCCATCTTGGTCTTGTTAAATCGTTCAATAGCCGATTTCATACTGTTCATTTCAAGGTTTTGAAATTTAGTTTCTATTTCTATTTCCATTGCTAATGAAAGTAAAAAATCCCCTTCACTTCCTTATTAAATTTTCATCACACTCTTCACAATTGTCATTAAAAAAAAGCTTTAAGATTTGTATTACATAAGATACAAAACAGTATAACTATATCATTCATAAATGGTATTCACCATGATTTAAGTTATATATATATATAAAAGTAAGCTTTTTTTTTTAACATATGAAAAAAAATGATCTTCAAAATATATATGAAGTATTCACACATTTAGTTTCAAAACTTTGTTCTCTAGATCTAGGTGAAGTTCACATATTGGTAAATCATATTATCATATTGTTTTTGAAAAGATTTTTGATAATATTACTCAAAACCCACTGGTAAATATATTTTCCATGAAATATATATACATGATAGCTCTTACAGTTTAAACTTTAGAATCTAATACATAGTTAATAAATATTTTAAAATAATTTTTTTGATGAAATAAATTGATACACTGATATATAGTTAAACAAATCATTTTATATAGCTATCTCCAAATGTATCTATTTAGTTTTCCAACGTTGTACTTGTTTTAGCTTTTAGTATACCATGTCCTCTACTTCCCAAATGTTTCTAAATTTGGCAAAGTCATACTGCCACTCCAGATACACAATTTACACCCAATGTAAACACACAAACATATATATACGTAATATAAATAGACTAAATGACACACATATCACACACACAGACACAATCAGCCATGATCAGCATCCTTCAGATTAGTTTCTCCTCCTTTAAAACTAGTATACTTCTTAAATTAGTTTTTTCTTTGCTTTGGCATGATCCTCCTTTCGAACTAAGTTTCCTTTCCAAATAAACCCACCTTGTATGTATATATATTGAAATGAGCAAGATGCACAAAATTGTACACAACAAATGAGCAGATCACGCAACTAAACACATCCCATTTGAATTAATCCAAACCCTTTTAAGAAAACCCATACATAATATTATATAAGTGCATATACATATATAAATATACATATCTATATATCTATCTATTATATGCTTCCAAGTATGAATACATATACGCATACATATATATATATATATATATACATGTATAGATGATAAAAGATCTAGGGATGTTTGAATAAGGAAGAGAGAAACCTTGAGCTGGCAAAGTCATAGAGCTTGTCGGTATTGGAAAAAATGATGAGACCGACCTCAGCGTCGCAGAGAATAGCAAGTTCTTTAGCTTTCTTGATGAGACCCTTTCTTCTTTTGGAGAAAGTGACTTGCCTACTCGTCGAATCATCGATCCTCTGGATCACAATCTTCCCTCTCCCCATCAATTTTAACCCTAATCTGATCTTCCTCTCGATCTTGGTGATCTTCCCCGTTCTAGGGTTTTTCTAGATCTTCGCAAGACCAAAGGAAGATGAAGAAGAACGAATCAGGAGAAAGAGAAGAGAGGGAGAGAGAGAAAGAAAACGAAGTAAGAGTCAACAATCTCTTCGAGGAATAAACAAATATGTATAGTCTATTTGAGTCGTTGGATTGGTAGATACAACTTGAGGGCCATTTAGTAAAGTACCAAGTTTATAGTATAACCTAAAGATATGTATAGTCTCGTAGAACACAGTTTTACGCAGTTTAAGCAAATTTATACGTTGAACACAGGCGAAAGACCTCATAAATTAAAGTACTTACAGGTTGTTAAGCAAATTTACGCAGTTTTCATGTACATATTATATATACAATGGGCACTATTTATATACTAGTATATTTTTACTAGGAATAAATCTATACGTACTAAGAAAACTGTTCTAAAAACCATTCTGAAATTAAATAAACCAATTAAACTTCTTTATTTTTATCCAAACAAAAAAATCAAAAAAAAATCGTAGTATTCAAAAAAAAAAACGATTATAATTTTGGGGTTTTATGTTTTTTTATAAACAGCATACTAAAAGCAAACAAAAATCATAAATCTGAAATGAAACCGAAATCAAATCAGACTTTACCAAATGATGATATTTGGTTTGTATATATATCAGTAAAGCAAAAAATATTTAAAAACTAAACTAAAACTGAAACAACAAATAATGCAAATTTGAATTTGGTTAACGATACAAGGATGACATTAGTATAAACTACCAAGTTAATATATTTTTAATTGAAAAATCGGAATTTATCCCAAAAAAAAAATCAATAACATAATAATTTTAAATAAAAATAAAAATAAATGGATTTAGAATTAATGTGCTATATAGCTCTCTCATATGGCACGTCTAAACAAATACTGTATATATTAAAAATATGACACTATTTTCTTCTATATCAATAAAATACCAAAATAAAAACAAAAGTACTTTGTTTTGGCACGTGTCGGACAGGAACTTGAAGTTACGGACATTCTGATCTATTTACATCCATATTTAGGTCTGTTGCAAGTTTCCAAATAAGGCAAGATATATATCAGAGAATGAGCAAACTTCTTAATTAGTGTACGGATTAATTTATTAAAACAAAATTACGGATTAACTAGAACTTAAATGTACTTAATTAAACTACTTACGTTGTATATATATATATGTATAAAAAAACTAAGTGCATACTTGTATATGTATGGTGGTGAGCTGGTGACAAAATCTCCTTAGTAGAATAACTCGGTTCTTTAATTTACCGAAGGTAATCTATAACATCTAAACCACAAAAACCTGTGACATTTTTTCGAATAAACCAAACTTTAATCACCATGAATGCCAACAAAATATCAGCAATGATATATTAAATCTGCTAATTAAGGTAGAATATACAAATGTGTGACAGTCGTACACGTGGGAGTAGCAGAAACATCTCCTGAGATTTACCAATTGGGAGATGCTTTCGCACGCTCCTCCTCCTCGGCAATAGATTCCGTACACCTGATCCATTTCTTTATTACAACTTTCTTTTATATATATATATATATATATATATATATATATATGTTTAGTTTTACAAATAATAATTTTTTCAGTAACCCAAAAGTTAGATTTAAGGCAAACTTGATACTTTAGAAAGGTAAGTTCACAACTTGGCTAATCACCTTTGATAGGGATTCAATACCGAAATACGTCAACGTCTAATTTTTTGGAGTATAAATACGATAATTTTTTGGAGTATAAATACTTCTCTAGCAGTTTAATCACAAGAGTAGGACAAAAATCAATCTCCAATGTAAATATTCTTGCCAAATCTGGCATGCAATCGGTTACAGCTTAGGTTTCGCAGGCTGTACCCTTCTTCGTTCCAAGACCAACATGCACCAAACATACCATAAAGCCTTGGTTCAATTTGCTTCTTCTATTTGAATTTCAATTGTAATAATATTCTTCTCTTTTGGATCCTTTGCAACGAAAACAACGTTGTCATATTTTAGGCTACAATTAATAAAGAATATCAGAATTAAAAAATCCATGATTCATCCATATAATAGTTTTTTTTTTTTTTGCCAAAGGGTTTCCATATAATAGTTTTAGTTGTTAAGTTTTGAGCTTTCGACCATAGCTTTAATTACCAACTATATGACCATTCTTTGATCATACAATGTAGGGGTGGGCCAGGAGAGCGGATATCCGGGTTTTTGACGATATTCGTGATCCGCTCCGCTTCTTTCGAATCGATATTTTTTCGATCTGTATTTGTTCCGCTACTAATCGGATATCCGGTGTTCGGATATCCGTTAAAATCCAGATTTTTCACCGGATATCCGGTCCGTTCTATAAAATATTAAAATAATTATAAAATAATTTAAAAATTCAAAGTTTAACTTATAAATAATAAAATTTAATAGAAAAACAAATATCTTTTTAATTTGTTAAACTCTAGTATTAAAATAACTAATATAATGAATAGAAATCCACAAAAACTTACATATAAATATAATAAATATGCAATATATATGTAATTGTTTATATACATATGCATATATATACATATAACGGATCAGATCGGATATCCGTCTTTCAAAATTTTAGTATTTGTGATTTGTTACATTTTTTAACGGATATTGATTTTTAATATTTGCTTTGCTCCGTTGAATTATAGATATCCAGATTTTTCGGATCGAATCAAAGCAAATAACAGATCGAATCAAATTTAACAGATATTTTGCCCACCTCTAATACAATGTGGGGAAAATAATCATTATTTCTCAAATTTGACTAGGGGCACATAATTCAATCACTACAACTACATATATTATATTTCAGATTATTACAACTTCTTCTTTTTTGGGGTCAAGAGATATTACTACTTGCTTAGTATTTGTTTTAAGTAAATTCAGCCTTTTTTTTTAGTAAAGTTAGCATCAATAGATTCACTACTGTCAAAGCTTTTGAAGTGTTTAGGTGGGACCCAAAAGGGACAACATGGTGAAGAACCAGCGACCACGTGGGCATCACTGTTTTTGTTTTCAACCAATCAGATGTCTCCAACACACAACATCAGATGTCTTAAATGAAACTTAAAACAAAACAAAAAGGCTACTTGCCAGATGTCAACCATCAGCCGTCAGTATATGTGTACCATTCTGATCCTTCTAAAGAAAAAATATATTTTGGTTTTCCAAAAAATAAATAATTGCGTTAACTTTATCTTTAGGAAACATATTAATAAACCCCATAGATTGATGATATTCATAGTATATAAAAAAAACTTATCAGATGTAACTTTCTTGCAATATTAGCATGCAAAGGTTACATTCGTCATCAAATAATCCTTCAAAAATATATACTATCGGATTCACCAGTTTATTATACTTACAGTTTTAGTAACTAAAAATATAAAGTTTTATCGTTCGCGTTTTAACATGCTTGGTTGGATATCTTAAAACAAAATTCCTATGCACAACAATATATCTACACTACATAGATATCTGCATAGATAGTTCGAAAATTGCATTAACATGATCTTATAAGATCATTGATCTACTTAGAACTGTAGATACATGATACATTCGAGATTTATGAAGTTCACGTGAAAGAGAACAGAAAGTAATGGTGATTAGTGCCATTGATAATAATAAAAAAGTACAACCTCTGTTTTAGTTTAATTGTCGTTTTAAGTGGTTTCACACAGATTAAAAAAACAACAACTTTTTTTGTTTTACCCCTTAATTAATACATTATTTTGTTTGATATGAATAATTAATAAGCTAAAAAAGTAAGGATAAAACTGAAAAATCTATCATAAATTTGCATTGAAAACTGAAAACGACAATAATTTTGAAATAATAAAATAAGTCTAGAACGACAATTAAAACAAAACGGAGGGAATAATTAACTACGACCTCATCTACATTACCTTTGATGCTTTTGAATCCAAATAATCCATATAATTATAATTTCAATTTATTTTCTGAGGTCGAGTTACTTAATGGAAACTTGAAATCTGAGTCCTTGGAACTTGAACACTGGTTGTAACGTACTATATGTTCCAAGGTTGTTGGCCATGAACTCATTATTTGAATTCATTAACAGTCAACTACGATATTAAATTTTCCAAAATATAAGCACCTGAAACTAATTTTATATCTATTACGTCCATACGACTAACATTTTGTAATCGATTAATTTTCTGAACTGAAAAATACATATAATATATACACACATATATATGTACTAAGACTTTATTAACTAAGACGTCTCTTATCTTGCTACCGACCAATTCTAACTTTAACACAAAGTCTAAAAGTGAACACATTATAACCTTCACACGGATTCTGCTAATTACTACTGAATAAACGCAAACTCAACTATATGACTACTTTATGTGTATGTGTATACATTTGTTAGTATTGTTTTTCCAATAAATCCTTTAATAAGTACATGTCACATGGGACATGTCACATGTGGATCAAAATACACAACATATTAGTCAATTTTTCTTAATTATGACTTGAGAAAATGAGATTAATTGTGACATTGATTATGTCTTATATTAATGTTCAACCCGACATAACCTCTATCCACCATCGTCATCTTAATATTAATCTCAATCTATCCTTTTGATCCCTCAAACCCATGAATACTCCAACAATATCTGCTTTTCTTTTCGTTTTCTTATGAATTTTACGTACACGTATTTGTTTTCGCGCAACACAATATTCAAAAAGTTCAAAAAAAAAAAAAAAAAAAAAATATATTCAAATCACTGATATTTGTTATTGGTATCATGTTTTTCCTTTGGTAATATATAGAACATTTTTTCTTAAAAAAATATATTAGAACATTAAAGATGTGTCTGTACAATTTGAATTTAGATTATTGAGATGTCATTATGATGATAGTTGAGATGTCATTATAAGACATAATCTATAATGGACCCGTAATTAAGAAATTGAGATATTCTTGAAATTACGGGCCGTCCAAAAGCCCATTATGTACGAATATGTATTATGATGAGGCGTTACCCATATCAAGCCAAACATGTTTTTCCATTCTACTCTCTGATTTTGAGGTTGGAGAAAAGATCTTTAGAAATTTGTTTTATTTTGCACAGTTCATGAAATAATTCACCTTTTGTTATATAAAGTAAATGTAACAGTCCGTTTCAAAAAAAAGAAGCAAATGTAACACTGAAGATAATAGCTTATTGAAAATTTACACCTCTCATTTGGCTAATGTTTCAGATAATTTGATTCATTGAATATAAAATAGACAAAAATAACTTTTAAATTTTTTATGTGTAAAATAAGTTGTTGCATTGTCCATTCATTTTTCAAATAAGTAGTTTTTAACTTTTTATGCCATGCTGAAATTATTAGCTTAATAATAAAAATTAAGCAAAATATAAAGAAATAAGAACATGGAAGAAACAAGATAC
>JAHZTW010000003.1:91808816-91926452 GCA_020283515.1 Alliaria petiolata | reverse complement strand
TACTACAAAACAACATGTTCTTATTCCCGAAGAGCAATAATATAATATTTTCTATGCTTACAATGAATAAAAAAAATTATTTGTGTTTATATATTTTTTAAAAAAAGAAACCAACAATCGCTAAAAAATAATACATGCAATTCATAAATTATAAACGAATATTTAACAATAAACATATACTAAAATTTCTGTGAAAAATATAAAAAATTAACATAAACGATATATCACACATCCGCGCAACGCGCAGACCTTCCCCTAGTATATATATATATAGAACATTAAAGATGTGTCTGTACAATTTGAATTTAAATTATCGAGATGTCATTATGATGATAGTTGAGATGTCATTATAAGAGATAATCTATAATGGACCCGTAATTAAGAAATTGAGATCTTCTTGAAATTACGGGCCGTCTAAAAGCCCATTATGTACGAATATGTATTATGATGAGGCGTTACCATATCAAGCCAAACATGTTTTCCAATCTACTCTCAGATTTTGAGGTTGGAGAAAAGATCTTTAGAAATTTGTTTTATTTTGCACAGATCATGAAATAATTCACCTTTTGTTATATAAAGTAAATGTAACAGTCCGTTTCAAAAAAGAAGAGGCAAATGTAACACTGAAGATAATATCTTATTGAAAATTTACACCTCTCATTTGGCTAATGTTTCAGATAATTTGATTCATTGAATATAAAATAGACAAAAATAACTTTTAAAATTTTTATTGCATGTCCATTCATTTTTCATGTAAGTAGTTTTTAACTTTTTATGCCATGCTGAAATTATTAGCTTAATAATAAAAATTAAGCAAAATATAAAGAAATAAGAACATGGAAGAAACAAGATACCACATGTTATCATTTATGTGGAGAATCTATAAGTGGAGACAGAAACAATTTGGTAAAGGGCTAAAGAAGTAAAAAAGTCTTGTGAATCCTCAATAGTGATGTCCACGTGACTAATCTTTGTCCTTTTTCTTCTGAACTTTTATAATTACAAAATCGTTAATAATATATGTCTAGAAGCACAACTTTTTTTTTTTTATCTCTAACTGAAGTTAGTCGCAAGCGAATATAGTGGAAGCTCAATACAAAAACTTAGCACAATTATTTTTGTGGGTGCAATTAGTAGAATAAAAGCTAACTAAAACAACACTAGACGTAGAGACATCATTTATACGTTTGCTCACCAAAACCATGATTACATCTTATTAGTTGTCGTGTCGTCTTGTCCCAAAGCTATTTTTTGTGGGATTTTGTATTGTTATCTATATCTGCGAATCTTTGTAGTAACAATTTGTTTTATAAAAATCGCAATCCGCTTTTGTGTAATGTAATGGATTGAACTGAAACTCATTTGCGTATAGATGAACTTACGGTTCCAAATTTATGATCAATTTTTTAAGACACCCACATTCGTTAATTTGATATATTATATAATTACTTTCTCTGATTCATAAATATTATCAATTTAGAGTTTTTCACACATTAATAAAATTATGAAATTTTTTAGTATACCCCTTATTAATATATAAAATAAAGTTCTCTTTAATAAATACATTAAATCAAGAGTAATAGCAATAGATGACCTTTTATAATATGATATTTTATTATTTGCTTCAGTCATCTTTTAGTTGTGACTGTTCATAAGACAATCTCGCATATACTCCTATTTTCAATTATACGACATGCTAAAGATGTTTTGTAACTCTGCTAATGGATCCCACATAAATTCTATATCAGAAAATTCGATCAGACAATTTCGTTAGTAACTCGAGAAAAACATAAAATTAAATCTCTTTCTGTACTTTTTCTATGAGAAAAAAATAAGAATGAGAAGAAGAAAGAAGAAAGAAGAAAAAATGAAGGTATAGATAGTTAAGGCAGAGATTGGTGATAGTGTCATGACGGTGATGGTGACGATGACGGTGACGAAGGTAGTGATAGTAACGATAACATTAATGGATGGTGGTGATGGTAACTCTGATGACAATAACACTAACGACAGTAACAATAATAATAATAGCGTTTAGCGACGGTTATAGTAGTGACATTAAAAATTAAACAATAACAAAGTTAGTTTAATTGTTAACGCTTTAATTTTATATATTTTGTTCAGTTAACAAAGTTAGTTAATCAATAACTCATATATTTCTATTATATGATATCTAGATTAACATGATAATTTTTATATTATTTTTATATTTTTCTATGATATGATAACTAGTTTAACACGATAATCAATAATATGATAATTTGTTTAACATGATAATTTATATTTTTTATGATATGATAACTGGTTTAATATACTAATTTTCAAAATATGCTAAGTGGATTAACACGTTAATTTCATAACAACAGTGTTAGTAACCTTTAAATGAACATTGTTTCTGACAAATAGTGAATAGTATTACCGGGTTTTAACTTATTCAATTACTAAGTGGCTGAGATTAACCCACATGACATCATAAAAATCCAAATAATTTTCTTACATATTAGAACATTAAATGCTCTGTTTGTTTCTCTATCCTATTAATTGCATCACTGTAGGGGTTTAATAGACAAGGTAACAAAATTATCAGCTTTCTAATTTCTGATCTTTCTTTTCTATTTACTTAATTTTTTTGTCAACTGGTTACCTAACTCACCCTTAAATCAATATGTTTAAAATTAGATTTTTATTCAAAATTATGCATTGAAAATCTAAAACGACAATTTTTGTGAAACAAAATTAAAACTTTAAAATGACATTTTTTATGAAATGGAGAGAATATAAAGTTTAATATGAAAACTTTGAATTTGTACATTTTTACGAATAACTGTTGAGAAGTAACAAAAATATAAGTATACATACATTTAACTCTTATGTTTTTTTTTAATTAATTGTGAAACTTTCGGGCCTTGAATTCATAATCTTCTTCAATATCTAGAGTTAATTCTTTCTATATTTCGATTTAAAAAATATATTTCCATCCCAAAAAATATTTAAATTCAGAACACAAAAAAACTAACTCTTTTTACTACCATTAAGCCACCACCACTTTGGTAACTCTTAACGGGTCTGATTGGTAACCTAAAGCGATACGGGTTTTTTAGCGGTAAGCTGGAGCTGTAAACGGTTACGGAATAGTGCAAAGATGTAAGAGAGAGTGGTAAGCTGAAGCGATACAAAAAAATAAAGCGGGACAAATAGTATTCTGATTGGTAACATGAAAACGGTACAAATAGTAAATAATAGTAAAATATTAAATAAATAAGAAAGAATAAAAAAAAAATTTGGATTAGATAAATATATAGTTTAGTAGATTTAATTTAATAAAATTAAATCTTTTAAAAATTGTGACACTATTTTTAAGATAATATATTTTGTATGTACATAAATTTAATCTAAGTAACCAATCACATTACAGATTTTTTCACTTTTCATATTCTCATTCATCTGTATTCTTATCTCTCCAAACAGAAAAATTAGCTTTTCACTGTTCTTTTAGTTTTCTGATTTTTTAACTTGTACAACTTTTCACTATTCAACAGTTTTGATTTTTAAGATGTACAGCTTTGTTTAAAATGTTATAGCTTACAACTTTTGATTTTTTTTTCTTGATTGGTAGAAGCAAAAGCTTTACAATCTGTAAAGTGGCGGTATGATGTTACCAATCAAACCCAATATCTTGCACACAAATTTATCTTGAAAAAATTACTATAGCTCTTGGTTTGATTTCATCGTATGCAAATAGAACGTGTGGATCATTTTGAACTTCAACTCGGATGTTATACACGTGTAGAAAAGTTATTGCCATTTGTTTCGTAAATAATCTTGATACCCTTGCTAACACATACTCCATCCGTTTCACAAAGAGTGTCATTTTACTCTTTTTCATACATAGTATTCCCTCTGTTTCACAAAAAGTGTCACTTTAAATCTTTTCACACATATTAAGAAAACCATAAAAAGTTCTACTCTACCCCTTATTAATACTCTAAATAAATTTATTTCTTTTGTTAATACAATAAATGAATAGGGTTAAAACTGGATTTTTATTCAAATTTCTGCATTGAAAACATAAAACGACACTTTTTATG
The DNA here is from genome assembly GCA_020283515.1 of Alliaria petiolata. Taxonomy (NCBI): domain Eukaryota; kingdom Viridiplantae; phylum Streptophyta; class Magnoliopsida; order Brassicales; family Brassicaceae; genus Alliaria; species Alliaria petiolata. Next base: position 91,922,364 of record JAHZTW010000003.1, on the reverse strand, counting down.
AAACAAAAATAAAATCTTAAAACGACACTCTTTGTGAAACGGAGGGAGTAAGAAACATAATAAAAAGTCTATTCTATCCCTTATTAATACACTAAACAAATTTCTCTTTCTAATTAATACATTAATATATTAAGGTTAAAACTGGTTTTTTGTTTAAAATTTTATATTGAAAATACAAAAATACATTCTTTGTGAAACAAAAATAAAACCTTAAAACGACACTCTTTATGAAACGGAGGAAATAAAAAAAGTATTGTAATTAAGACCATAAATTCATGGTTCTTGAAATTAAAGTCATTCTTGAAAGTTTCACCAATTTCCCAAACAGAAGAGAATGAATCTTATCTTTGGAGTATACTCCCTCCATTTCATTAGTTTTATAATTTTATTTTTGTTTCATAAAAAAATACTCTCTCCGTTTTGTTTTAATTGTCGTTCTAGACTTATTTTTTTGTTTCAAAACAATTGTCGTTTTCAGTTTTCAATACAAATTTATGATAGATTTTCTAGTTTTATCCCTATTTTTTTAACTTATTAATTATTAATATCAAATAAAATAGTGTATTAACTAAGGGATAAAACAGAAAAAATTGTTGTTTTCTTAATCTGTGTGAAACCATGTTTTATTGCACGTACAGTCTGCGAGTGGGAGTCAATCATGTTTTATTCATGGCCACTCATTGTTATTATGTAATATAATGTTTCATATAGTCTAATGATAGATTCTTCTTGTCCTCAATGCAGATCGTTTCTGCAGTATCTGGAGGGATAACAGATCTATCTTTCAATGTCGTTGGCTATGTTTGGCAAATTGCTAATGGCTTCTTAAGTGCATCATACTCTGTGAGTAAAGTTTTGATCTTTCGCGCTTTTACCATAGATTCTTCCTGTCCTCAATGCAGATCGTTTTAGCAAATTTTTAAACAGAATCTAATTTTAACTTTATTATACTAGTGTATTAATTAGCAAAAGAAAGTTGTTTAATATATTTATAAGCGATAGAAGAAACTTTTCATCAATTTATTAATTTGTGTGAAAAAATGTCAAAACGACACATTTTGTTAAATATAAGGAATATTTTCTTTTTAAAATAAAAATATTATATTCTTATAATGGTAAATTCTCCCTATATTATAGTTTGTGAAAGTTTTTTTTTTTTTTTTTTTTGCTAAAGTAGTTTGTGAAAGTTAAGAATATAAAAAGGTATTACCAATTTTACTCAAACCTGTATTCAATCATTCAAAGAGCCATAAATATCAAAATCTTAGTTCACCAATATCAAACCAACTCTATGGTCTACATTAATATTAGTATCATTAGAAAAATACAGAAATGTTTCTCATAGAGATATATTTAAATGTGTGTACAGTATTTCACACGGCTAAATATGCGTTTCAACAATTTAACGGTGCGTTGAAAAAGCAACTTACAGTTACTTTGACTTTTACATAGAAAATAAATGTAAATTTGTTCTTTTTCAAAAGAGAAAAATTAAAAATTAAATAGTCTCCACCATTCTAACCAACCTACTTTGAAATTTTTGTCTTGCACTAACGAAACCACGGAGCTGTATCGCATTTTCGCCGTCATTAATATATAAATCTATAATATATTTATCTTCATTTTTTTTTGTTACAATTATCTTCATTTTTTTATATAATCTTTTATCGTGTAACTATATGAACGACAATATTTTCGAACTAATATATCTAAGCTAATTTAACTAAACCTCTATTTTGCTTAAAGCCACATAAGTCTAATTTTTTTATATGTGTATTTTTATTTAACAGTGTTGTGTCGTTGTGTGTATACATTTGGGTCAGTTTGATGGCTACGCCATCATTTATTTATCAATGGTGTATGTCTTTAATCTCTTTATAATTTTTTTTGTCTTGCACTAACGAAACCACGGAGCAGTATCGCATTTTCGCCGTCATTAATATATAAATCTATAATATATTTATCTTTTTCGCTTTGTATATTTATCTTCTTTTTTTTTTACAATTATCTTCATTTTTTTATATAACCTTTTTATCGTGTAACTATATGAACGACAATATTTTCGAACTGATATATCTAAGCTAAATTAACTAAACCTCTATTTTGCTTAAAGCCACATAAGTCTAATTTTTTATATATGTATTTTTATTTAACAATGTTGTGTCGTTGTGTGTATACATTATATAGTGGGTCGGTTTGATGCGCCATCATTTGTTTATCAATGGTGTATGTCTTTAATCTCTTTATAATTTTTTTTGGGTGTGTTGAATATCTACTTTAAAGGCATACGCAAATACAATTTTTGATACAGTTAGCTTTACATATTTTGATTTAATTTATCTATTTTTGAAGGTAATTTATCTACTTATGATATAATAATACTATAATTAGTACTTCTAATAGTTCGAGGTTATACATAAGTTTAGCTGTATCTAGAGCCGGTCCTGATTTTTACAAAGCCACAAGCTGAAAATATAAATGGGCTGATTTTATTTAGTAAAAAAATATTAAATAGAAAAAAAAAAATTGTAAAACACTCTCAGGGTAGATAAACAAGAGAAACAAAATTTATATTAACCATTGGACTAAAGACACATTCCTGTAACATGGACTTGTTTTGTTTGGACTCAGGGCCGGACCTGGCTGTATCGAGAATTGTATTCGTATAAAAAAAGTTGTTCACAAACAAATTTAGACTCACTGACCTCTCTAGATCACTTAAAATTATTGAAAAGTAATTCAAAAGTAGTAGCGTTAGATCATCTCATTATTACCTAATTACCATAGAAATTTTATTGTCAACATATTATGCGATTTTTATATATCCTACCACATATTAAAATATTCTTTTGGGATGGGGAGATAAATACTTAATCTTAATGTGGAAGTCAAATTGAAACCGTTATTTCGGAATAATGGCATCATATATCCACTTAAACATTTTCTATTTTGTTAGGCCAATTTGATTACAAATGAACTAACGAATTTCCCACGTACAAACGAATTTTGTTAGGCCAATATATAGAAATTATAAGAAGAATACTCAAAATATTTTTTTTTTACTTTTTTTTTCTGATAAAGTCTTGTACTCCTATTAATTTATAGATTTATTATAGCTGAGTCTTCTAACTAGAAATCAAAACTAAACCTGACATTATATTTTTTTCTAGTAGCAAATCCAGATATTTATAAACTAAAAATGATTACTATTTGTCGATAAAGCATCATGATAGCTTGCTGCATATTGTAGTGAAAAGATAGCGATATATGGCCGTAAAAAATGCGATGATATATTTTAAAATATTTAGCTTAGTGTAATGTAATTTAATGATTGGTGTGGTTTTTTATATTTGTTTATATATTGTTATCTATCTTTTAGTAATGACATTCTATTGATGGTCCGGTGTCGGAAGATGGTACGTTCGGTGACAATCCGATAATGGTCGTTCAAGTGACAAACATTCATAATTGCTTCTTCTTCTTTTTTTTTGGTAAAGGAACATTTCTAATTGTTAATTATTTGTCTACAATGTTACAATTGTAGTCTGGACCTCTGGTCCGGTAAATGGCAGATTTGGCAAATATCTTACAATGGTCGTTGTTGGTTCTAAAATGTTTTAGTTGACCCAAAAAAAAGATTATTAGTCGTTTTCTTTTAGTTTTATATAATCATTCTAAGGATTGATAGTTCTGAAGTCGTATATTTGAAATCGATTAATAGAGAGGGCAAATACTTGAAGGAGAAAAAATTCGCAAGAGTTAGGCAATAACGACCAGAGATAATTATTTATTAATATCGATATTTGTTGAGTTTTGACCGTTTTAAGAAATATGGATTTTACAGCAGCACGTAAGTCGTCGTTTTGGTTACACTGACTTGAATATTCTAACAATAAATTTTTTTTTTGGGTGTAATTACATCGAAGAATCCATTAGGTACGTACATATTATTTTTTTGCTTACACAGTTTTGGTATTTCAATCTAAGATACGTAACGTTGACCCTACTCTGACCGATTGTCGAATTTTCTTATAGAAAACAAACGTTTTTGACGTATTTTTGGCAGTTATTTTATGGATATTCGCATTGGATGTCAATAAAAACAGCTTTACAACATATATATATATTGTATACAAAATTACAAACGAGTTTGTCATGTACAAACGAATTTTGAAATTTATATGTTATATACTCTCTAATTGTTGTGTGTATATGAAAGACCAAAAAAGTTTATGTAAAATCTAAAAGATCTTGTAATTTCGACCACAAATTATCTGCAGAGATTCAATAAGTTCATTACATCATAAAACGACAATAACATCTTTTATCTTGGTAAAAGAAGCAGAAGCTTTTTGCGCATGGGACAATGAGGTAAGGCTAAAGTTTACAATTTCGACACGAGCTTACATATTTTTTGAATGGTAGATTTTAATTAGGGATGGAAAAAAGTTATGCTGTCTCATATAGGAGGAATATTGTTTTTCCAGTTGGGACAAAGTTTTAAATTCTCTTATGAAGGAATATTCCTGATTTTCCATTTGGGATAAAATTATTAAACAACTAATACTATTAATATTAGATAGTATATATACGAGCACAATAATTATTAAATATTATAAAAATGCGTAAAAATAATTAGCAAAATTGGTATTATTCAAAAAATGGCAGTATTTCAAAAGTAGTATGTTTCAAAACTGGTATTATTTCAAAATCGGCATTTTTTTAAAAAATGGTATTATTTATTTTACAGCATACATTTTTTTTATTATTATTTTGGTCATGAATGTATTAGCTGGAGTACATATAATATATATTTTTAAAGTCAAATAATATGATATTTCTCTCTGTTTTCGGAAATTTATTTCTTCTTCTTAATTTGTATTTTTTTTATAAAGAAAGATGAAAAGGTTAGGCAGCAAAAAGTCACACCTGCAACATTAAGATGGTCTAGAATCAATTACGCGTATACGCACACACATTTAGATATGCAACATATACATATATATATGTACATTGTACACCTCTCCCCATCTCTGAATGTAGATTCTGAAGGTTTATAAAGCTCATTAAGATTCTAATCCTATGATTATTGTGAGAACTAAAAAAGAATAATCAGTGAATTGTAGAGAAAGAGAGAAGAGAGAAGAGAGAAGAGAGAGAGAGATAGAGATTACCTTCTTCATAGGAAAGCCTTTCTTTCTTCTTCTGCATTCCTCAAATTTACCTTCCCAAGAAAACCCAACACAGAAGAAAATCAAAAAGGTTCTTAAATTACTTTTCATCTTTCTTAGTTTTTTTTGTTTAAATTTACCCATTTTAGTTAATAATCCTTAATTCTTGTCTCTATATATATACACAAACGCTTATTTGAGTGTGTTTATATACGTATCTCTGCCTTAACGGTTGGTTTTTATGTCGGAAGTTTAGTGAATTGTGGCGAAGATGAAAGTCGAAGCTCCGAGAAAGAAGTCGGGTCGGGTCATCTTCCAAGTTCTTCTTCTGCATCTCCTTCTTCAAAGTGTTCATTCTCAGAAATCACAGTATGTTTTCTCTTAACCCAAAAAAACTGTTTTTTTCACCCGAACCGAGTCGGGTCGGGTCGGGTTTTTTATCCGTCTCCTCTTTTTACTATTTTTTCTTTTAATGCAAAAATTGGTTTCACAAGCATTTAATTTTCCAAGTTCACATGTTGAACTTACTGAAACAGAGACTTTTTTTCATCAGAAACTGGTGTTTACTGTTTTGTAATTATTTTTTTTGTCGCTACTATTTTGTAATTTTTCACCTGTCTATTGTTTTTTTTTTCATTAATTTGTTTTTCTGAATTTATAAAGAGATGATATACTATTAAAATGGGTAAGACTTAAAAAAATGTTTAGCCTCAATTTTAGCCAATGCCCCCAATAAACAAACACAAAAGAGAAAGCAAAAGTTTCCTTGTTTATTCCGTATTATGCAATTAATTATTTTTGTTAGTTTCTTTGGTGTTGGTTTCCTTGCTAATACAATTGGTTTAGAAAAACATGTCTTTGGTAATGACAATCCTTAACTACTTTCTTTAACGTATTGCATTATACATATATATATATAGACCACACATACAAATAACATAAAAATATATAAAGACGAGAATCTAGAAACCGAGATCGTCACGAGACGTATGTTAAAAAGTTACTAATAACGTTAAACGACAAAAAAAAGAAACAAAGAATATCTGTTTTAAGGAATTGGTCTCATTAATCTTTCAAAGTTGGAATAAAATTTCTTTCAACCTTCGTTTCTTTTTTAATTTAATTACAAAAACCTTGAATTTTTTTTTTTTTTTTTTGGTCAAAAAAAAAAAACCTTAGAAAATAGTAATTTGTTGGATTGCTTTTACCTTTCGGCTCTAAACCCACATGTCTTTTTTTATTTGTGTGCAAAAACTACTAGTCTTCTTCTCAGTTCTCACGCATAAAATATATATTTGGTATGTATTTTAAAATATATTAATAATATTTGTTTATATGACAATTTATTTGGTATGTTCTTTATGCCTTTTCGTACATATGTATATTTTTGTTCCCTCCATTGGAATAATTCTTTTCGTCTTCAACACTCTTCAACTAATGTTGACCGTTCATATTCAAGTGGAGTTCGTACCATACTATAACTACTTTAGTTGAATTTTTAAAATTGAACAAAAATAAGTCATTTTGTTTTCAGATCATCGATCTGATTAGTAGACGACCCACGAACTTTTGGAGCGGTAAAATTGTAATTTTTAATACTGAAAAAATAATTAATTGAGTTTTCTGAACTACTTTAAAAACGTTTAAGAATAAGGTTGATATTGTTTTTCCCTAATTAATACTATAATGAATCAAACACCTATACTAATCCAAAAATAATAAAAGCCTCTAGGATTTGAACAAATTAATTTATCTTTTTTGGTATAATGTCCTTAACCTCAGAAACAAACTTAACATCACAAAGCCTGGACAAAACATACCAGCCCCAACAGTTCAGCTAAGGAGAGTTAGTCATGACAAGGTAACAAATATTCAAACAAAGATCTTCTTATTATAATCCTTTTTTATTTTTATAATAATATAATAAGAATTTTGTTGGTTTTCAGGTGGTAGTTGATAATGGTATTATTCAAGTAACTTTCTCGAGCCCACAAGGTTTGATAACTGGAATCAAATACAATGGCATCGATAACGTATTGGACGACGAAAGTGACGATCGTAGTCGTGGGTAAGAATTTTTAACACAACTTTTTATATGTTTATGTATTATGTTTACATACAATTTCTTAATTGATGCACATAACTATTTAATAAAGTCTTACTGCATTTCTTGAATATATATATTCTTATGGAAATAGGTATTGGGACGTAGTCTGGTATGAACCGAAAAAGGCATTGGAAACTGACAAGTGAGTTTATTGCAGCCATTTTTAGAACTATTTTTTAATTACGCTTTAAAAGTATATATTTATTTTGATTGTGATGATATAAAATATACACAAATAATATTCTTATTCAGTATATAAAACAATACTAGTGACAACTGCGATAATAGTTCGATAAAATAACATTTTTCCCCTTTTTATTGTGTGTGTATTTCGTAGATTAGAAGGAACTAAATTTGAAATCATAACTCAGAACGAAGAACAAGTCGAAATTTCATTTACGAGGACGTGGACGATCTCCAAACGTGGCTCCTTGGTTCCCCTAAACGTAGATAAAAGGTACGTTTAGTTTATTGTTAAGAGATATTTATGTAATTTTTTGACCTCCAAAATAAATAATCAAAACTTGTTATCTTTAGCAAAATAAAATAAAATAATTATACTCGAATATGTAAATTTTGTTAAAGGTACATTATTCGAAGTGGTGTCTCCGGGATATACATGTACGGTATATTGGAGAGATTAGAAGGTTGGCCCGACGTGGACATGGACCAGATTAGGATCGTCTTCAGACTCAACCCGAAAAAGTAATCATACGTTTTATTAATTATATTTATTACAAAATTTCAGTTTAAAGTTCATTTAGTGAGATTGTTTGTGAATTGAACTAAAAATTAATAGTGCATTTGTTTTGGAGCGTTTTTCAGATTTGATTTCATGGCGATATCCGATGATCGGCAAAGAAGCATGCCATCGATGGCGGACCGGGACAATGCTAAGCCATTACGTTACAAAGAAGCTGTTCTTTTGACAAATCCAAAGAACCCTATGTTCAAAGGAGAGGTATACTATTATATATTGCATTTACATCAAACATTTAATTATTTAATACGAATAAAACTAAAAGAATCAGATATATAAATATTAGTGGTTTGTTTTTTGTTTTTTTTTTATATAAAGACATCATTTAATTCGTTAATTATTACTACTCCTATAAACTAAATTTAAATATAATATTTAGTGATGTAACACCTTAATTAAAACCACTAAACCGTCTGAACTAAAGAACCGGTCGGAAGAGTATCTATCCATGGGCTGCACCTCACCAGTGATTAGTCTAGATCTTTATATAGATCTGAGATTTTCTGAGTTATAAAAAAAAAACCGGTCGGGAATGGAATGGTTTAATTGTTTCTTGATGCATTTCGACGAGTTTAATGAAAAGTATAAATACTAATTTTGGAACATTGGGGAATGATATGGTGTGACGCAGGTAGACGATAAGTATATGTACTCGATGGAAGACAAAGACAACAACGTCCATGGTTGGATCTCGTCGGACCCACCGGTTGGGTTTTGGATGATAACTCCAAGCGATGAGTTCCGTCTTGGTGGGCCCATCAAGCAAGACCTCACCTCTCACGCGGGACCCATCACCCTCTCCGTGAGTTCATTTATTCTCTTACTTAACTCCCAATTTAACTTACAAATCATGATAAATAATTACGTTTTGATTGCTATTTTTTAGTGTTCAAAATTTCGTTTAAGTACTAATCAAGAGACACTTGATCATACCTTTTTTTCTTCAACACTTGATCATACCTTTTCACAACTAAATTCTACTGTTTGACAACCATGCAATCTTACAAGACTATTATAATTTGTTTTTTTGTTTATTTCCATTTTGCTACATAATGATCATTATAATAAAAATCTGTGAAAACATGTACAGTAGTTTGATTATTCTCGTTTAATGAAGTTTTTTTTTGTTAAATAGCTTTAAAACTTATCATGTAAATTGTTTTCATTTTCTACAATTTCGCTATTTTGCTATCAATCAAAACCAGGGCCGGCCTTAGATAAAGCCTAATAATAAAATGTTAGTATTAAAAAAAAATTTCAATTTTATTTTATTAATAAAAAAAAAATCTCCAAATTTTTTAAAAATTTCAAAACTTTCTAAATTTTTTATTTATTTATTTATGCCCCCAAATTTTTGGACCGGCCTCAAAACCTTAACATTTTGTTTGAGGTTATCGTTTATACTGTTTGATGGAATTGTTGTCTTTCTTATATACATTTTAACATGATACATCTAAAATTTATTTATTTGAAATTGTTTTTTAACTTATTTATTTATTTGAAATTGTTAAAACATTTTGTAGATGTTTACGAGCACGCATTACGCGGGAAAAGAGATGAGAATGGATTATAGAAATGGAGAGCCATGGAAGAAGGTTTTTGGACCTGTCTTCGCTTATCTCAACTCCGTCTCTCCCAAAGATTCCACTCTTCGTCTATGGAGAGATGCTAAACGACAGGTTTCTTCTATCGTATCATTATTGTCATTTAGAAAATAAATTAATTTATAGTATATAGTTCCTAATATGAATTAACTTCTCTTTCTTTTTAAAGATATATACATTTGTACTAAATGGCTATTAATTTTGTTGCAGATGGCTGCACAAGTCGAAAGCTGGCCTTATGATTTTGTAACTTCAGAAGATTATCCTCTTTCTCATCAAAGAGGAACAATCCAAGGTCAATTCTATGTCAAAGACAGGTAAATAAAATATCCCTGTTTTTCTCTTCAAAATATATATATTTTTAGATAATTACTTTTGCCAATGTTTTAATCTTCTTTTTCTTTGGATTATACAATGTTGTAGTTACGTGTCAAGGTTAAGGATATATGGAAAATTTGCTTTTGTTGGTTTGGCACCAGTTGGTGAAGCAGGTTCGTGGCAAACCGAATCCAAGGTATGGTAAAAATCATACTTTATACAAATTTTAGTGGTTTTTTTCTTATATATAGTAGTGTATATATATTAAATTTAAATATTTGTTTTTGTTTTATACAAAAAGGGGTATCAATTTTGGACGAAAGCTGACAGAAAAGGGAGATTCATAATAGAGAATGTGAGGGCAGGCAATTATAGTCTCTACGCATGGGGTGTTGGTTTTATCGGTGACTATAAATATGAGCAAAACATTACTATCACGCCAGGTACAATATATATTATACGTATAATTTTATCCATTATGATCCCGATTTGATTATAGCTAGAGAGAAGCATGCTTGGTCTCACCGTTCATTATATCTTCAATCCAAAGAGATTTTAATAATATCATGTTTGCGTTTACGTTTTCTATATTAGCATATTCTGATTACTATACCATAAATACATAAAACGCAAAACGTAAACGCAGGTAGCCAGATGGATGTAGGACCGATAGTGTACGAGCCGCCGAGAAACGGTCCAACGTTGTGGGAGATCGGTGTACCGGACCGAACCGCCGGAGAATTCTATATACCGGATCCTTACCCTACACTTATGAATAAGCTCTATGTTAACCCACTTCAAGACAGGTTAGTACTCTAATCTTCTTATCTAGAATTACTTTTAGTAGATTTACCAACAATTAGTAGGAAATATCATCATTAACTTAGAGGATAGTTTATATTATACTTTCCATCGGATAAAAAAAAAAGAATTATAACATGCTCTGAGTTTAAATAAAGAATTAGTAGAACGTCTCATTACAATTTTTTTCCAAAAACGTTTTTGGTTAATGAATATAAGAACATAAATTTGGTTTGTTTTTTTTTGTTACCTTTTTGTTACTCCTAATTGAATATAAGCACATTCAATGTAATCACTAAAATTAAAACTATTACAGATTTAGGCAATATGGATTATGGGATCGTTACGCAGATTTATACCCTCAAAACGATCTTGTCTACACAGTCGGTGTAAGTGATTACAGAAGAGATTGGTTCTTTGCACATGTCACCAGGTAAATACATAAACTATCTTTCCTATTTTAATGCTTAATTATATTACAAATTCTCTTATCTAATATTAAACTTTACTTCTAACGATACGCAGATACGTTGGAAACGATACATACCAGCCAACGACATGGCAAATCATATTCAACCTTAAAAACGTGAACCGGGTCGGACTCTACACTCTCCGGATAGCTCTAGCCTCAGCGGCTGATTCCGAGTTACAAATTCGGATCAACAATCCGAAATCCGGTCATATTTTCACGACCGGTTTAATCGGAAAAGACAATGCGATTGCGAGACATGGAATCCACGGGTTGTATAGATTGTGTAGTATCAATGTTGGTGGAGATTTACTAAGCGTTGGTGACAATACCATATATTTAACCCAGTCGAGAAGTATAGGACCATTTCAAGGTGTTATGTATGATTATATTCGTCTTGAAAGTCCTCCTTTAAGAACTTGAATAATAAAAAAAATAAGGATAGAGTGAAAATAAATTTACTGTAGAGGCAAATTTAAATTTGTTTTTTATTTTATTCATTTATAGGTAATATCAAGGGGGTGTGAATATAATAAGACCTGATGTATTAAGGTATTAATCACTAGTGCATTTTTCAGTTATTTTGTTGTTTCTTATTTTTCTGTTTCAAAATAATTGTCAGTTTTCATTTTTTAATGCATATTTGTGACAAAATTTTCAGTTTTATCCCTATCTTTTTATCTTATTAATTATTCATATCAAATAAAATAATATATTAATTAGGGGTAAAACAGAAAATTTAATATTTTTTTTAATCTGTGTGAAATCATGTAGAACAACAATTAAAAAAAAACCCGGAGGGAATACCTTTTTAGCCATGGCAGAGACAACTCATACAAAGAGAAGTAGTAATAATGAAAACAATGTCAATGGTGAATTAACAACAAGCTAAAGCTAAGAGATGTTATTGTTACATTTACCATTACCATAAATGTAATCATGTAACCATATTAGAGAAATCACAAGAGATTTTAGAGTTTCTCTATCTCTCTATTTATCTATCTTGACCAAATCTTCTTCTTGGGGTCTCTCTCTTTCCCAAGAGGACCTTGTTGTTGTTCTCTGTTAATAACAGCTCTCTTCTGAGCCACAGGGACCTGGTTCGATGGACCAGAGACTACAGGTCTTGTTGGTCTGATAAATCTGGCAACAACTTTTGGTGGGTCGGATTTCCTGATCCGTTTCTCCTTCATATGATGATGAGGATCATCATAGCCACTGTTCTCTGTTTCGCCGCTTCTCGAGACCCTCTTCTTTCTAGTCATCTCATTGAGGTTTAAAGAAACGTTTCTTGGTGGAGCACTCGTCTTGAGACGGTTTGATGTTCTTAGGATGTTGTTGTTGGATTCCGCATTCTCGCTGCCAAAGTAATCGTCTTTGAAGCAAGTTTTCGTTTCGTTAGGAGTAGCATTCGCGACTTCAGGGAATTCTCTAGCTGCTGCCATTTGTTGTATATGCAGCTCTTGCTCCTTTAGCCTCACTTCAAGTTCTTTAATCTGCACACACACACACACAAAAAAAACAAAATTCTTTTCACGCATCTTGGCTTTTGCTCCTCTAAAACAATATCCAGAGACAAGCCATGAAACTCAACCTTCTGTCGTAGCAACACTGCTTCTTGGCTTTGCTCCTCTTTTTGCTTCCTCTCCAACTCTTTCATCTGAGAAACCATATCGAACAGAGAAGAGCGAGATTGTAAGTTTTTTTTTTAACAAATAAGAAGACGGTAAGTTTGAGATTGAATCAGTCTTCCTCCTAACCTTCTGTTGCAACACAAGAGAGTTCCCTTCAGACTCTTTCAACTTATTCTCAAGATCTTTAACCTTCTGTTGCAACACAATGGAGTTGCCTTCGGATTCTTTCAACTTATTCTCAAGTTCCTTAACCTGCAGGCACCATTTTTTAGGAAGTTTGGTAACTCTCAACTAAACATTTATGAGATTTTATGTGAACAGTCAATATTGATCTCAAGAGACCTTCTGGTTATAAGCTGCAGAGTCTGATTGGTGTCTCTCCCTGAGCTTACACTCTAGCTCCTTGACCTTTAATAATTGAACAATGGTTTTCTGTTAGTCAATATTATGGTAATTAAGTTAGAAAAAAAAGAAGAGGAAGAACCTTCTGCTGGAGATTGGTACAAGTCTCATCTCTGCCTTTTAGTCTTTCTAGAAGCTGTGCATTTTGCTTTTCCGATTGGTTATGCAGTGACTCAAGCTGGCCTTCAAGTTCTTTGTTCTTTTCCTGGAGACTTCTGTATGAGTGGTCTCTTCCTTTATTCTTACCCTCCAGGTTCTGTACGTTCTCTTCCAGTTTCTTTATCAATTCATCTTTAGATCGGCTTTCTTGCCTTGCTTTCTCCACCTTTAAAAGTTATACATGAGGCAACAAAAAGGGAAAGCTGTGACATAATCTAAAAAGACAAATCCAGGAAGACAAAAAAACAAAGCTTGCAGAAGTCATACCATTGCTTTCATCTTCTGAATCTCACCGGTATCAACTTGCTTCCTCGCAGGGCCCAACTCAACCCCTCTTACACGAGTTGCAAAGTTAAGTGAGCTTAAAGTCTCACTCACATCATGCTCAGAGGGACTGATTTGCACAAACATCAGAGTCTTTGAGTCACCTCCTGCATCATTTGCACATACACATCAGTTTACCAAAAGCACAGTGTAACCACGGATTGATTGATCCTTGAGAAAATGTCATGAAGATTCTTACCCAGTGAATCTTGAAGCAAGTGTGTTAATTTTGAATTCCTGATAGTTGATAATAAAGTGTTAAAGCAGTCAAGGTATAAAGCGCTCCTCAGAGATATCGGGAGAGAGGGAATTATGCAAAGGATTAGACTAACCTGTATGGAATGTGACTACTCTTTGTAGCCAATGCATAAATCACATCCCCTAGAGCTGAAAGTGACCTATTGATGTTCTGTGCTTCCTTCAGACGCTCACCTTGCACGTCAGTCTTTGCCAACCTCTCACTTCCGGCTAAATCTACAAGCCAAAGTTTACTTTTTGTGCAATCACCATTCATCAGGTTCTTTGCTTTAACCATTATAGAGAGCATGCTGCAAAGATAACTTCATGTATTAGACAACCCTCCTACTATAACGTAAAATGTGGGAAAGCCAAACATTCAAACAACATAGTGAGGAAGCATATATCCCTAGATACCAGTGAGAGCGGCTGCTGTGTTCATTGACATTATTGGATCCAACAGATCTTGCATTGCTCCCTGCCTGAAGCACATTCCATACTTCATTTATATTTTCCACTTTTGCTTCTACTAATCCAGGAATATGATGGGACCCCTCAGAAGATTGTTTTATCTCCAACCTTGGTAGCAAAATCGATAAAGATTAAGATCAAGCTCTACGGAAAATTTTCTGTTTGAATCTCTATGTGTTTAAAACTTAATTAAAGTAAAGTTTCTTACTTCTTTGATGCTGGTGATGTTGCCAACAAGTCTCTTATCTGTTCATTGTACACCTCAAGGACACTAACCGATATATTATATGAAATTGTCTCTCTCCTTTCTCTAGCAACTTCAAATAATTGCTCGACGGTTCTATAGTTGACACCCCTGTTCTGTGGAGTACCTTCCATTGTAAACGTCTTTCCTGTTCCTGTTTGCCCGTACGCAAAAATACACACATTGTAGCCGTCTAGCACTGAAACAACCATAGGAGAAGCATCTGCAAAGACATCAACTGCAAGATCGAGAAAGAAACTCTGTTAGTAATCAGTGTTATTTAAACTTAATAATCTAACTTGACCATGATATATCACAGTACCTTGACCATCTTTAGGTGTATAAACTCTGTCAAACTTGAAACTTTTCTTGGAATTGTTTCCTGTAATAACACCAAGCTCTCCATCTTTTGCTCCATCAAAGTCAACAATTGTGGCAAACCTAGTTGACGTCTCCTCCTTATTCAAAGGGCGGCAACGACAAAAGACCCTAATATTGCCTGATATAAGGGATGCTGTCAGTAATCTGTAAAGGTTTAAAGTGAGATGCAAAGAAGCTAAGGCAAACATCAGGAAAAGTTAAAAAAAAATCATTGCCTTTAGTCTCCTGAATATAGTTATATAGCTCCTTCCGCTTCGCTTGCTCTTCACTGTACTTCTGCTTGAGATCCTCACACTGTGAAACTGTTTTAAGAGTTGATAATAGTATTAGTTCAGGAAATTGACTTCTTCAAAACTAAAAGAGGTACACTACTCACCAAGTGCCTGAACTCCATCAACCATTTTGTACAATTCTGGAATTGATTCGACGCATTCGTGTGCTTCCTGAGATAGCTGAGATTGTTCCCTTTTCATTATCTGCACAACAACAGTTCCATAAATACCTATAATTTTTTTGAAGAATATGTATGCTGCAGAAAAGCTATGATATAACAGAACTTGAGGAAACATCCAGCTACCTCTATTTTCTCCTGTAGAGTACCAATTGCAGAAGCCCAATGTTTCTTGTCATTATCATATTTGCTAGTGACACTCTTCAAACAATCAGCTTGCGCTACCACAGTTTGGTCTGTTTCAAGTAAACACCGAGTCAAAAGCAAGAAAATCTCCGGCAAAAAAATATATAAAAGTAACAAATTTGGATTTGACAATGCTGAGAATTCTCCCACTTTCACCCATATATCATATATGCTAAGTTCGGCATTACCTAGAGAGCGTGCCTCGAACATCTTATTGTCAAGTTCCATCATCACTTTCTCTAGTTGCTCATTGGCAGAGGTTAGTGACATCCATGCTTCATGGCACTCATTTGTCTTATGTTGGTATCGTTCAGAAAGCTCTTCTATCTTCTTCTCATACTTCTCATGAGCTTTTGCTCGCATAAGCCTCTTCTGCTCACAAATATCGACATAAAAGAAGAAACTCAGGTAATCCATTACGCTTACATTTTTAGGAAATAAGAGCCATCAGGATAGTTAAACAGTACCCGAGCGGGAGAAATCTCCATTTCGGCTGCACAATTCCCACACTTAATATAATCTTGTGACGTCCTTAGAACTGTACAGGAATGCAAAGAACGAGTTAAGTTTTCTGAGATTCCCTATTAAAATCTTAAATAAAACCAAGCACAAGAGAAGAGCATTACCTGAAACCTGTGGTGCTTTCCTAAGACAAATCCCACAAATCACTGGACTTCCATCTATTCCTTCGAACCTTACCCTTATCAATCCATCTTCCATTACAATGACCCTTAAGTCAACCAACATAACTGGCCTGTTTGCGCCAACAACCGAGAAGATATCGAATTCAGATAAGACCTGAAACATAACAAAAAAAAAACACATTTCAGTCAGCATTACGCAAACTTTTAATCATACACTACATGAAAACACCATCTTCCACTTGGTCCACTTGCCTTCTCGTCTTGAACATAGACATTGAACGTCCGTATCCCTTTAGGTCCATTGGTGTTAATAATCTCCGCGAAATGGAAATCGATGAAGTATTCTCCAGGGAGAAGATTGTTTAGCCTGTAGCAAAAGTTCCCTACACGAGCTGACTGGTAAATGAATGGGTAGTCTCCTGCTTCGACTATGGACTCGTTTGTTCTCCGCACGTCCCCTCCTTCGAAATATGTGTCTCTGAGGATATTCAAGTCAGAGTCTAATACATTCGAATCAGCTCCTCCAGCATTTATGAACATAATGGTCTCATCTGCTAACACAAACAACGAAAAAGAATGCCTCAATACACATACATAAGCTTAATTTGAAGTTTTTGGGGTTCACTAAATTAGCAGAGAAACCTATTTTTTTTATTTGTGGATCAAAATTGAACATTAAAACAGAATAGTTCCAACATATATTGAGTGATTTTCAGACGTATAAGGCTCGATCCTGTGGAAATTAGGCAAAACGCACAGCAAAAAACCGCAAACCCTAGAGATTCAGATCCAAAACCTGAGATTCCACTAAGCGAAAATGAAAATGCAGCATAAAAACCAAAGATCAAGGGGGAAAACCAATCGATTTTGATAAAATTGAAATCGAAAGTGAGAGGATCCAACCTGTGCGATTAGCTCTTGTGAAACCACTGGGCACGAGTCTTGAATTCGGATCACACAACATGGAATCCGCCAAAGAGTCGTCACACTCATCAACGGCAGTATCTCCGATCTCTAATTTCTCATTCGCATCACTATCGAATTGGGGATTAGAAATCTCCGGTGAATCAGATGAGGTCACTTCTGGATCCACCGGAACAGTAGCGTTGATCTCAACATCTTCCATATCTTGTAAATCCAGAACCAAAAAAAAATTCGAAATTCAAATTGCTTGTCTCGTTTTCGTTTTCGTTATCTCTCTTCGAAGATGAAGAAAATTGAAAAAAAGCTTGATGCGAAGAAAGATAGAGAGATAGAAAAGAAAGGCGTGACCGTAGAGGAATATTTTCTTTTCCTTTTCTGCGTTTAGTGTTCAAAATTTGAATCTATCTGACACGACCGTTAAGAAATTAGTGTTACCGTTAAAGATGGGCCTACGCTTTTTAATGGGCTTTCCTTGCAAATTATGTGGGCCAGAAAGTCCGTGTTTAATTAAAACTAAACCGAAAAATTCAGACCGTTGATTATGATAAACATTAACCGGTATTGGTATTATTAAGCCATTAACCAACACCATCGTGAAAAGTGAAAACTACTTTTTTTCTGTTTGCAACAGTGCAATGTTGTATTCTTCTAGATTCTGATAACTCTCGAGTTTTCAAAAGATTGAGTTACCACAAAACAAAACAAAACAAAACGCATACGTTTTCTGTTGTTGTTGTTATCACTGATCAGCGAGGATGGACACGATCAAAGACATCGCTGTGCTGGTCTGCTCAGGAGTCCCGGAGAGTAAGACCGTTTCAACTCCTGTAGGATCCTTGACATCCACTTTGGCTCCTGAGATCTGTTGGTTTGCAACAAGTTCCCATAAGTATTTTTTTCATAACCTATCAAACTTCATTTGCTTCTAAAATGATTCAAAGTAGAGAGAAGAATTTACTTACCTGTTGTAGATTATCTAGACCGGCGCCGTCTCTGCCATAGAGTGCAGCGAGAGCATCTTTCTCGACAGCTAGCTCCAATGTAACGCTTCTCAAAGATACACCTTTACTTCTGCTTCACAAAAAAAAAAAAAACAAACTGTTTAATGCCATGAGATTGTTCGCAAAATGGATTATATTGTTGTTGGGAAGAACAAGACCCTGGTGGTAAAGAAGAGACGTCTCCATTGCTAGAAAGTTGAAGCTGTTTCATTCCCTGTGTCAAGTCATTGGCGTTGAGCTCATTCGCGTCTTTAAGGACCTCGGTGTGTGAAAGATAATCGATCGAGTTCATTACTTCTGTACCGCCTCTGACCATCTTCGAGTCTTGTTCGCCATCTGATACCGAGTGAGAATCGCCTCTGGTTGCGTTCTGCGGTTTTGTTGAACCGCCGTGGTTCTTAAATGGAAGCAATCAGCATCTCCAAAAGCGGAAGAAGAGACAATAAAAGAAAAACTCTGGCGTAGGGGAAGGAAACAAACACGCACACACTTACTTGTTGTGGTGGTTGCAGATTATAGTTTGCTCCTGCGTTTTCATATGGATTACTAACTTTAGCTCTCATTTCTTCCAAGACATTATTCGGCAATAGGTTATCCCGTAACCTAGAAGAAACATGAGACAACGCCTTCTGCACATGCCTGTACTCTCCCATAATCTACAAAAACAATCAGAGAGTCAAAAAAGAAGCAAATCTCGGTTAATTGCAACGTTCTCATCTCTTGGAAACACGCGCTTACCTCTATCACCATTTCATTTTCTGAAATACAGTCTAGAATCTGGTCACCAACTGGAATGTGTATATCAGTACCAGTTGCTACGATTGCTTCTCTGTTTCCAACCAATTCATTAGCAAACTGTGATGGTACCAACAGCTTAGCTTTCACTAAAGCAACATGCAGTCCCTGGAGCAGACCTTTCCCAACATCAATCTCAACAGACCTTGCGTATACAACAGCCAGGGCTTTTTGCGCATGAGAGTACCGTGACTCTAGGCTCTACAAAAACGAAAGTGAATGTGATTAACATCAAACAAAGAATCTCGGATAAGAAAATGTAGCAGCGAGAAGGAGAGAATAGAACCTTACCTCACGTGCAGAAATGGTAACAACTCTTTCACCGGATACCTGTAATGGAGCTCCGATCGAAATGGAAGCACCTGTTTCATTCTGCAGGGCTCTGATGATAGTTCCTTGTTTCCCAATTATGCCTCCAGCTGCCACACTTGTGCAGATTAGTTTGAACACAACCTTTCGCTCTGTGTCTTTTGAATCCTGAAACCTGTTTCCTCCTCCTTCATATCGCGATGGTGAAGCTCTGTTGGATGCAGCGTTTCCTGAAGCGCTAGGCAACGAAGAAGAACGCAGGTTCGGGAAAAACTCGGAATGCGGATCCTCTGAGTTTCCGTTGGTAGATGACTCGTAAGCTTTGCTGCAAAGTGGCGGCGGATAGCCATTGAGAGGTGGACAGTCCTGAAGAAAAGTCGATACCATAACCAGTGCCTTCTTCACTGGCAAGACTTCGCCGGTAATCTTTGCACAGAAAGAAGAGACATTCACAAATCAAAACCAAAAGAAGCATCACAGATTTGTCATTGAATTATGCAGAATAATTATAAAGAAAACGCTAAAAAAAAGCTACTTTTTAATAGATTAATTACATCATTCATCACGTTTTCAACATTGATTATAGTTTATAGCAGAATCACTTATCAAAAACGTAATTCACGTTTACATTCATCAACACAATGTTCTTACTTCTTCTTCTACTTGTTCAACACTAAACACATTCTCACATCTTTATATACCAATTTCACTTTCATGGAGGAAAAGCCATGCATTGCTTTCATTATCACAAATCAAAGAGCCAATACCCAGAAAACAGTTCAAAAACCCAGTTGTGGAAGAACAGTTGACCGAGAAAGACTTTTAAAGTTTTGGTTTTTATATAACAATTTGATCACAGGAGATGGAAACTCACCTGAATCAGTTGATCAGTGTTCGTGCCGCAAACCGGCGGAGGCAAAACCCTAATCATCGCGCCGGAGTTTCTCCGCATCCATTCCACATTCTTCCCTCCCAAACCCAAAACGGCTCCAATCTGATTCCGATCAGCGAGAATCCCACAGTAAGCTTCCTTATCATCGCCGTCGACGATTCCGCCGCTGTCCTTCGCCGCCAGAACCGCCCACGATCTCTCCAAAACCCTAATCAGCGCCGTATGAGCGGCGGAGACCTCGCAAGTCACCCAATCTTCGTGTTCCCCGCCGGAGGAGAAATCTCCGACTCTATCAGTCAATATAACGCTTTTGTTAACTGCGGTTGAGCCGACGATGAAGACGACCCAGTGATCGGAGCCGTTCACCGGAGACTCGCAGTGGATTTTAGTACCGGTCTCGCGCCGGAGCTTGGAAACAACAGAGCCGTTTGCTCCGATGATGCCACCAATAACTGACGCGTGGCAGACAACTCGTAAAGCCATCTCGTCCGGTAACACGTGGATCACCTGACGACGCTGCAATCGTCGATTCTGATTTGACACGGCGGTTACTCCTCGGTGGTTATTCATGGCGGCGCGGCTTGACAGAACCGCTTCTTCGCTCTCGTAAGAGTAGTTTCTTCTTCCACACAAGTCACGGTGAAGAAGCGGGAACGACAAACCAAAACGCTAAGGACCAGTTTTGTTTATCGGAAGACTTAAAATGCGAAAATCACGATTTTTACAGAGAAACGCGTAAATCTCTCAAATCACTTAATTTCCGCAAAGATTTTAATATCAATTGCGTTTTTAGGAAAGGAAAGTTTTAACGGAAAATTGACAATTTTTTTAAATTCGTTCACTTTCATTTACGATTCCGCGTTTTAAACGCTAAATGTTCGGAGGAAAAAAAAAAAAAAAAAACGCTAAATGTTAGTCGGCACTGAGAACAGTAAATGACATAAAATCTTTCCATTGTAGTTTTAGTTGTCCAATGGTATTTATGAATTAATAAATTTGTTGACAATGTTATTATCTATGTCATAAATCCGGGTTTAAATCCGTATAATGTGCACAATATATATTGTTAGCAACCAAAAAAAAAAAATTGCTGATTAGTAGAATAAACATTTAACGGCCAACGCGTAACCATTTCAAAATTATCATTGTATTCATTGATCAGAGCAATTATTATTACAGCTTCATAAAATCTTTCAATCGATCCGGTGTGGATCAAGATTAACAATTAGCAACGAGATAATCCAAGAAAGAATCAACATAACGATCTTGCCTATCCATGTCTCCAAACACTCCTTTCGTCTTCTTCACATTCTCTCTATAAACCTTCCCCTCTTCTTCCTCCATTACCAATCTCAACGACTTGGCAACGCTTTCTTTAGTGAAGAAACCTTCTGTCTCATCCCGAGGGATCATATACCCGATTTTCTTCTCCTCGATCACTCTTGCGTTTAGTCCTTGGTCGTACACAAAAACCAGCATCGCCATCGGTTTAGCGAACCGGATAGCTTCAATTATCGTTCCCCAACCGGGATGAGTCAGAACCAAACCGATCGAATCGTGGCTCAACGTTCTCAGTTGCTCGACCCATCCTCTCCACACCATCCCTCTCTCCTTCGTCCGCTCTTCGAATCCTTCCGGAAGCTCGACCGGTTCGGTATCCCACGGACCGCGCCGAGTCTTTAGCACCCAAAAGAAAGGTAAACCGGAAAGCTCTAAACCGAGAGCGATCGCGTTTAGCTCAGTCTGTCTCGGTTTAGCTTCTGAACCGAAAGCTACGTAAACTACGGATTTGCTTTTCCGAGAGTCAAGCCACGCCTTGATAGACAGCCACGTGTCGCTATCCTCGTACTTCTCCTCCGGTTTCGGTGGTAAAACTCCCACCGGAATAACCGGTTTCCGGTGAAGATCATGTATAAGTCCTAGCCACTCTGCTTCGTACTCGTAGCAGCTCCGTACGGCAATGACGTCACAGCCGTCGATTACGCCGGCGACACGGTGGATGTCGGGGATATTCCCTTCGGTTGACTCCGCCATGAAACCTTTGAAAATGTATCGGCACTCGAATAATTTAAAAGCTACCGGAGTTTCGAATGGGACCCACTTAGGCGGGGTCATAAAATCCGCCGGAGAGGTATGGTACTCTTCGAATCCCGGCGGTTTCAGAATCCCGAGAGTCGCGCCGTTGAAAGCGCTGAAGAATCCGGTTTTGATCCCGAGGCGGCGAGAGATCGGAGGAAGCCAATACGCCGCGAAATCTTGGAGAATCCAATCGGGTTTCGAAGATTCAAGAAACTCCGTCACCGGAATTTTCAGCCCGAAAGCGATTTTCAAATAAGGGATGAGTTCGAAAGGCACGTCGGTGGTAGCTTCGCCGTCCTCCGGGAGTTTACTGTCGACGCCGCCGGAAAGAGGGAGCTTGACGAAATTGATGGCGGAGGAGAGATTTTCCGGCTACCGTGGAAGGAGGCGGTCGATGTTACGAGGCGTGGAGATGAAAGAGACGGTGTGACCCTTTTGAGCCATGAGCTTGGAGAGCTCGAAGTATGGAACCATATGTCCAAAAGCTAACCATGGGAACATTGCCACGTGAAGCTTGGTTCCCTTTCCATTGTTGTCTTTAGAGTTTGTTGTCATTGTGTAATATCGATTATAGACGATTGAGAGTCTATAGAGAGAAAAGAAAAACAGAAAGATATTTGCAAGAGGGAGAAAGGGGCGAGGAAGAGAGAAGGCCGATGGTTTTTTTTCTATTTTCTCTTAAAAAATATTGACCAATAAGAATGAGACACGTATGGGT
Source organism: Alliaria petiolata (assembly GCA_020283515.1). Taxonomy (NCBI): domain Eukaryota; kingdom Viridiplantae; phylum Streptophyta; class Magnoliopsida; order Brassicales; family Brassicaceae; genus Alliaria; species Alliaria petiolata. The sequence continues at coordinate 91,899,283 of JAHZTW010000003.1, read as the reverse complement.
TTCTTATAAACTCTAAAGTCTCCGGGTTCAGAACCGATTCTGGTCTTTTAATTTGTTTTTGATTTTTTTTTTTTCCTTTATTTTCTTAGAAACCCAAGATCAGAACGAGTCACAATCGATAAAAAGTACAGTTTTATTTGATTGTAGAAACAGGTGATGATGTAGGTAAGACGAACGGGTGGGATTAAAAGTTAGGATGGTAAGATACTAAGATGTGTGTGGTTGTGCTGTAAGTACAGATGCAAGTCATGCAACCTAACTCAATCCACGTCATACTTGTACTTTATACGAAAGCAGTACAAACTAGAACAAAGAGATATTTCGAATTTCTCCTAAAAATCATATTCAGAAAAATGGAGGTGCGGGGAATCGAACCCCGTGCCTCTCGCATGCGAAGCGAGCGCTCTACCATATGAGCTACACCCCCAATTGATAATGTAGCATATTATATAAATTATTATAACTATTTTACTCGAAAACCTGAAATTTCGTATAAACAAATTGGAATCTTTCGATCGAAGAAACAGAAGACAAAGTCCAATTTTCCAGAATTCTTTCGACCATCTTCTTGTTTCTCCTATTTCTTCATTTTTTTAAAAAAAAATTATATTTCTTCAATCGTTCTGCTTTTTTAGGGGTTTTTGAATTGTCTTCTAGACTCGTCATCGATAATGGGGACTGATGAAGCGATACTCGATCAGATGAAGAAGGAGATTCCGGTGGATGAAGAATCTCTGGTTTTGAATCGAGACTCGAGCGTCGGTCTCGTCATCGTCGACGTTGTTAATGGGTTCTGCACCGTTGGCTCCGGCAATATGGTTTATTACTCTTTCACAATTTCACTAGAATGCTGTTCTCTGTGTTCTGATTTCTCCCAGAAATCGAAATGTTGGCTCTTTTGTTTTTGTTTTTTGTTTGGTTTCTCCATGCCTACCAAGTGTTTGTGATACTGCTTCACTCATACGGTTTTTGATTGAATTGAAACTGTTTACAATGTGATTCTTCAGGCTCCAACAAAGCACAACGAACAGATATCGAAAATGGTGGAGGAATCTGCAAAGCTTGCAAGAGAATTCTGCAATCGGAAATGGCCGGTTTTTGCGTTTCTCGACTCCCATCATCCTGATATTCCGGAGATCCCTTATCCTCCGCATTGTATCATAGGAACCGACGAATCAAATCTTGTTCCTGGTAATTTTCCTCTGTCAATGTCTTGTTAGATTCTATAACCATTGAGGCTGTCTCTTGACTTTTTCTTCTTCTTCTGGTAATCAATCAGCTCTTCAGTGGCTTGAGGGTGAGAATTGTGCTACTCTTAGGCGAAAGGATTGCATTAATGGGTTTGTGGGTTCGATGGAGAAAGATGGTTCTAATGTTTTTGTGGATTGGGTTAAGGAAAAACAGATCAAAGTCGTAAGTTTTTTTTTGTTTTGATAATATGATGAGTTATGTCAAACAAGGTCAATGCCTTTTAGGCTTATCTTCAACTTCCTTGAACATCCCTGTGTGTTTGGGGATCTAAAGATTGTGGTTGTAGGTATCTGCACCGACATATGTGTGTTTGATTTTGTGGCTACTGTACTCTCTGCCCGAAGCCGCAATGTTCTTCCTCCTTTAGAAGATGTCGTAGTGTACTCACATGGCTGCGCTACTTTTGACCTTCCTCTTCATGTTGCAAAAGACATCAAAGGTGCTCTGGCTCATCCTCAGGTATTTTAGTTACTCTCGTGAAAAGTTTGATGCTTCTGAAATTAGCATTGTTGGTTTATACAATTGCTTTGTTTCTCATCTTCTTTTTCTTCTGTTGTGTTTCTTTGTACCAGGAGTTGATGCACCAAGTAGGTCTATACATGGCTAAAGGAAGAGGAGCTAAGGTAGTCTCTGAAATTTCTTTTGATCCTTGAAAGCTATCTCGCAAGAAAATTTATCATTCTTGATTTCGATTCTTTCAGTAAATTGTTGAGTTTACATCTGTTTGTGATTTCTATCAAACTTTTGTGTATACAATTTCTGAATGACAAATAATTTGATTTCTCATTTGTCTAAATGAAATGTTCAGTCTGATTTTAAGCTGAGTTTTCGAGAGAGAATGGCTCTTAGAGTCTTAGCATAGTCTCATAAGATTGTTGCAAGAACTATTGTCTATTATGCCATCATGAAAACATAAATGAACAAATAAAAATCACAAACTCTGTTTCTTGTAATGGTTCTACATACAACGTTTGAAGAAGAAAATGAAAAAAAAACTGGGAGGCACTCCTCTTGCTTCACCAGTTACAAGCTGTGAACAATCTACAATACTCAAAAATGATAACCAACACACAAAACTATTGTTTCAATCTGGCAAACCGAAATAAAGGAGATGGGGGGTAAAAAGGCTCAGTCTCCCCAGGGAAAGACAGGTAAAAAAAGACAGAATGAATCAAATCCTCCAAGAATCTGATAAGTTACAGTATATGAATCAATTAACTCTCTGGATGGTATGTATTATATAATATGTAAATGTTACCTATGTAGAATTCTTCATCTTTCTATATAGTGAGGGATGCATGCAGGAGAATATAGACGGCTTTGCTCTCTTCTGTTTGGAGCCAAAGATGAATGACCTTAAGGGAACTCTTGAGCGACTATCTGAATGCTGGAGATCAAGATCGGATCTGTTCTTTGAACCCGAAAGAGAAAACTCCTCGCTTAGCTTTCCTAAAGTCTTGTCAACCTCGAGTTGAAGCGTGGTAATGTGATCTAACCCAGCCTGTAACTCGTCTGCCACTTTGTTGTTCTCCTGCTTCATGTTCAGCACCTCACCTTGAAATTTAGCAGCTTGATAGCTCGTGAATCTGAAATCATCGTCTTCAGCACTTGATTTCAAGGCTTTTGTTATCTCTTCCTGTATGTTACACAGCGACTCGAATCTGGATTTCAGTTCCTCTTTCAATGACGCACCTTTCTCCAGCCAGAGACCCAGGTCTGTGTTTATTTCCCTCAAGTGTACAAAAAGTGGTCGAACATCTGATCTCAGGGCATATTTAGCTGTGCTACTTCCATCTTGCTTTCTTCTTTGCTCGAGCTTTGATATCTCGGCTTGTAGATCTTCGATTGATGTGTCGTAGCTCTGTATCTGTCCAAATGCTGTGCTGAACCTTAACCAGAAATCCAAATTCTCTTCTAGAAGTTCATCGATATTCAACCTGAACTGTTCCTCGACCAGGGACATGTTCTCGTTCTCTGAAGCCATGAATCCGATGGAATAGTCGTCGTTTGACAACTGGTTTTCCATCAAGTCATTACTGTCTGCAAGACCCTTCTGTAGGAGGCTCATTTTCTCTCTTAGTAGCTTGATCTCATCATCTTTTGTCGCGTTCTCTGTCTTCATCTTTGTTTTTGTTTCATCCAAAGTTTTCTTCATATCCTTGTAGTTCCTGAGAATAGTCGTGTACTCCGTAAGCAGATGCTTTTCTCTGTTCTCCATTCCCTTCGTGAACATCTCTTTCCAATCTGGTTCACTTTCTTTCTCCTTTTGGTCCTCTTGTTGTTCGCCATTGAAAGCGATGTCAGATTCTTTAGAAGATATCTGCTTCTCTAAAACATTATCCGGAACAGAATTTGTCTTGTCAGATGCAGCTTGCTTCTCTAAAACATCATCTGGAACAGAATGTGTCTTGTCAGATGCAGCCTGCTTCTCTAAAACATCATCTAGAACAGACTCTGTCTTGTCAGATGCAGCTTGCTTCTCTGAATCAGAATCAACTTTTTCAGTAGATTCGAAAACAGTCTCTGGAGTTTTACTTGGGATGATGATATCTTCTGCAACTGTTGTCACATCGAGAGTCTGTTCTTTTGGATGTTCCTTTGTCTCTTCAGAAACATTTAAACTCCTCTTCTCACCTTCCAGATCTTTCTCCGGTTCCATTTTCATCGCCAGGCTATCAAACTCGCTCTCTGGCTTCACCTCATGCAACTTCCCACCGGAGAGGTTGTCGAGATTATTACATGCTTCATCAAAATCTGTATGCAGATTGCTACTCTTATCCATTACATTCCTGTCCAAATCCTGCAATGCCTTGAGTTTCTCCTCCATTTCCTTCAGCTTCTTCCTCAGACCACTCTTGTCATCTGCTAACAAAGCCTTGTCGGTTTCAAGAGTACTGATCTGTGTCTGAAGACCGTTGGTCTCGTTTCTTAATCTCTGTATCAAAGCAGTCTGCGAGGAAACCGCACTCTCCAAGCTGATCACTTTGTTCACGAGCTCATCGACTTTCTCAGCCATGTCTGTCCCGGTGAGCGAAGAATACACACCAGACTCGAAATGTTCTCTAATCTTCTCCTTTGCAGATTCAAGCTCTTTCTTCTTCCTAGACATCTCTTTCATCTCACGCTCCAACTCTTCTGTTCTTCTAACTTCATCACCATCGTCTTTGGCAAAGACACTTTCATCCCCTAGAAACTGGCTAGCCATTGATCTTAGCTTCTCTTTAGACTCCGTAATCTTCATATGCTCTTCTCTAGCTTCTTCATAAGACTTCTCTTGCTTCTCCTGTAACTCCACTAGCTTCTCCTGACACGACTTTATCGCGGTCTCGGTCATCAATCTCCGAGCTTCGTCGTCTTCAATAACAACACTCTCACCAAACTCATCCTGCAAACCACAGATCCTCTCTTGCTTCTCCTTGATACCCTTTTCAAACTCCCAGTACTTAGACAAACCTCGCTCGTAAGAGCTCTTCACAAACTCCTTCTCCGTCTGCAACGACAAGATCTCTTTCTGCAACTTATCAATCTCAGCCATCGCCTCGGACTTGCTCAAACCCGAGCTCTTGACAACCACATTCGCAGAACCGCCCGTGTACTTCATAGATTTCCTCGGCTGAAGCTTCTTCGTAGCCACTTTAACCGCGCTCTTCAGGTCTTTAACAGGCATTTTCGGAACATTAGGGACATTAGCACCCGAAAGATTCGGTCTTTTTGCGAATTTAGACTTCGAATCGCCGCCGTCATCATCATCATCCATTGCAAAGTTTGGGACTTGGTCAGGAAAAACAGAGGCGATCGTCGTGTTAGCGTTCTGGAGCTCTGTCGAAATGTGATCGTAACGCTCAGCTAAAGCTCTATAAGCTCTGTAAGATTCTTCAACGAAGCTAATGAGTTCTGGTCTCTTCTTGTAATACATCTCTGCTCGCTTCGCAAACGAATCTCCATCTTCTTGTAAAAGCTTCAACACGTATTGCACCTTCTCTTCAATATCTGCAAATTTTCAAAAAAAAAANCAGCGAGAATCCCACAGTAAGCTTCCTTATCATCGCCGTCGACGATTCCGCCGCTGTCCTTCGCCGCCAGAACCGCCCACGATCTCTCCAAAACCCTAATCAGCGCCGTCTGAGCGGCGGAGACCTCGCAAGTCACCCAATCTTCGTGTTCCCCGCCGGAGGAGAAATCTCCGACTCTGTCAGTCAACAGAACGCTTTTGTTAACTGCGGTCGAGCCGACGATGATGACGACCCAGTGATCGGAGCCGTTCACCGGAGACTCGCAGTGGATTTTAGTGCCGGTCTCGCGCCGGAGCTTGGAAACAACAGAGCCGTTTGCTCCGATGATGCCACCGATAACTGACGCGTGGCAGACAACTCGTAGAGCCATCTCGTCCGGTAACACGTGGATCACCTGACGCCGCTGCAATCGTCGATTCTGATTTGAAACGGCGGCTACTCCACGGTGGTTATTCATGGCGGCGCGGTTTACCAGAACCGCTTCTTCGCTCTCTTAGGAGTGGTTTCTTCTTCCACACAAAGTCACGGTGAAGAAGCGGGAACGACAAAAACTAAATGCTAAAGGACCAGTTTTGTTTATCGGAAGACTTAAAATGCGAAAATCACGATTTTACAGAGAAACGCGTAAATCTCTCAAATCACCTGATTTCCGCAAAGATTTTGATATCAATGCGTTTGTAGAAAAGGAAAGTTTTTACGGAAAAATTCGTTCACTTCAGACAATTGCGATTCCGCGTTTTAAACGCTAAATGTTTGTCAGCACTGAGAAGTGAGAACAGTAAAAGACAGGAAATATTTCCATTGTAGTTTTAGTTGTCCAATGGTATTTATGAATTAATAAATTTGTTGACAATGTTATAATGTCATAAATCCGGGTTTAAATCCGTATAATGTGCACAATATATATTGTTAGCAAAAAAAACAAAAAAATTTGCTGATTAGTAGAATAAACATTAACGGCCAACAGCGTAACCATTTCAAAATTATCATTTTATTCATTGATCTGAGCAATTATTATTACATCTTCATAAAATCTTTCAATCGATCCGCTGTGGATCAATATTAACAATTAGCAACGAGATAATCCAAGAAAGAATCAACATAACGATCTTGCCTATCCATGTCTCCAAACACTCCTTTCATCTCCTTCACATTCTCTCTATAAACCTTCCCTTCTTCTTCCTCCATTACCAATCTCAACGACTTGGCAACACTTTCTTTAGTGAAGGAACCTTCTGTCTCATCCCGAGGGATCATATACCCGATTTTCTCCTCCTCGACCACTCTTGCGTTTAGTCCTTGGTCGTACACAAAAACCAGCATCGCCATCGGTTTAGCGAACCGGACAGCTTCGGTTATCGTTCCCCATCCGAGATGAGTCAGATCCAAACCGATCGAATCGTGGCTCAGCGTTCTCAGTTGCTCGACCCATCCTCTCCACACCATCCCTCTCTCCTTCGTCCGCTCTTCGAATCCTTCCGGAAGCTCGACGGTTTTGGTATCCCACGGACCGCGCCGAGTCTTTAACACCCAAAAGAAAGGTAAACCGGAAAGCTCTAAACCGAGAGCGATTTCGTTTAGCTCCGTGTGTCTCGGTTTAGCTTCTGAACCGAAAGCCACGTAAACTACGGATTTGCTTTTTTGAGAGTCAAGCCACGCCTTGATAGACAGCCACGTGTCGCTATCCTCGTACTTTTCCTCCACTTTCGGTGGTAAAACTCCCACCGGAACAACCGGTTTCCGGTGAAGATCATGAATAAGTCCTAGCCACTCTGCTTCGTACTCGTAGCAGCTCCGTATGACAATGACGTCACAACCGTCGATTACGCCGGCGACACGGTTGATGTCGGGGATATTCCTTTCGGTTGTCTCTGCCATGAACCCTTTGAAAATGGACCGGCACTCGAATAACTTGTAAGCTACCGGAGTTTCGAATGGGACCCACTTAGGCGGCGTCATAAAATCCGCCGGAGAAGTACGGTACACTTCGAATCCCGGCGGTTTCAGAATCCCGAGAGTCGCGCCGTTAAAAACGCTGAAGAATCCGGTTTTGATCCCGAGGCGGCGAGAGATCGGAGGAAGCCAATACGCCGCGAAATCTTGGAGAATCCAATCGGGTTTCGAAGATTCAAGAAACTCCGTCACCGGAATTTTCAGTCCGTTGAAAGCGATTTTCAAATAAGGTATGAGATTGAAAGGCACGTCGGTGGTGGCCTCGCTGTCCTCCGGGAGTTTATTGTCTACGCCGCCGGAAAGAGGGAGCTTGACGAAATTGATGACGGAGGAGAAATTTTCCGGCACCCGTGGAAGGAGGCGGTCGATGTTACGAGGCGTGGAGATGAAAGAGACGGTGTGTCCCTTTGGAGCCATGAGCTTGGAGAGCTCGAAGTACGGAATCATATGTCCAAAAGCTAAATATGGAAACATTGCCACGTGAAGCTTGGTTCCATTCCCATTGTTGTCTAAGTCTTTAGAGTTTGTCATTGTGTAATATCGATTAATTATAGACGATTGATTCTAATGTTCATTTTATAGAGAGAAAAAAAAGCAGAAAGATAATTGCAATCTTAAGAGTCACAATCGGTAAGTACAGTTTTTGATTGTAGAAACAGATGATGATGTTGTAGGTAAGATGAATGGGTAGGATTAAGAACCTCATTAATGTTGTAGATTGTGCTGAAAGTACAGATGTTGATTGATGATGTTTTTTTTTTTTTGTCTAAAAATTCCATAAAACTAAATCAAGGTATACCGGCTTGGCGTACAACCCAAGCCGGTTCATTATGACTTATATGGGAAAAACGAAAGCCCTGTGCTCGTGCACCTTTAGCAAAGGTATCGGCACGAACATTTAGAAGGCGGGGGATAAAACATAAGCTAAAAACGTCGAACTCCGCTCGCATAGAATCCAAGTAATCTAGTTCCGATGTAAAGGCCGGCCAATCGATTGGGTCTTCCACCATCTTGATCAAATCTGAACAATCAGTCTCGAATCTCACCGAGACAAAGCCCCTATCCTTCAGGCACGACATTGCCCAAAGGAGTCCTTCAAACTCCGCATGGAGAGGCGACATACTCCTCCGACATCCCTTCAGGCCATAAAAAGGCCGACCCGAGTCATCCTCAAAGCACCACCCTAGGCCACTAACTGGTCCATGATCAATCCAAGAGGCATCGGTACGACAAGTCGGGACAAGGGGGGCCATAAGGAAGGGGGTCGAGGGGTCTGAAGATACGGGGAGATCATCTTCTTCTTCAACCTCCTTCTGGTTAGCCTTCCTCCAACTCTCCGCCTCGAGAGAAGCTAGTTGGAGGGTATCCGTCGGAATCACTTCTTTGCCATTAAAAACTTTCTCATTCCTAGCTTTTCAAATGTACCACAAGATCCAAGGATAGATATCCTTTTGAGGGCCGGGGAGACCTCTTTCCTTTACTCTCCAAAATAGGAAATCCATATTTTGGTATAGAGATATACACGGGAAGTAACCCGGAAGTGACGGAAAAACTGAGAGAGCCCAAACTTGTAGGGCAGGGGGACATTCGAATAGGAGATGATTAATCGTTTCTTCTGGAGCTCCACACCTTGGGCATGTTGCATCCACCCCAATATGTCGATATTTCAGGCGCTCACATGTGGAAACACAACCCGATAAGGCTTGCCACATAAAGTGTTGTAGTTTGCTTGCTGTACGAACATTCCAGACATGACTGAGAAGAGGTGTAATGCTTGGTTCAAATGCTCCTTGGATCTCTTGATTTTTCCTAGTCAATCTCGCTAGTTCATATCCCGATTTAACTGTATAGGCTCCTGTCTTTGAGTGACTCCAAGCATACCCATCGAGGGTGAAGACCCGTCTGGGCCGCAACCCTAGTATTAGGGGAATGTCATCCGGGTGAATGAGATCTCCAAGAATTCTCTCATCCCATTCCTTTGTATCTTGTGCTATAAGGTTATGGACCAAGAGCTGATTTTCTCTGGCCATATCGGGGTAAGCTGGTCTCGCCGGTCTCGCTGGGACGTCTGGAATCCATGGCTCATTCCACACCTCCGTGCTGTAGCCGGATCCTATCGTTTTCCGGAGTCCACTCCGTAGAAGGGGTTTTTCCGCCATGATACTCTGCCACCCAAGTGATGGGGAATAAAACTTTCGATCACCCAAGGGGTTCGATTGTCTATAGTATCGTCCTCTCAAAACCCTAGCTAGAAGGGATGAGGAGAATTGGATAAGACGCCATAATTGTTTGGCTAGAAGAGCTAGGTTGAAATCTCGCAAATCGCGGAAACCCAAACCACCCAACACTTTTGGGGAACATATTTTATCCCATGCTATCCAATGAAGGCCTTTACTGTTTTGTTTCGAGCTCCACCAAAAATTTGAGATAACACTCCTAAGTTTATCTGTCGTGTCTTGGGGGAGGAGGTAGCACGACATAACATAAGTCGGAATTACTTGAGCAACTGATTTAATTTGGATGTCCTTGCCCCCTTTTGAAAAAAATTTCGCCGTCCATGAATTAGTCCTGTTGTTCAAACGGTCTTGGACAAAGGCAAAAACTTCCTTCCTAGAACCACAAATCTTTTCGGGAAGACCTAAATACATTCCCATTCCTCCTTCCTTACTTATGCCTAAAGCTCTCTTGATCTCCCGTTTAACCAGAGGGTCTACTCTGCTCCCAAACTGGATGGAAGATTTCGCCGAGTTAAGTAACTGGCCAGAAGCATCTCCATAAGACTTGATGATACTAAAGATCTCTGCACTTTGCAGGACGTTAGCTTTACAAAAGAAAAGGGTATCATCAGCGAATAAGAGGTGAGACACCGTTGGGCTAGCTCTTGCGATTCTCAGACCCGTGATACGATCTTCCTCATCTGCTCCTTTGAGGAGAGAGATGAGAGCTTCTGTGCAGATAATGAAGAGGAATGGTGATAACGGGTCTCCTTGTCGAAGGCCCCTTGATGGTTTTATCCTCCCTTTAGCTTCTCTGTTGATTATGACTTGGTAAGAGACGGTCGAAATGCAGAACATTAAAAGCTTCACCCATTTCTCAGCAAAGCCGAGCTTACGTAGAAGAGCCTCTAAAAAGCTCCACTCCACCCTATCATAAGCTTTGCTCATGTCTGTCTTTATCGCCATATATTTCGATTGACACATGGGGTTAGTGCGAAGGGCGTGGAAGTTCTCTTGTGCTAGTAGAATGTTATCGGTGATCAAACGTCTAGCCATAAAGGCTGATTGGGTCTCTGAAATCAGGTTCGGAAGCGCTCTCTTTAGTCTTTTACATAGAAGCTTTGAGATGATCTTGTAAGTTACATTGCATAAACTTATCGGTCGGAACTCCGCCATCGTTCTTGGTCTATCTTTCTTAGGTATCAGACAAATATTGGTATGGTTTAGTCTTTGGTCAAACTTCCCCGTCGTAAAAAAGTCTTTAACTAGTTTTGTTATATCATGACTCGTAATAGACCAGAATTTTTGGAAAAACCTACTCGTCATACCATCCGAACCAGGAGCTTTCTCTGGGTTTATGACGAAAAGAGCCGCTCTTATCTCCTCATATGAGGGATCTGAGAGAAGGAAAGAATTTGTGGCTTCCGAGACTTTCTCGGTAATAAACCGGAGTGAATCCCTTGGGTCCGGAGGAGATGAGGAGGTGAAAATGTCTTGAAAATAGTGGGTTGCTACCTTCTCAATCCCTTTTGCATCCTCAACCCACTTTCTGTTTTTATCCTTTAAGGATATAATCCGGTTTCGAGCCCTTCTTTGGTTCGTGATCGCATGGTAATATTTGGTATTCCTATCTCCTTTCGTATGCCATGTCTCTCTACTCTTTTGTTTCCAAAAAGTTTCCTCTTCGCGGAAAGCTTTTATTAGTCTTCTCCTTATGTATTCTATTTCCTCTAAAGTAGTAGCGTCATCAGCTTGTGCTGTATCTAGCTGCTCTTTTAAGACCTCGATAAGCTTTTCCGTGTTTGTTGGCAGAGTCTTTTTCCAGCGAGAGATATTTCTACGACATGAGAATAATCTTTGATGTATATCCCGACGGGGGTAGACATCAGGGGGACCCCACCCCGAAGAAACTGCTTCCTTAAAACCGGGTTTCCCCACCCAACGGTTGTCGAACCTAAAGCTCTTCTTCGTGTGTCGTATGCTATATTGGATCCTTTCCAAAACTGGTCTATGGTCGGAACCCCAAAGTTTCAGATACTCCACATTTGTGTGGGAAAATAGGTGGAGCCATTCTTCATTCCCAACTGCTCTATCAAGACGACATTTCACTTTTCCGGAAATCCGTCTTCCTACCCATGAGAGGGAATTCCCTTTAAAAGGAAGGTCAATCATTCCGCAACTATTAAGCATAGTGCGAAAAGTAATGAAGGAAGTTTCCGCTCTTCTTCGTCCGCCTCTCTTTTCGTGGTTGCCCGTTATCTCATTAAAATCCCCGATCATAAGCCATTCATCTTTACGGTTTAGACTCATCCTAGTAAGTCGCTCCCAAACTACATCTCGGTACTCAACAACCGGATCACCATATGGGAACAACAACAATCCATATAAAAAAGGGCTAGACCCCCGCTTCTGCCTATCGGCTCCACGGTACAAACATGGTCATAACCAAATGAAACTTGCAAGTTTTGCAGAAAAAAACGGTTGTTCTTTGTCTCCGATAAAAATAAAAAGCTAGGTTTGTAAACACGGTGCAGTTCTTCCAGATGCTTCTTTGTCAGATCGGCACCGGCGCCCTGACAATTCCAGGCTAAGATGTTCATTTGAAAGGTTTTGGGGAACCCATCTGCCCGGCTTGGCTGCGAGGGTTTTTGCTAGGTTTTGGTTCCAATTCTTTCTTTTGGGCCCAAATTCCTTTTTTTCAGCCCATCTGCCTTTTTAATCAAACTTGGCCCAGGCCCAGAAGTCCTTCCTTTCACTTTAGGAGAGAGGCGTCCCTTAGCCAAAAGCCTCGATTTTGACGAGAAGCCCACCAACTTACGACTCGGTGATGCTTTCTTCTTCGTGCTCTCTGCAACTTCCTTCTGAAAATCCTTCTTCGGAGAGACACACGCCTGAAGCTCCTTCCTAATCTCCTCCTCGTAAGATTCTAGATCAGCTTCATCTTCCTCCATTGGAGTAGGATCCTTGAGAACGGTTCCCATAGCATCAACCATAGGATCGTCTTCGAAAATCTCATCAAGGGTAAGCTCGGCCTTCTGCACAGGTTCCTCGTCGAGGAGATCATCATCGTCGATCCAATCCTCATCTCCCATCTCGCCATACTCCTCCATATCAACGTCAGCAAGACCGGTTTGGCCTTCGTCAGTAGTGAGATCCCGCTCGCCTCCATTGATTTCTTCAAAATCTTCTTCAGCTTCACCCTCAGCCTGTGGAGCCTTTGCTAGCTCCTTTGCCAACGGGTACTCCCCTTCATCCTCTACATCTTCCTCTTCGTCTTCTTCTAGGGTTTGCTCATACCAGCTTTTCTTTATTTCTCCGACTTCTGCAAGCTTTGGACTGATGGTGATAGGGGGATTCTTTATCACTGCTACCATTTGACCATAAGCTTCGAAGGTAAGGCTTTTCTTTGCAGAGCTTCCTGTCTCAGAGGATTCGCCCAATTCAATTCCTTTGCCCTTTTCTTTTGAGGTAACCACTGATTTCTTATTTAGATTTAGGCAAAACGGACGGTCACGTCGGTGATTGATGATGTTTTAGGTAAGATGAATGGGTGGGATTAAGTTAATAGTAATGGATGTTTTGGACCAAACTTTATTTTCTAGCGAGCATTGAATGATAAATCAAATAGGGATCCGAAATCAAATATGTAGAAATTAAGAAAAAAAAAATATATGTTTTGTAATACCAGTCCCCAATTATTTTTGAGATATAAATCTTATGCACCCAGTGGTGGAGCATGGATTGCAAGAGATGATTGTGGAAAAGTCCTATTCCACTCGCGAGAAGCGTTCACCAGATCACCACACAGGTTAATTGCAGAGTTACGGTGCATCATATGGGCCCTCCAAAGTCTCAGAGATTTGCGTTGTCTTAACATCGTAATAGCCACATACCTCTCAACGGCTTTCGAGACGTTGACAAAGCCACATGAATGGGCACGATATCACGTCATCATCAATCAGTGCTTACTTCTTCGTACAGAGTTTGATTCATGTAGTTTTGAGCTGGAATCTCAATCAGCAAATCAAGCGTAACCAGAAATGGTCGGTTTCAGTCCTATGTAGCCTTAGGTGGTCCATGTTGGCTTCATGAAAGGCTACAAAGAGAAGCACTTGTTTGAGTGACAAGAAGGCATCTCAGAAGTAGCATCTGTTTTCCTTTCAAATTAGGAATTTGATGCTAGATTATCTTTATTTTTGTTTTTCAGATTTTTCACAAACTCTATTACTGCTCTGGTTTTTGGAGCTCGCCTTATTCAATGAAATCAATATACGGAAAAAGTCTTGTGCACCCTAATTTGAACCACAAACAATCTGTTTGAACAAACACCAAAGGGAAATATTGAGGGCGTGTTATTGGTTCTTGTATTTTAATGGATTTGGAACCAAATCCAGTGTTATTGGTTCTATGATTTTAAAATCCATATTAAAATCCAGTGTTATTGGTTCTATGATTTTAAAATATAAATTGAAATCCAGTGTTATTGGTTCTATGATTTTAAAATCCATATTAAAATCCAGTGTTATTGGTTCTATGATTTTAAATTCTATATTGAAATCCAGTGTTATTGGTTTTATGATTTTAAAATCTAAGTATTATAAAGATTTGATTTTTTATTGGATTTGAATGGATTTGGAAGTGTTTTCATGACTAAAATACAAAGACCCAAATATTATATTTAACCTTGTTATTTGATTGGATTTGAGTATTTTCTAAATCCAAAGAGTATTTCCAAATCTATTAAAATATAAGAACCAATAACCCCACCTGAATCAATGATTTGGTAGAATTTTAAAACTTTAATCATTTCCAATGTATTTTTCTATTTTTTTTTCTAAAATCTCCTCTTATGGAATTTAGCATTTGATTATTCAAATTCCAAGGTAATTAGATTAGTCATTTATACAAATTCAATAAAATCTTGTCTTATTAGAAAAATTGGAATTTCGTTAATAATCAAAAAATGATTTGGAATTATTTGAAAGATAATTTAGGCCTTGTTCGTTTTTGTTTCTAGATGCAAACGTTCAAATATTATTTGTTTGTACACATTAAAATCAGCATCTCGATGTAGCATCAAGATACAAAATCTCAAAATCCCAAAAATCTAGATATTTGAGAAGGTAAAAAAAGTAGAGTTTGGATGCAAATTTTGTATCTCAAAAAAAAAAAAAAAAAACTAAAATACCCCTTAATATGATAGAAACCTAACTAAATTTATGTTTATTATTCTTCTTAAATACTAATAAATTTTATTTACCATAAATTTTATACCGTTTTTCGCTAAAATCATATTTTTCCGCCTAAACTGCAAAATAATATATTTTTAAAAAAACCATAAAATCGGATCATATTTCCAAAACCGTCAAAATATATTTTTTCGTCAAAATCACATAAATGTAATTTCTCATAAAAATCACAAAATCACGTTTTTCTAAAACCGAATTTTCCGACCATAATCGTAAAATTGTATTTTCTGACCAAAACTATAAAACTGCATTTTTCCAACAAAACTACAGAATCATGTTTTCCAAAAAACCGTAAAACCGCGTTTTCCCGCAAAAACTACAAACCGCGTTTCTCGATGATACCAAACATTTCCATCAAAATCGCAAAACCGTATTTTTCGCAAAAACCGTAAAATCTTATTTTTCGTAAAAACCGTAAAATCTTTTTTTTTTGTCAAAACTGAATAATCGCGTTTTCTGACAAAACCACAAATTTGTGTTTTCCTACCGAAAGTTTCAGATTGATCAAAACACTCTTGCTCCTCAGTTTCCATTCCCTACCGAAACTTGTTTTCCACAATCAAGATTAACAATTAGCAACGAGATAATCCAGAAAGAATCAACATAACGATCTTGCCTATCCATGTCTCCAAACACTCCTTTCATCTCCTTCACATTCTCTCTATAAACCTTCCCTTCTTCTTCCTCCATTACCAATCTCAACGACTTGGCAACGCTTTCTTTAGTGAAGAAACCTTATGTCTCGTCCCGAGGGATCATATACCCGATTTTCTTCTCCTCGACCACTCTTGCGTTTAGTCCTTGGTCGTACACAAAAACCAGCATCGCCATCGGTTTAGCGAACCGGATAGCTTCGATTATCGCTCCCCAACCGGGATGAGTCAGAATCAAACCGATTGAATCGTGGCTCAGAGTTCTCAGTTGCTCGACCCATCCTCTCCACACCATCACTCTCTCCTTCGTCCGCTCTTCGAATCCTTCCGGAAGCTTGACCGGTTCGGTATCCCACGGACCGCGCCGAGTCTTTAACACCCAAAAGAAAGGTAAACCGGAAAGCTCTAAACCGAGAGCGATCGCGTTTAGCTCTGTCTGACTCGGTTTAGCTTCTGAACCGAAAGCCACGTAAACTACGGATTTGCTTTTTTGAGAGTCCAGCCACGCTTTGATAGACAGCCACGTGTCGCTACCTCATACTTTTCCTCCGGTTTTGGTGGTAAAACTCCCACCGGAACAACCGGTTTTCGGTGAATATCCTGTATAAGTCCTAGCCACTCTGCTTCGTACTCGTAGCAGCTCCGTATGGCGATGACGTCACAGCCATCGATTACACCGGCGACACGGTTGACGTCGGGGATATTCCCTTCGGTTGTCTCCGCCATGAACCCTTTGAAAATGGACCGGCACTCGAATAACTTATAAGCTACCGGAGTTTCGAATGGGACCCACTTAGGTGGCGTCATAAAATCCGCCGGTGAAGTACGGTACTCTTCGAATCCCGGCGGTTTCAGAATCCCGAGAGTCGCGCCGTTAAAAACGCTGAAGAATCCGGTTTTGATCCCGAGGCTGCGAGAGATCGGAGGAAGACAATACGCTGTGAAATCTTGGAGAATCCAATCGGGTTTCGAAGATTCAAGAAGCTCCGTCACCGGAATTTCCAGTCCGTCGAAAGCGATTTTCAAATAAGGGATGAGTTCGAAAGGCACGTCGGTGGTAGCTTCGCCGTCCTCCGGGAGTTTACTGTCGACGCCGGAAAGAGGGAGCTTGACGAAATTGAGGGCGGAGGAGAGATTTTCCGACAACCGTGGAAGGAGGCGGTCGATGTTACGAGGCGTGGAGATGAAAGAGACGGTGTGACCCTTTTGAGCCATGAGCTTGTAGAGCTCAAAGTATGGAACCATATGTCCAAAAGCTAACCATGGGAACATTGCCACACGAAGCTTGGTTCCATTTCCATTGTTGGCTTTAGAGTTTGTTGTTATTGTGTAATATCGATTATAGACGATTGAGAGTCTATAGAGAGAAAAGAAAAGCAGAAAGATATTTGCAATCTAAAGAGTCACAATTAGCCCTGCAAATTTCGGGAGGGTATCCGGTTCCCATCCGTACCCGTTTCGAATTTCCCGTCCCGTTCCCGTTCCCGTTCAAAAAAATTCCCGTTCGGAACCATTTATATTTTTCAAACGGGTACGGAAAGAGAACGGGAATACCCGAACTTCCTGAACTTCCGGAATTTTTTCGAATTTTCCCAAATTATCCTGAAATTTCCCGAATTTTCCCGAATTTTTCCCGAATTATCCAAAATAATTACCCGTTTGGGAAAAAAAATTACATAAGGGAATTTCCCGAACCCGTCCCGTTCCCGTCTTGTTTTTATGGATTCTCTTTTGGGAATTGTTCGTCAATTCCCGAATTTTCTGTTCCCGTCCCGTACCCGTAAATTTCCGTTCCGATTCCTGAAATTTTCAGGGCTAGTCACAATCGATAAAAAGTACAGTTTTATTTGATTGTAGAAACACATGATGCTGTAGGTAAGATGAACGGGTGGGATTAAGTTAGGATGGTAAGATTGTAATTTTTGGTCATACAATATACATTGTAATTTTTTCCTTGAACGAAATAAGAGTTGGATATCTTGTCTTTTTGCTAAAAATGTGTGCTAATTTAGTAGTTGATCAATAGAGGGTGTCACTTTAGTAATAAACAGATTAATTAGATTTTTTTTTTAACTGCAAATACATGTTTATTTATATTGAATTGATATAATCAGAATACAATTTATCTGTAATCCAGTAAGGAGGGTAATCGGAACCGGAAAAGAAAAGTCCATTGGGCGGACCAAATCTTGCTAAACTATGAGCTACAATGTTGCATTCCCTTTTAACATGAGAAAGTTCTATTTGTTTGAATTTAAGCAACCAGGTCTTGATGTCATCGATTAGGTTTGATATGCTGAAGTCGTGTTGATCCGTGCAAAGTAAATTAACCAGAATTTGACAATCTCCTTCAAAGCATATAGAGTCATAGCCCATGCTCCATGTATTTTGAAGAGCACCTAATTAATAGGGCCTTGCCTTCCGCTTCAAGACTTGAATTTGTCAAACCAAGGTGTAACGCACCCCAATATTTATTATGTCCATCGGAATCACGGATTATCCAGCCACCGGTGAATTGGTTTGTTTGTGTGTTGAAAGCTGCGTCATAGTTGCATTTGAGGTAGCCTAAATGTGGGCGTTTCCATGATCTTTTTGGAGGATCCGGGGCCGGTGTTGTAGTTGGTACAGAGGTAGACGTAATCCACTCCGTTACATCCGTGTTAGCGTTGTTAATATCTCTTATTATTTTGATTCTTTTTTTTATTGAAGATTAAATTATTTCGAGATTTCCAAATGCGCCATAAAATTCAAAATGGGAGTAACTTATCTGTTTTGGTAATACCATTATGTGATTGTGCATCAAGGATCAAACCTAGAAGAGTTTCAGTGTCTTGTGAGGGAATAGTAAGAAAATTAGAGTTATTTTAAGTAATTTCCCTACAATATACATTGTAATTTTTTACTTGAACGAAATATTTCGAATCTAGTACAACGAGTAAGGCCCAGAAACAAAAAAAAACAAAAGTTTTTTCTAAATGTCCTCCTGTGATTGGAAACTGTGTTTGTAAGTAATGGGCTTATTTGGTTAGACCCATAATCTGGTTTTCGGGATGACCAGGCGGCAAAATGATATTCAGAAAAATGGAGGTGCGGAGAATCGAACCCCGTGCCTCTCGCATGCGAAGCGAGCGCTCTACCATATGAGCTACACCCCCAATTGATAAAGTAGCATATTATATAAATTATTATAACTAATTTAAAAGGAAGTATTTACTCGAAAACCTAAACAGAAGACAGTCCAATTTTTCAGAATTCTTTCGACCATCTTCTTTGTTTCTCCTATTTCTTCGTTTTTTTTTTCTATTTCTTCATTCGTTCTGCTTTTTTAGGGGTTTTTCGAATTTTCTTCTAGACTCGTATCATCGATAATGGGGACTGATGAAGCGATACTCGATCAGATGAAGAAGGAGATTCCGGTGGATGAAGAATCTCTGGTTTTGAATCGAGACTCGAGCGTCGGTCTCGTCATCGTCGACGTTGTTAATGGGTTCTGCACCGTTGGCTCCGGCAATATGGTTTATTACTCTTTCACAATTTCACTAGAATGCTGTTCTCTGTGTTCTGATTTCTCCCAGAAATCGAAATGTTGGCTCTTTTGTTTTTGTTTTTTGTTTGGTTTCTCCATGCCTACCAAGTGTTTGTGATACTGCTTCACTCATACGGTTTTTGATTGAATTGAAACTGTTTACAATGTGATTCTTCAGGCTCCAACAAAGCACAACGAACAGATATCGAAAATGGTGGAGGAATCTGCAAAGCTTGCAAGAGAATTCTGCAATCGGAAATGGCCGGTTTTTGCGTTTCTCGACTCCCATCATCCTGATATTCCGGAGATCCCTTATCCTCCGCATTGTATCATAGGAACCGACGAATCAAATCTTGTTCCTGGTAATTTTCCTCTGTCAATGTCTTGTTAGATTCTATAACCATTCAGGCTGTCTCTTGACTTTTTCTTCTTCTTCTGGTAATCAATCAGCTCTTCAGTGGCTTGAGAGTGAGAATTGTGTTACTCTTAGGCGAAAGGATTGCATTAATGGGTTTGTGGGTTCGATGGAGAAAGATGGTTCTAATGTTTTTGTGGATTGGGTTAAGGAAAAACAGATCAAAGTCGTAAGTTTTTTTTTTTGTTTTGATAATATGATGAGTTATGTCAAACAAGGCCTTTTAGGCTTATCTTCAAATTCCTTGAACATCCCTGTGTGTTTGGGGATCTAAAGATTGTGGTTGTAGGTATCTGCACCGACATATGTGTGTTTGATTTTGTGGCTACTGTACTCTCTGCCCGAAGCCGCAATGTTCTTCCTCCTTTAGAAGATGTCGTAGTGTACTCACATGGCTGCGCTACTTTTGACCTTCCTCTTCATGTTGCAAAAGACATCAAAGGTGCTCTGGCTCATCCTCAGGTATTTTAGTTACTCTGGTGAAAAGTTTGATGCTTCTGAAATTAGCATTGTCGGTTTATACAATTGCTTTGTTTCTCATCTTCTTTTTCTTCTGTTGCCAGGAGTTGATGCACCATGTAGGTCTATACATGGCTAAAGGAAGAGGAGCTAAGGTAGTCTCTGAAATTTCTTTTGATCCTTGAAAGACTGACTATCTCGCAAGAAAATTTATCATTCTCCATTTCGATTATTTTAATACATGGCTAAAGGAAGAGGAGACGAGCTTGTTTGCTGATGCTCAACTTTTGTGTATACTGTTTCGCAATGACAAATAATTTGATTTCTCATCTGTCTAAATGAAATGTTCCTTCAGGCTGAGTTTTTTTTAGAGACAATGGCTCTTAGAGTCTTAGCATAGTCTCATAAATTTGTTGCAGAGCTATTCTCTATGTATATGCCATCATGAAAACACAAATGAACAAATAAAAATCACAAACTCTGTTTCTTGTAATGGTTCTACATACAACGTTTGAAGAAGAAAATGGAAAAAAAACTGGGAGGCACTCCTCTTGCTTCACCAGTTACAAGCTGTGAACAATCTACAATACTCAAAAAGGATAACCAACACACAAAACTATTGTTTCAATCTGGCAAACCGAAATAAAGGAGATGGGGGGTAAAAAGGCTCAGTCTCCCCAGGGAAAGACAGGTAAAAAAAGACAGAATGAATCAAATCCTCCATGAATCTGATAAGTTACAGTATATGAATCAATTAACTCTCTGGATGGTATGTATTATATAATATGTAAATGTTACCTATGTAGAATTCTTCATCTTTCTATATAGTGAGGGATGCATGCAGGAGAATATAGACGGCTTTGCTCTCTTCTGTTTGGAGCCAAAGATGAATGACCTTAAGGGAACTCTTGAGCGACTATCTGAATGCTGGAGATCAAGATCGGATCTGTTCTTTGAACCCGAAAGAGAAAACTCCTCGCTTAGCTTTCCTAAAGTCTTGTCAACCTCGAGTTGAAGCGTGGTAATGTGATCTAACCCAGCCTGTAACTCGTCTGCCACTTTGTTGTTCTCCTGCTTCATGTTCAGCACCTCACCTTGAAATTTAGCAGCTTGATAGCTCGTGAATCTGAAATCATCGTCTTCAGCACTTGATTTCAAGGCTTTTGTTATCTCTTCCTGTATGTTACACAGCGACTCGAATCTGGATTTCAGTTCCTCTTTCAATGCCGCACCTTTCTCCAGCCAGAGACCCAGGTCTGTGTTTATTTCCCTCAAGTGTACAAAAAGTGGTCGAACATCTGATCTCAGGGCATATTTAGCTGTGCTACTTCCATCTTGCTTTCTTCTTTGCTCGAGCTTTGATATCTCGGCTTGTAGATCTTCGATTGATGTGTCGTAGCTCTGTATCTGTCCAAATGCTGTGCTGAACCTTAACCAGAAATCCAAATTCTCCTCTAGAAGTTCATCGATATTCAACCTGAACTGTTCCTCGACCAGGGACATGTTCTCGTTTTCTGAAGCCATGAATCCGATGGAATAGTCGTCGTTTGACAACTGGTTTTCCATCAAGTCATTACTGTCTGCAAGACCCCTCTGTAGGAGGCTCATTTTCTCTCTTAGGAGCTTGATCTCATCATCTTTTGTCGCGTTCTCTGTCTTCATCTTTGTTTTTGTTTCATCCAAAGTTTTCTTCATATCCTTGTAGTTCCTGAGAATAGTCGTGTACTCCGTAAGCAGATGCTTTTCTCTGTTCTCCATTCCCTTCGTGAACATCTCTTTCCAATCTGGTTCACTTTCTTTCTCCTTTTGATCCTCTTGTTGTTCGCCATTGAAACCGATGTCAGATTCTTTAGAAGATATCTTCTGCTTCTCTAAAACATTATCCGGAACAGAATCTGTCTTGTCAGATGCAGCTTGCTTCTCTAAAACATCATCTGGAACAGAATGTGTCTTGTCAGAAGCAGCCTGCTTCTCTAAAACATCATCAAGAACAGACTCCGTCTTGTCAGATGCAGCTTGCTTCTCTGAATCAGAATCAACTTTTTCAGTAGATTCGAAAACAGTCTCTGGAGTTTTACTTGGGATGATGATATCTTCTGCAACTGTTGTCACATCGAGAGTCTGTTCCTTTGGATGTTCCTTTGTCTCTTCAGAAACATTTACACTCCTCTTCTCACCTTCCAGATCTTTCTCCGGTTCCATTTTCATCGCCAAGCTATTATCAAA
Organism: Alliaria petiolata; assembly: GCA_020283515.1. Taxonomy (NCBI): domain Eukaryota; kingdom Viridiplantae; phylum Streptophyta; class Magnoliopsida; order Brassicales; family Brassicaceae; genus Alliaria; species Alliaria petiolata. Next base: position 91,877,322 of record JAHZTW010000003.1, on the reverse strand, counting down.
CTCGCTCTCTGGCTTCACCTCATGCAACTTCCCACCGGAGAGGTTGTCGAGATTATTACATGCTTCGTCAAAATCTGTATGCAGATTGCTACTCTTATCCATTACATTCCTGTCCAAATCCTGCAATGCCTTGAGTTTCTCCTCCATTTCCTTGAGCTTCTTCCTCAGATCACTCTTGTCATCTGCTAGCAAAGCCTTATCCGTTTCAAGAGTACTGATCTGTGTCTGAAGACCGTTGGTCTCGTTTCTTAATCTCTGTATCAAAGCAGTCTGCGAGGAAACCGCACTCTCCAAGCTGATCACTTTGTTCACGAGCTCATCGACTTTCTCAGCCATGTCTGTCCCGGTGAGCGAAGAATACACACCAGACTCGAAATGTTCTCTAATCTTCTCCTTTGCAGATTCCAGCTCTTTCTTCTTCCTAGACATCTCTTTCATCTCATGCTCCAACTCTTCTGTTCTTCTAACTTCATCACCATCGTCTTTCGCAAAGGCACTTTCATCCCCTAGAAACTGGCTAGCCATTGATCTTAGCTTCTCTTTAGACTCCGTAATCTTCATATGCTCTTCTCTAGCGTCTTCATAAGACTTCTCTTGCTTCTCCTGTAACTCCACTAGCTTCTCCTGACACGACTTTATCGCAGTCTCGGTCATCAATCTCCGAGCTTCATCGTCTTCAATAACAACACTCTCACCAAACTCATCCTGCAAACCACAGATCCTCTCTTGCTTCTCCTTGATACCCTTTTCAAACTCCCAGTACTTAGACAAACCTCGCTCGTAAGAGCTCTTCACAAACTCCTTCTCCGTCTGCAACGACAAGATCTCTTTCTGCAACTTATCAATCTCCGCCATCGCCTCGGACTTGCTCAAACCCGAGCTCTTGACAACCACATTCGCAGAACCGCCCGTGTACTTCATAGATTTCCTCGGCTGAAGCTTCTTCGTAGCCACTTTAACCGCGCTCTTCAGGTCTTTAACAGGCATTTTCGGAACGTTAGGGACATTAGCACCCGAAAGATTCGGTCTTTTTGCGAATTTAGCCTTGGAATCGCGGCCGTCATCATCATCATCATCCATTGCAAAGTTTGGGACTTGGTCAGGAAAAACAGAGGCGATCGTCGTGTTAGCGTTCTGGAGCTCTGTCGAAATGTGATCGTAACGCTCAGCTAAAGCTCTATAAGCTCTGTAAGATTCTTCAACGAAGCTAATGAGTTCTGGTCTCTTCTTGTAATACATCTCTGCTCGCTTCGCAAACGAATCTCCATCTTCTTGTAAAAGCTTCAACACGTATTGCACCTTCTCTTCAATATCTGCAAATTTTCAACAAAAAAAAAGGAAAAAGATTTTCACAGAGATCGATCAAAAGTTTCTGATGTAGACAACCTCAAAAGATCAGAAAGATCTCAGCTTTTTTTGTTGAAAGAGAAAAGGGTTTCAGCAAAAAACGATTCATACGTTAACCCAATCAATCAAACAAATACACACGCATATATAGAGATAGAGAGAGAGAGAGATGGATCAGAAAGGAGAGACCTTGAAGGTTTTGTTCGAGCCATTTAGATTGTTTGGTTCGAATATGACTCGCCCACCACCATGAATACGCATTACTCGCAGCTCTCTGCAGCATCGTCTTCCTCTACGAAATATGATCACGAAAAAGAAAAGTTTTTATTTTGATTATACGTTGATTTCAGCTCTCTTTTATTCTTCTCATTCAAATTTCCCAGAAAACAGAAACAGAGAGAAAAGCTTATGACATTTATGTGTGTGATCCTTTTTTCTCTCTCTCTCTTTCTCTCTCTAGATCTCAATAAGAAAAGAAGAAAAAAGGAAACTTTCCCGAGAAAGAAAGAGAAAATTTTCGGTTAAGCTTAGAGACCCACAATGAAAGTTATGGTTTTTTTTTTCTCCTTTTTGGATCAAAAAGAGATGGATTGAGGAAAGAACGTGCAGCTAATTAAGAAATGAATCTGTTTTTTTTTTTTTTTAATTTCTGTGCTTTTTTATCGGTAGGGACTTTTATTAATCTCTCTCCTTTGAGCTGAGCTGTTTGATTGATCTTTGATCATGGGTGGGAGCAAACCTCGCTCTTCTTTCTTTCTCTCCACCTAATAATAATATTTTGGTAAAAGATGTTAATACTCTTTTTAAGACTATTATTTATTAGTGAATTAATTAATTGAGATTTTTAAATAATGATTTCTACGAATGTCTTTATTACCAATGTTATAGTGCCAGTGTCGTGGTCGGAGAAGCCGGAAGCATTCTCTCCGATTATTCCTTCTGTATGAAACGTTCTGTCAGAACAAAAAATAAAATATATAGTAATAAATTAATCTGAGAAAGAATCTCAGCGAATGAACATATTAAAAAATAACGGAAAAAAGGAATGTGAAAATGTCGTCTTTAGTGACATGGTCGGGTTTTTTTAACACAAAAGATGTTCAAGCAAGCAAAGCCTTTTTATCTGCTTTTTAATCATTAATTAATTGTTTAACACACCTTCTCTTTTTTGACGGTTTAACCATAAAACCGGACACGTTTTGATGAACCGGTCAAAGATCGGTGTGTCAAGATCCATACAAAACCTTCTTTCTCGTCCAAAGTATTTCTGAAACATTTTTTGTATAACAAGGGATAATAATATGGGTGGGACTTGGGAGCCCGACTACTACTAATATATTTAGGCCTTCATTTCAGGAATCAACGTGAGAAATTTTGAGAACAGAACGAGAACATATAATTTGAATATTGAAAACCAATACACAAATGGTTTCCGATAAGAAATGAGACGGAAAATTCAGATAACAAGATGAGTTCGGGAAATTCTTTTCTTTAAAATATTTTCTCAAGCTCTTAATAATTTGGATAAATGTCAACTTAAAGACGGATATTTTGAGTCATTTTGGAAAAGTTTAGAATTTTTTGGGAAATTATACATAATTTTAATTTTTTTTAAATTTTTAAACGAATAATTAGGATATCTTATCTCATCTTTGTTCTATTCTTGTACTCTTCATGTGCTTGTTTGTATAAAATAAATAATAACATAAAGGTAATTATTTAAATGAAGTCGAAAATAAAACAAAAAAAATTGGAACGGGTATGGATCGGGACGGGAACCCGTCCTGAAATAGACAAGCCTAAATATATCCTTCGATCAATGTAACTGTAGTTCTCACTTACATATTTTTTGATCTATTTAAGATGTGATATAGTTCAATTGATCACACGAAAGTGAAATAGTTTTGGATTCTAATCGAATCTAAGGAAAAAGCAAGTTAACACCATCCCCCATACTTTTTACCACTAAGCCATTATCGTTTAGTTAGATCTTAGAGCATCTCCAATGGTGAGAAACTCATTTTAAGTCTCTCATCAATTTAATATTAGTATTTCAATGTAATTGAATTATATAATTAAAATTTGAGTTATAAAAGAAAATTGAATCATTGTTAAAGAGACAAGTGTCGAAAGAGTATCTCAAAGTCTCTCATTTGATAGATCCATCTTACACTCTCTCTTCTTTTTCTATTGTTTTTCATTTTTTTAATGGTAAGATAACCTATGAGAAACCCCCAGTGGAAGTGCTCTTAAAAACTTGAAATTTCACATATGAAATGTTTCATCAGACCAAGATATATATATATATATATATATATATATGGTTATGTATTATGTAAGGTATATATATATATATATATATGGTTATGTATTATGTAAGGTAGCTTAGAGCAAGAGCAATGGTAGTTCTTAGAGAGGTTCTTAATATATATTAAACAAATAAAAATTATTATAATAATGAATGAGGTTTTTAAAAACTTAAGAAATCCACTCAAAAGTTTTTAAATAAGAATTTTTTTTAAGTTTTTAAGAACCCATTTATTATTATAATTATTTTTATTTGCTTAATATATATTAAGAACTTCTCTAAGAAGTACCATTGCTCTTGCTCTTAGTAGTTGATTTCGTAAAAATTAATGTGAGCGCAACACATGAAAAAACTGATTTCTCAAATGCCCTAATATTATAGAGATCTATATATTTATTAATTTACTTTTCAGAAAAATGTGAACTTTTAATCATAAATATATGGTGAAATAAACTCAATCAAGAATATGGTAAATTTTTTTGTTAGATTGTTAAACAATTGTTATGTGATATAACGTTTTTTGAAATCTAATCATTTACTTAATTATTAGTCAAAAGATTTATCTTTTGAAATTGTTGCTAATTTGGAAAAATAATTTTAATAAGTAGGCAATCTGATATTCTTTACTCTTTAGTGACACAAGACAAGAGATTAGAAAGACAAAAAGATTTTTTTTTTAAACTCTTTACATAAATAGTGTAAGATAAGAATTAATTGAAATATTAAATATGGGGAAATATCCAAAATAATACTTAACGGTGTCATTTAACCAGAAAAATCCTCTACTTGGAGTTTGGCAGAATAGATTAATAGAATTATGATTTTCTTTGTGGGCTGCAGGCATTTTTGAAGCCTATTTATGTTTCATTTTCTTAGGCCCCTTAAATAGACTTAAAAGAAAGTCTTTAAGCAATAATTTTTTTTACATCCTTTAAGCATTAATTGTTATCAACCCGAATACCATACATGTAGTTCATTTTGCTGACGCTTGATCAGATTTTAGAGTCATAAGTAGAGTGAACAGAACAATCTGCAAACAATAATGACTTTGAATCAGCAAAATATTATCAGAACATGAATTCTGTGTTTTTATTTTAACTTCAAATTTATGATTTTAAAGTTTATAATTTATGATTGCGTGTTATATATATAATATATGTGCAGAATTTTGGATATCCTCATTATGTGCTTGTTCTAGAGATCGTTAGGAATCGACGGTTGAAAAGTAAATAAACCTGCACCACATAAGAGATGATCGAGGTCACTTGAAAACACCGGTGTGATGTCGTTAGCCATAATGCAGTTGTTAGAACTTGAGGGTCTAAAGGCAGCCAGTGAGTTGATTCAACGTTTGTTATAGCGACTAAAAAAATTTATCTGAGTTTCATACAAATTACTGATATCAATTTTTGATCAAAGCAGATCCCCTTTATGTTATACTTTTATAAAATTATACCTTTCTCGGATATAGATATCGAATTTTCAGATATTTAAGTGGTCACTTGCCGACGTTTCGCATAAATCATGTGGTTCATAGGTTTGATGCGATTAGCTAAAGTAGCACACAATCAGAAGAATAATAAGTGTCCGATGAGTCAAGACAATATTGAAGTGCGCATGTCACTTTCCATATCTAAATGTGTGGAACTTTAAATTGCAAAATATTTCTCATTTACTAACCTCCCATGTCCGTCCATACAGTTTGTTGATGACAAAAAGAGGAATGCATGAAGAGAGATGCAATATGATGAAAATCATAAAAGGAAAACCTCTTCCTCAAACAGAAACTTACAACAAACATATGAGAATCTACTACATTGTTATTAGAGAGTTAAAAAGATTTACATTAATCTCCTCACTCCATCAACATCTTTATATTGTTTCATCTCTAACCACCATACGGTAATCTGTACAAAACCAAACATTAAACCAGTTAGTTCTTTTTAGGGTGATTCATTTCAGGTAGATAACTATATTTCACACCAAAATTGCAAAAAATATGAGTGACAAAACTGTAAACAAGTAGTATATATATGTTTTACACCCGTGATTTATATAAATAGCTGATATTTTATATAAAATAGAAAACATGTCATAGGATAAGATAATTAATAACATGCTAATTGTTAAAAGAATATGCGAAATTCACATGCGATAAATAAATCAACTTATATACGATTTTACCTTTCAACATATGATATGACTGTTAGTGTCAGTGCGGTGCTTATATTTATAGAAGCTTGAGACAAAATTTAAAAATTATAATGAGAAACGATAAATATAGAAATTTTAAAACACAACTTTTCATTCTTATAACAAAAGTTTTTTCTTTATAGCTACGATGATGAAACAATTCAACCGACAATAAAAATTAGATTTTTTTCAAACAAAATTTTAAACAGATTGTATTTAACAAAATACATAAACCTAAGTTATAAAAATATGTGGCCCTGTAGTTTTTATTTTTTTTGGTGGCCTAGGGCAAATATTTTTTTTTTTATAAACCATATATCAAGCACGGCTCTTCATATAGTCTTCTTTTCTTTCAAGTGTCAAACTATTAAATCAAGTTCACCAAAAGAGAGAAAAAGATGAAAAATTGATTAATTACCCGAGCCTAAGGGAAGTATCGGAGCTCTCGGAGTCAACAGGAGCGCCGGTGGAGTTTCCGGCGTTAGTAATGGACTCCGACGAGTGCCCTTCCTCGAACACCGCTGTGTTCTCCGATTGAACACCACCGTATATTTCATGCACATTATTATATATCTACAACCAAACAAAAGTTCCAGATTTTACATTAAACCTAAAAAACCAAAACAAAAAAATAGAAAATTCTAATAATTAGACCGACGTACTTGCTTGCCTAGTCGCTCGTTCTCTTCCGTTAGTTGTGTTCCCTGTAAAATGAATATTCCAAAATAGAAAAGACAGTAAAAATTATTGGCACCAAGTGTCTTGGTTTTTCACTTTTTTTTCTAGAAATCGACTAATTGACAGATGAACAATAAATTATTGAGCCAATGCTTGGGATTACGGGTGCCACTTTTTAAAAAAAAAACTAAATTGATCCAATCTCAAATAAACCAAACCAAACTAAATTAAAAGAAAAAAAAATAGCAGATTTAAAATTCTATAAATCTTCCAAAATACTGCTTCGGTTTTGTTTTGTAAGATATTTTTGGTGAATACGCTGAGATTATGAAGTTATATAAATGATGTCTACTTTTTTGTTTTCAAACCCTTTAATTTTGACCAATACGAGTTTACTAATGTATAGGGTAACTAGTTAAAATAAACTGAAACTGAAAAAACAAAATATTATGAAAGAAAAATAAACATCTTATCAAATGAAACACAGGGAATAACAAATATTTTTTTACTAAGAATCTGAACCAAACCAAATCAAACGAGATTTAGATTCATTTCAGTTTCCATATTCCATAAGAACGCGACATAAAACAATCTGAAAACATAGAAAATCGAACCAAAACCATGCACATTCCTACACCTAGCTAGGACAAGTGTCCTGTATTTTTACCCTATATAGGAACTAATTTGCAAAATGTTAGTTTTTCCATAAAGACACTATTTAACCACGCTAATCACATGGTTTAACTATATATCTCAAAGTATGATCAAAGATATGCATGTGTTATAGAAAAAGGGTAAGATGCGTACTTGCTGCTTTAGTCGCTTATTCTCATCCATCAATTGCATTCCCTAAACACCAAAAAAGAAAGAAATTTTGGAACCCTCGAAATTGCCAAAATCATATGAAGCAACAAGTATAGATAAACGATATTTAGATTCTTACCTTTCTTTGAAGGTCGCTGATCTCATTCATAATCTTCTCACTCTGCGAACAACATCTCGTAATAGTAAGTTACATATTCGTACGCTTATAGAGATCTTATAAATTGTATCATAGTGTGTTATACAACTATTAACATCTAAATTTTTTTTAACAACCTTTGTTTCAATCACGCGCGTCAAACCAGCTTCAAGGGACTTTTCCAGCTGTTGCAGCTCTTCAATGTTAAGTCCTTGAAGTTCTTCTCCTCTCATTTGCCTATACAGGATTATATATAAACATATAGTTGGAAATATGATTGTTGTGTAAACTTCATAGAATACGCATATACCTTAGTCGGTTGCTCTTGTCCGCAATTTCTTTGCTCAACCGGGCGTGATCGCTGTTCTCAACCAGCTAACAAATAAAAACATCGACTTACTCTTTAGTTCAACCGGGTCGAGTACTTTTGTACGAGTTCAATTTCATCAAAATTTAGTCTAATCGTATGCAATAAATATAATGCTTTGGTCCTATTATTAATGTAATGCTTTAGAGTTTCTTGATGAAACTTATGTACATGAGGATACGCTAACCTAAAAATGGCAATTTAACGGAGCAATAGATTTTGTAAGTTACAGAATCGTGAAAGCTAACCTGTAACTCAAGAGATGGCTGATCAAGCTTCTCCAAGTTCTTTGACTGCAAGTTGTGCCTCTCTAATACTTCCCTCATGCTTCATTGTGTAATGCAAACACATTCCAATAAGTACCTCCTTATTATATATGACTGTAAATAATCTACTATTATGTTATAAACAGCTACATTTTATATCCCTGTGCCTTAGATATGAACATTGACAATGTACCCAAAATGTAAAATCAAAAGATACAAAACCTAATCAACAAAACACAATTTAATTCCGAACAGGCATTATTTCATGTTAAACACTGTCGTTTTTAAAATTACATACATATATACTTATGTGTGTGTGTGTGTCAGTGTGTGTATAGATGTCCCCGGAGATAGGAACTGAACTGGATAACTCGTGGGTCACAAATCCAAAATCGTATCTTTATGATATGATAAGTCATTTTAGATTCCCAATATCCATAACATATCCGAAACCCCCTCTCTGTGACTTTTTCTAACACTAGTAAAGATTCCAAACCTGTTAATTTATATTTGTTAATCACTTCTTCAAAAGAAAAAAACTTTCCCAAAGTTTTGTACATCCATAGTACCACATACTATTTCCATATAAAATATGACATTGATGGCTTCCTTATATCATCCACAATATCTAGATACATATATTAACGCAACACAAAAATGGAGAGCATTTATGCAGATAATAAAGATTTACATTATTTCAAATGTTACTGTACTTAGATACCTTGTTTTTGCCTAAATCAAGAGTTTACTATAGTTTTATCTGTCATTTTTGGTCATTAATACTTTCTTATATAAAAAGTTAGTGGTCCAATAAGGTTGTATACAGTAAAACTTCTGTGTATGAGATATACATCTAAAAACTCTAAGCTTTTTTCTGGATCTAGAGACGATTCCTTCAAAGAGTTTAAGAAATCTAATGAGATAGATAGAGAGAAGTTAGAGAGAGAAGAAACCTGGAGCTACAAAACTCGAAGAGCTTTCCTGTGGAAGAGAAGATGATGAGAGCAACATCGGCGTCGCAGAGAACGGAGAGCTCTTCAGCTTTTTTGAAAAGTTCTCTCCTTCGTTTCGAAAACGTCACTTGTCTCGCCGTCGCGTTGTCGATTTTCTTGATCTGAATCTTCTCTCTCGCCATGGTAAAAAAAAAAAAAAGAGGAGAAAAAAACCCTAGAAATAAATTTGATCCGAAAACCCCAAAAAAAATTGATTTGATGAACAGGAGCAAGATCTTGAATTAAGATTCAAGAACGAGTGATGGTTGAAGAGAAAGTAAAGAGAGAGAAGAGGAAGAAGAGGAACCCAGAAGGAAAATTGTGAGAGAGCGGTGAGAGAGAGTTTTTGCTAAAAAAAGGAGACTTTAAAGAAGAAAGATAGTGTGACAAGACGACTGAAATGGAAAGCAAATCGTGTTCTTTTTGCTAAATTTAGAAGAATAATATGATTTTCAAGACAGTAAAAACCCTAGTTTGTGAAGATTTGAAAGAAAGGAAATTAAGATCTTTGTGAGAATTAGAGAACTAGATGATTTTGATCCACAAGAAAATTATCAAACAAAACCTCAGAAAGCAGAAAGAAAATATAAAGAAGGGAGAAAAAGCTAAGGGAATATAAAATTTTAATTTTCCACCTCAAAGGTCAAGGAGAGAAGCAGGCATGAAGGGTTTTTGATTGGTGAAGATGAGATATTTTTCAGGCAGGCGTTTATTATTTAATAGTTTTATCAACATGATGGGATTTCTTAAATGATTATTTTTGGAAGGCAAAAAGATTTTTTTATTTTATTTTATTTTTCGGATATTGGTTTTGTGTGTGGTGGTTATCGGATATGGTGAGGAAATAGGATTTATAAGCCTCCAATGAGATGAGAAGTGTTTGTTTGGGTCAGTGGGGAATTTCTTTTTATAGGGAAGCATAAAATGAGTTGTCTCACTTTGTCACTTACACTCTTGGTAACTAAATTGGTCGTATTAGCTGTAAAAAAATTTCAAACACTCTCTAAAATTTTTAGGGGCTCGATTGTAGTTTCATGTCCTGACTATTTATTTTTCTTTCGAAACTATCATGTAACACTATTTTTTACATAAAATTACGGTTTCGATCTAGATCCCATAAAATGAAGTTTAAAACATATTTTTCCACCGAATAAAAGTTCGAAACTCCTTTTTCCATGGATGTCATCGGTTTATGACCTAAACCCGAAACCAAACCACCTAAACCCGTTAGTAAACCCAATTGAAACACGACTCGACCTAAAACCCAACCTGTAAACCCGCTTAAAATACCCAGTTCCTCTAAAAAATTTCTAAATTGGAATTCCATTATTTCTTCACTATATAAAAAAAATTATTGCAACAAAATCTGACCCTAAATTTAAAAAGACAAAACTTAGAGTCAAATTTTGTTGTCGTAAGCTTGATTCTTTAACCTCTTGTAGAGATGGAGCGTCTCGGTGTGGTTGCAGTCGACTTTTATTTTCTTTCACTGGCGGTCCAGAGAGACTTCTCTTTTCCGACGCTGTTGGTTCACCATCCTCGGGCCAAAAAAGGCGACACTCATCACCTCGTTTCCCTCACATCTACCTTATATGGTTCTTTTCTCCTCATTGATCTTGACGAATCCAAAAGCTCCTCCGACCAACATATGCTTCTCTGTATATCAGTCGCCTGTAAACGTAATTCCTGTCTAAATTCTGATTTTTGTCTTACACCCGATGCGAGTTGGAATGTGGGTCTAAGTGAGTCTAATTGGGTTCGAATCGGATCGTAGTAACTGGATTTAATTTTGGTTTTGTTTCATGTTTATTTGGTTAAGTATGAAACTAATCATGGTATGTGTGCAATCTGATTTCAAACTTTCATTATGGGGGAAAACTGATTTCAAACTTTTATTCGGTCGAGAAATAGGTTTTAAATTTTTATTTCGTGGAGATCTAGAATAAAATCTTAACTTTGTGTACAAATGATGCTATATAATATATAATTGGGAGAAGAAAATAGATGGCTAGCACAAGTTTCATATTTATAAAGTTGATATATAGAAATATGGTAGTAGCTCATAAATATAAATAAATAAAATTTCAAAAGAAAGAAATTTTGCAATAAAGTTTGATACCGTAATATTTCATTTTTGGTCAGAAAGTAATTTTTAAAAAACTTAAAGGTGGGTGGGGGTAGAATGTATGTAGTTTTCACGGGTCTTATTCATCATTTAACATTTCATTATAGTTACGGATATTAAAATATGACCTGAATTGATCGAATCTAACTAAATCATAATTTTATAAATTTGGTTTGGATTCGATTTCTGCATGAAAAAAATGATCATCGGCTTTGCAAAATTATTTCAGTTTTCGGTTAACCATACCAACCACTAATTTCAAAAAAACCGCTAATCTTCATTAACCGGACCAACCAATAATCTTCATTTACCGGACCAACCATTGATTTCAATCGCCACAATCATATTCTATATATAGGCTATAAATAGCAAAAAAAGAAACCGTGATTAGAATAGGAGTATTTTAAAGGGTCTTAGAAACGAAATAATGTTTTAGGATGCCATAACGCAAATAAATAGTCAGTAGAGGGACCCTCGAGCAAGAGCATAATAAACAGGTGTCGACCACTTGAATATCAGAAGTGGACCCCTAAGCATCCACAACAAATCTCATTTGGACACGATCACATTGTCCGTACAGGTTTTATTTTTATTAAAACTTTAAAAGTTGGAAAAAAAAACAAATAAAGTTAAAATAGATACCCCACAACTACTCTTGAATCAAAACCCTATTCTTCATCTTTATTACTCCGAAGCCAGCAGACCCGAAGCATCCACAACAAATCTGATTGGGACACGATCAAATTGTCCGTACAGGTTTTATTTTTAATAAAAGTTGAAAAAACAAATAAAGATAAATAAATAAAACAAACCCCATTCTTCATCTTTTAGTACTCCAAGAATACAATTATCTACGAGCTATTTTCATGTGGCTCGTATCACTCGCTCCCTATTTACAATATCTATTTCGCCGACAATTTCGTGTTGGAACTATTACGATTTACGAATTTACGATATGAATGGTTTAGTGTATACAATTTGTAAAAGATTATTCAAATTTCGATTTTTAATTTTTAATTTTTTAAATGTCGTTGGAAATTTCTCGAAAATTAATTAACATCGATGACAAATTCAGATTTTTAAATTTTCAATTTCAATTTTTTTTTATCGGAAATCCATCAAAAATATATGTTTCTAACGAATTTCCGACAAATATAGTCGTCAAAAGAAATCAATGTGTTTTTCTGTAATAGTATGGTTGACGTGATTAATATGATATAAATATAGTTTGTACAGTTCATATATAGTTTAAAAAAATTAATACTAGTTTATAGTCTTGTATGTTTGAATATCATATTAGAAAACCAGGATTTGGATGTTTTTACTGCAGTTTTAATAATGATTTATCACTTTAGATAATTAAGTAACAAAAATACTCAACACTATACATGTTTTTTAGGACCGGTTCATCCGAATAAAAATAAACATTTAGGATCTTTTTATATTCAATACAAATTTTTAAATAATATTAACCTCAGAATATAAGTAAATTTATATTAAAATATTTTTTAAACAATAATTCTTTAGTGAAAACAAATTTGATAATACTATATTAAAAAATAATTATTATCATAAAACAAATATTCGGTGGCCATGAAAAACAATAAAAAAATGGTGTTAAGCCACCGTTTAACCCACCTCTTCTTTGGGCCAAGTTTGAGGAATCACTCCTGATGATAATCTGCATTTTGGCATAGGATTCTCGATTAACAAATAGAAATAATTGATTTTAACAGTTATATAACTAGTACGTACAAACTAGTATAACCCCAACTGAATTATTTTTTGGGTTTGGTTGGATGAGACATCTCACATATTTTTAAAAAGTTGAAACGCTTCAATCGTTTACCGCGTTTGAAACGGTTGAATCATTAATATTTTGAAAACTTGAACAGTGAGAGCCGCACGTGACAATACTGTGAGTCTTTGGATTTTGATTGGGCAAAGTGTCAGGCTTTTTTGACTGGACTCTAGGTAACATTGCCCCTAACCTTTTAGCTATTTCAGGCTCCAACAGTCCCTACGCACTACGCAGTACTCTCACTGACACTTTCCATGAATCAAACAACAGTGACAGACAGTTACTATAATACCAATCCTAATGGACTTTTTAATGGGCCTAATTTTTAAAGCCCGTTTCGTTTTGTTTCTTTCATCTAATCATCATTTTCTATTTTTGAACCTTTTTTTTTGTTCCCTACCAGTTTCTCGCCGGCTTTTTGAAATGACGACGGAGATGACTTGTACGCGACTGACGATCTTTACGGTCGCCGGAATATTCATTCAGATCATCGGGCTTTCGATTTTTGTCTTCGGTTTCTTCCCCGTCAAGCCGACTCTCTCTGGCGTCAGGTACAATTCATTTAACGTTTTGATGGCGAAGAAGAAGAGTCTACTTCTACTCTATTGATTTTCTTACTCTTTTTTTATTTTTGTTAATGTGAAATGGCAGTGGGTCGGAGAGTTATCGGAATCCTTTCCGTGATTCTGCTCCGAATTCGAACGAATCGGAGATTCATCCTGAGAAACTGAGATTGCTTTATCAGGTTTTTTCCGAGTGTGTATTTGTCTTTTTTTTTTTTTTTGTGTGAATCCAAGCACAAAGGTTTCGTTTTTGTTTCTTTTGAGTATATTTGGCTGATTTCGAAGTTTGATAATGGTGAATTTGTAATGTAGGAGTTATCTGGGATCTCTTCTAAATATGATCGACTGATTTTGATGGTATGCACTTGTTAAGATTAAGATTTGGGATCTTGCTTGTTTAGTTTGTGAGATAATGTTTTAAGAATGCTAAGTTTAGGTTATTGATGGGCTTCCTGCGGAGTTCGTTCTAGGGAAGGATGGTCAACCTCCATGGAAGGCATGGAAAGAGTCAATGCCTTATACGCAGTCACTGTTGGCTAATGGAGATGCAATTGGTTACCATGCTAAAGCAGCTCCTCCAACTGTTACAATGCCGAGGTTGAAGGTGCGCGTGCGTGTATCTTCGTCGCTAAGGATTTTTAAGTGCATGATCACAATTTGAGATGAATGTTTGGCTTGATGAGTTATTAATCTCGTTGTTTCCAGGCAATGGTCTCTGGAGCAATTGGTGGTTTCTTGGATGTGGCTTTCAATTTTAACACGCAAGCCCTCTTAGATGACAACATTTTTGGTAGCTATTAGTTTTGTTAATGAGGAGGAAGTGTTTCATGCTTGTAATCATATGCAATTTGAAAGCAAAGTCATGTGAGAATGCTCTGAATTTTACAGGTCAGTTTTTCAGGATTGGATGGAAAATGGTGATGCTCGGCGATGAGACATGGCTCAAGTTATTCCCAGGGCTATTTATGAGACATGACGGTGTTAGCAGTTTCTTTGTGAGTTTTTAATGTGATAGTTGCTAAATGTTTTTTCTTATCTATACCATGGTCATATGAAGAAAAGATGCTGTTCCGACAGGTCAAAGATACAGTACAGGTAGACAGAAATGTGTCCCGGCACTTGCCGGATGAGCTTAACAGTGATGACTGGAATCTCTTGGTTAGTTTCTGTTTTTCTCTTATTCCACAGGCCCTTGAACTTGACTCTTCTCAACTTCCTTAAGGTATCACTTGAGCTTTTTCTGTGCTTTATTCTTACTAGATCTACCCCTTATCAGATCCTTCATTACCTTGGTTTGGATCATGTTGGACATACTGGCGGCCGTAACAGGTATTTGCTAGTCTCATAACCCATTTGTGAGTAGAAGGTTACTAGCTGTATGGCCGGAGCATCTTATTATTCGTTTCTCTATTGTAGCCCCTTGATGGCTTCAAAACTTAAAGAAATGGATGATGTAGTTAGAACAATGCATTTAAGGACCATGATGGATGATCGTAGCCATGATCAAGGACAGACTCTTCTGGTGGGTACTTATCGTGTTTGAAGGTTTATTTGACTTTCATATGCCAAGAGTTAAATCTTATTTGCGTTTCATATGCAGATAGTAGTCAGTGATCATGGCATGACTGAGAATGGAAATCACGGTGGATCGTCATATGAAGAAACTGACTCCTTAATGCTCTTTATTGGCTTGAATAGCAATATTTCTGACTATGCTACTGCTACCAATAATGTAGCTTTCCAGGTAGAACAGTCACTGCAACTTTTGTGAGATATCTTATGGAAAGACTGTTGATGATAATGAGTTATGCATGATATGAAACCAATGGAATCCTTGTGATGTAGGTAGATTTGGCGCCAACTTTAGCTCTTCTATTTGGTGTGCCGATCCCAAAGAACAATGTTGGAGTCCTTGTACCAGGAACACTTAGTTCTTTAAGAGGTTAATCACTCTTGACCTCTCTCATAATGCAGTTAGAGCCTGTGGGGATGCATTTGACTGTTTTATCTCTGATCATTTCAGATTATGAGCAACTACGGGCACTGGAACTGAATTCCTGGCAGTTACTCAGACTAATGCAAGCACAGATACCAAGTTCCTCGTTTGGAGGTTTCTCCTGCAATTGCTTCCTTGATGGAACGTGTGAGGGTCTTGGTTCGGATATTAGCCAGTGCTCTGGGGATAAAGAGAAGCAACTCATCTGTTTGTTTAGGAACGCTGCTGTTCTCCATGGCATTTGGAAGTCCAAGAAATTGACAGAGTATGTGATTTGCTATAGATTTTCACTTGTGGTTCCCCCTGACTTTTAACTTCTTAGATTTAACTCCAAGTATGGCTTTCATGTTAATAGGTCTTCAAGTGTCATGGAAGATTTCAGCAGAGCTTTAAATGCATATAACGCCTTCTTGAAAACTGCAAGTGAGTGGTTAGCAAGCAAAACCACTGAAGTATGTTTGACATCTTTTCATTCTAAGAATGTATTTTGGAAACATGATAGATTTCGTCACTAGTTTCCAAATCTAGTAGAAATCTGTAGTGTTTTCTAATTCTAACAAAACTCTTCTATGTTTGCAGAAACCAGTTTTCTTACTCGGTCTTGGGGTGAGTGCGATGCTTCTTTCATGCTTCGTCTGTGTCACTCTCTTTCTCTCCTTATTCAAAGAAGTTTACCATGAGCCCAAGGATCGGGTCTATAGTTTGACTTATCTGCTGAATTTAGAAGAGGTGTTCATTTTGGCCGTTCTTTTGATATTCGTTATAAGTATGGGATCTAGTTCAATGGTGGAAGAAGAGCATTATATATGGCATTTCATGGTATCGACATTCTATCTTCTGTTACTTCTCAAGACAACAAAGTCATTCAGTCTTTCCAAGGGGCAAAACATACTCGAAGACTATAAAGTCAGTTCTATCTTCTCGCTTCTTATTTCTGGTAGACTACTAAGAGGTTGGCGTCAAGGGGGCGTGAACTGGACTAACCTACCTGATATTTCTAAGTGGCTAGAGCAAGTTGGCAGTGGTTATGTCAAATGGATGCAGCTAATCTCAAACTTCCTTGTTATTGGCCTCGGACTATTTACTCTCTTTCGAACACGATCAAAGAGAAAAAGTGTCTGCATCCTAGCATTTGGTTTCTCAACATGTGGGTTCCTAATTCTTCTGCATGCCTGGAGATATCAGGAAGATGTGTTTGAAGTGTCAGCCGATTATGGAGCCACTGTAACAGCAAAACTTATCTATTTGATTCTCTCTCTATCTGCCATCGGAGCTGCTTTGGTGTTGCCATGGTCTATGCTAAACAAAGACAAGTCCTTTCTAGCTGAAGCAGGTGATTGCTTGTATTTGATCGGCTCTGCATACATACTATGCTGGTGTCTTCTACAGCTACTTCTCCAACAACCGATCAACTCCGGGCCCATACTTTTGCTGCTCATCCAAATCTTAGCAATTTCAGGTCTTTCTTCTAAAGATTTGCAGGTCAAAGAATGGGTCGAGGTTAGTTAGATCTGTGATTAATACCGCAACAAGCTCATCGGTTCAAGCTCTTAAGGTTTGGGGTTTTCTCTTCTTTTTGTAGATCGCTGCACTCTACTACATGGGAATGGCAGGTCACTTTGCTCTTGGAAACAGCAATACTTTAGCAACCATCGATGTTGCCGGTGCTTTTATGGTAAGCAAGCCTCTTATTTTCTAGTTTGCTTTCTGTGTGTACTCTTTACACAAACACTGACACATTCAACCAAACCCTTTTTCTCTTAGGGAATCTCTAGTCATTCTACAATACTTTCAGGGATCTTGATGTTCATGATCACCTATGCATCTCCCATGCTGTTCCTTTTGTCCCTTGTCATGTACATTGGTGCAAAGCTAAAAACCCACTCACACTCCACGATGACATCCCACGGGGACACGAATCTCGGACAAGCCTTGAAGCTAACTCTCGGATTCCCTTGCCTCGTTCCGCTATGCATCAATTCAATACTCTTGACTGCTTACACTGCGGTCTTGCTACTAATGAGGAATCACCTCTTTGTGTGGAGCGTCTTCTCTCCCAAGTAAGTCTTTGATTCTGTCTTTGTGTGTAGCGTTTTTCTCCTTAATCGGATCTCACTAGACCCATAAAAAAAATTGGTTGCTGATTGTGTTGGTGAACAATGGATCAAACAGGTACCTATATGTGTGTGCAACCACTCTCTGCACATACATTGGAGTCTGTATCGTCGCCGTTACTGTAACCTACACATTCTCTGTCACTAGCTCATACATTGGAGTCTTAGATCAACAAGAAGAAGACACAACAACTCGTAGTTAACTATGGTCTTTCTTATGTAGGCAGAGATACTACTATTTGTGATCCTGATAAAGATTTGATGTAGAAGAACACTAACCGACTTAATTTGATTTTTGTTCAACTCACATATCTTGAATTTACAGTTATTAGTTAAATAAGGTCATGAAACAAATATGAGACAAATAAAAAATCAGTTGTAAATAAGAAAATCTTAAACATGATAATAATGGCTTAACAAAAACTAAACAAGAAAGCTCTCTTAAAAGATTCGTCGTCTTCTTCTTCTATATCTCAATTCAAGTCGTTAACCTTGATCTTCTCTCTTACGTAAAACATCGGAATCGGCAAGTGTCTCGGCGACGGAGCACCACCCACCGTGACCGAATCAGCAAACAATGCTCCTTCTTGATTCTGCGGCGGCACAGTCTTGATCGTGGTGGACGGATCTTGAACCGGCTTCTCATGCGGTTTAGAGAAACGCTTCAAGGCAGAGACAGGAACCTCTTGAGGAACATGTAAGATAGAGATACGCGCGAGAGAAGTAGTGGAAACGGATTCCGTGTTTCGTGTGAAACGGAACGGCGAAAACGTCTCTGGCGAGGAAACGTTGTGTTAACACAATCGACATATCTTTGTTGAGAGTTTTGATCGAAGAATAATAATAAAGATAAGACTCTTGGGTAGGTTTCTTTGTTTCTCTGCTTCTTTAAACGAGCGAGAGAGCTTAATCGAATGATTGTTGAGAAATATATAATGAGGAGAGAAATATATAAGGTTTCAATTCTTTACTACTTTTTAAATAACCTAAACAGGATTTCCTATCGAATTTAGAAAACATAGTTTTAAAGTCTTGGGTTGGTCAACAGAGACAAAGTGCTAATGTCATTCATAGTTGCTTCTAGTGGCCCATCTTTCTTGTGGAAGAAGAAACTTTAGATAAGTTGCACCAACTAATAAAAAACTCCTCAAACTTCCCCCAACCTACTTCTCATCAAACCTCAAGTCCTAATTCCTTTATAAACACGCATACGCAAACTCCATCATCACTCAAAACAATCAGCAACGCATACACAAACTCCATCATCACTCAAAACAACCAGCAATCAAACCCAAAATCACTCACCTCTCTCTCTCTCTCTTTCTCTCTCTAGTAACAGCTCAAACCCTAAATCCCCAAAATGGCTCACTGGTTATCATCTCTGGTCATTGCACTGACATTCACAAGCTTTTTCACCTTTCTCTCTGCCCGTCGCCATCTTCTCCAATCAACACCAGCGACTCAGCCACCGGTTACAACAACCTTCCCACCACTTCCCAAAACCACAATGCCACCATTGCCTCCTTCTCTCCCTCAGCCAACTCTTCCTCAGCCAACACTTCCTCAACCAACTCTTCCTCAGCCAACTCTTCCTCAACCCACGGCATTTCCACCATTGCCGAGCACACAGATACCTACTTTGCCTAACCCAACACAACCCATTAGTATCCCAAACTTCCCACAAATCAACATCCCTAATTTCCCATTTAACATCCCAAACAACTTCCCGTTTAATCTCCCCACCAGCATTCCTACCATCCCTTTCTTTACTCCACCACCTTCCAAATGAGAAGCTAAGCTCTTTAGCACATCACACCATATTTGTGTTCACACACTTTATTTGCTTAAATTTCAATGTTTGTAATGTTTCATAATCGTTTGCTGTTGTTTGATGTTCTCCTATTGTTGTTTGTTGTTGTTTTTGCCATGGTCAACTCTTGTAAAAGATACAAATTAAACTTATGTAATTTCTAATGAGTAATTGCCTTCTTCGTTTTTTTTTTGGGTCTTGCTTAGCTTAACTAATAGACGATTATCAATTTATCATCCATGAAGTTCCCTGAAATGTTTGCAACACATATTCCATGAGAGACATTCTAAATAAAAAAAGACAAGTGCTTGTTGCTACTAAATCTTATGTAAAATGATGATTTATTAGCGGTAACCAAGGGAAATGACGGTGTTACCTTTGATAGAATTATTAATGAACTCTTAATAAACAGTTTAATACAGAATATATGTGAGTTTTTCAGATTCAATCGATAGAAGTGGGAGAAACAAAATGAGTCAGAAAACCATTGCATATGTTAACAGTGTCAAACTATAATTGGTGTCTTATCCTTCCGCTTCTTCTCGTGTGTTTCCTTTAATTAGCGTTTCTTATAAAGGGTCAGGCCCAGACCTTAAGCCCAATATACAGCCCATGTGAGTTTCTCAATATAACCCGTTTGTGAAAATGGTCAACAATGAACTATTTCACATTTTTGTTTTTCATGAAGAGACAAAAATTTGATATCGGTTTTAAGTTAAACATTTATTTTTTATATGTTCTACGAAAATATATAATAAAAATATTTTTTTCCATTTATAATTTTTAGAAATTTAGATGGGATTTTTATTTCTATTTATGATACACAAAATTCTAAATTTTGTAATTTTGTAAAATGCATATTTTAAACTTTGTAAAATATGTACAAAGTGTAGAATACGTATTTTAAACTTCGTAGAACACATTTGAAGTTTAGCATACTTTGTAGAATATGTACAAAATGAAGAATATGTATTCTAAACTTCATAGAACATGTACAAAGTGCAGAATACGTATTCTAAATTTTGAAAAACAGATTTGAAGTTTAGAAGACGTACTCTAAAATTTATAGAACAGAACAAAAATATTTTTTTTTTTTTTGAAAAACTAAAGATTAAGAATTTTTTTATTATGGTGTTTTTGAGTTTTCTATATTTTTTTTGTTCTTAAAATATATTTTTTAAAATATTTTAATTAATTAGTTAAGGTTGATTCAGTCAAAATATGGACAAAAGATTATAAGGTATAATTTCACAAACCCATAGTAAAAATGTCCTTTTTTCAATTTTTCGTTTTTTATGATATGTTAGATGCTGCAAATCAATAATTTTATGATGGATGTACAGTGGCGCAGTCTAAATTGTCGATGGCAAGATGATGACCATTAAAACTGATCATAACTTAGTTGAGATTTAGATAGATGAGTGAGCTGATTTGATTAACTACTACTAAAAATTACTTGTATAACCCCAAAATAGGCATAGATTTTCCGTGGCTACCTCAAAAATCCATGAAAAAGTTACCAAAAAGTTAATTTTTCATTTACTTTAAAATGATGAGGTGTGAAACATTGAAAAGTTCATTTCATCTTTGATATATAAGATAAAATTTCTTGTCACCAAAATATTTTTATCACCTTGTGTTTAATATCTCCTTTGAAATATATTAGAGATAAAAATTGTAGATATTAATATCAAAGAATATATTTTTTTATCACCTTGTGTTTTGGTGACATCATATATCAAAGATAAAAAATTTGTTCGTTAATCAGATTCTACAATATATTAGAGATATATTATATCTCCTTTGAAATTTGTTCGTTAATCAGTTCTACAAAGTAAATGATCAAATTCACACATCTCTTATTAATTCACTAGGTGATAACCTGCGTCATGCGCAGAATGAAAAATCTATAAATAATTTTATTAAAGATAATTTTGAAATTGTTAAAATTAAAATAATTTAATCAGTTTTATATATATATGAATAATATAATTTAATATTTCAACTTTTTGACATAATATTTTTAACTTGTTTTCAAGTTTAAATATTTATATTATTTGGTTAATTTATATGGTTCTATTAACAAACCATATAAACAAAAAAAATATTTATAAATATAGATATCTATTAAAATCACACATATCAAAGTTTTTTTTATTGTAACCTAAATTATATTTTTAATTTGTTATAATTTTTTTTATTAAAATCACACATATCGAAATCTTTTTTATTATAAACATATTTTCTACTTAATCAAAAAAAGTATTGTGTATATCATAAATTGTGTATAAATCCTTGTTCGGGAACTCGTTAGGCGCTAATCGGGCGGTTGGACTGGGCCTAGCGATTTATTCAAACAACGGAGATTAATCGGGAATTATTCGGGGATTAATTTTTGTACTTTTAAGTTATATATATTTATTAAACGTATTTATACATCAATTAGAGTATGGTCTAGTGGTCTGAAGTTGCTATTGGGTCCTCCTTCACCCAGGTTCGAATGTCAAATTGTTCAGTTTCTAATATTTTCTTGTTTTTGGTTTTAAATTTTAATATATAACGAAATTACGTAATTACCCTCATCTTCATCAACAGCCTAAACCTAACTCTGCCGCCTCTGGTTTTTTTTTTTCGCGATTGTTGTTCATATGATTGTATTTTTGTGGGTTTTTCCTCCAATATCATAGATCCACAAAACAAGATCCTATTTTAAACTTTAAGCCCATAAAAAATGAAATTTTTTGAAGTTTCCGACTTGTTATCCGCTTAACCTCAAATCGCAACGGTTGCTAGCCGTGGAGCGCTTAATCTCCGATTAAACGGCCTCCACGGCCGAGTTTTTGAACAGAGGTATAAATTATACTTCATTAAATAATATTTTTAAAACTATTATTTTATTCATTTTTAAGAAATGTATTGTGTAATATGATGTATATCATAAATCATCACATAACCTAAATTTCGATTTTAAATAATCCAAAAATTAAAAAATAATTTTTGATTATATTAAAAGTAATAAATGGTTATGAAGGCATATAATGTAATTAGTCTAATAAAAAAAGAAATTTGTATTAAAATAATGAGAGAATAAGTGTGGTGATGACACATTAGCAAAATGGCACCACTGTAAATATTTCAAAAAATAAGTTTACTCTTTAAAAATGTTTCTCAATTAATATATAGAGGATTTCTCCTTTTCTACGTCCTTATATTATGGGGAAATTAAATTAATAACCATAAAAACACCAAAAACCTACAAACTAACCAAAAACCACTCTTTTTCTCTTTCTATCTCTCTCTATCTCTCTCTAACCATTTGGTTAGTTTTTTAATTTTTGTTTTCCTTATGGTCATTTAACAAATTGACCCTTATATTATTGTATACTTTTTTGTTTGCCTTTCATATATTTTTTATTACTATTTTCTTCAGTTATATAAAAAAAAAAATATCAAATTCAAATATACAAGAGAAATTTTTTCCCGCCCGAGAAAATACTTCTTAAATGTTTTGAAAAAGTCAAACGTCAACTCTCGGCCACTCCAACATCCTCGGTGACACGTCACACGTGCAAGTTTGTAATAAAAGATCTGAAGAGGAAGACGTGCAATGGCGTTGGATGATTTTGTATATTATTTTTCTTTTTTGGAGAATTGTTAATTTTGTAACCTTCAAATTTACGTTTTTTCGCCCTTTTTGACCTTTTCTCTTCTCTCTCTCTCTCTGGATATTGGAGATTCATTCAATTTTCTTTCACAGGGGATAATTTTCTGATTTTGGATAGCTAGATTCTCTAATAGGATCGTAATTTAATAGCAGCATTTAGTATGATCGGGTGTAACAGCAGAGAATTTCAAAGGTCGGAATCAAAATCGAGAGCTTTTCTGTTAATTTTTTTTTTTTAATAGGATTTTTCATCAAATTATAAGTCTGATTTGTTTGTGTGTGTGCGTGTGTGTGTTTCTGTGTTAATTGCAGATCTGTTGTTCTGAGTTTGGCGATTTAGTCTTATGGTTAGGTTTATAATATTTTAGGACAAGACGAAGCTGAAAGAAAAAAATAATCACTGGAATCATCATGCTTATCTTGTCGATCGTGATCGCTGTCATCGTCGCCGTCGTTTGGATTTTCTTCAAGTATGTGCACTTTGTTTCTCATTGGTGTTTATGATTTGAGTTTTATGTTTGATTTAGTTTAATCATACGGAGGAACTTAGATTAGAACATAACAATGAGGATTTAGGTGACTATTGAATCTTATATTCGTTTTGATTTCTCCAAAAATCAGAGTTAGAGTTTGATCTTTGGATGTATAATCCTCTAATAGGTTACTCCCTTGGATTCTCCGGAGTTTCGCCGGAATAACTCTTAGTTTTCAGTTTGATCGATGGAATTGCTTGAAGGATGTTGTATTACATTTCAAGAAGGTTTGTTTCTAATGTCTTTTATTTTGTAATTTGTATCTTTTAACTCTGGTTTTTTTTTAACTAACTCAAGAGTCTGTGTTTCTTGTTGTTTACAGGGTTCTATTGAATCTATAACCATTGGAGAATTTAAAGCGAGTCTAAGCCAATCCTTGGTTGAGCTTTGTGCTAAGGCTTTAATCCAAGACCCTAAAGTAATATTCTCTATATGTGACCTGAAAATTGTAACTAGACCACCTTCCAACTCAAGCAAAGGTCCTCGCAAAAAATCCAAAACCCGGAAATCGCGCTCTGGTGGCAGCGGAAAGTTGATGCTGCTCGCTAATATCGGCAGATTCTTTTCGGTTTCTATGACAAACATGGTTGTGCAGGTAAACTATAGTGATGCCACTAGCTCTAATTTGTTAGTAACCATAAACAAAATTATAGTGAAAGATATCAGTGGCAAAGACTAGTGTGACTAAGTGAGACAACATTAGGCCTTTCTTGAATTATACTAACCATCTTTCTTTTTTTTTGTAATGGTTGTTCTTATGTAACTGCAGACACCTAAAGCTAAAGCAGAAATCAAGGAGATAGAGCTTGATTTATCTAAGGACAGGGGCTCAGCAAATTTTTTCATCAAACTGTACCTCTTGCCGATATTTGTACAAATAGGTGATGAACCACATGTTATTGCAGATGACTCTTCGTCTTCGTCTTCGTCTTTTCTTTGTGAAAAACTTTCCTTCTCATGCGAATTCGGTCATAATAGGTACTTTTTGATTGACATACTTTCCCACATTTAGCATTTCTTTTGATATTCATTGATGGCTATTTTTGTGTTCTTCTTGGAGCAGACAGTCAAGTTCGAGTATAAAGAACGTCGAAGTAGATATAGCTGATACTGTTCTTAACCTCAATGAGAAGCTTCTGTTGAAAAAAAAAGCCCCGACGAGTGTTACTTCCACAGGTGAAGTGATTGGATCAGGTTCTGGTTACACAGCTTCAGAGAAACCTCAAAAGCAACCAGTGAATGTTTTGGTTGCAAAGAATGCTTCGAAATTCCCTGAGAAAGTGAGTAATTATGTTCTCAAGCTTGAGATAACTGCAATTGTCTTTTTGGAGTAAACTGTTTTTCCTTTTGTTACATTGATTTTATATCTATTCACGCATATGCAGGTATCTTTTATTACTAATTTTTGTTTTCCAATGTTGCATCACACCTTTCTACATTTCTTTAATTGCTAAAAAAATATTACATTTCTTTAATTAGCTACAATTAGCAACCATGTAAGATTAATTGCAAGAAAGGTGTTAATTAGTGCATTTGGTATATAGTCAATTTTTCATTAGCTAAAGTTCTTACCCTTGCCTTTGACTCTTTATGTGGTAGGTATCATTTGATTTGTCAAAGCTTGATATCAGATTTGTGCATCAAGAACATGATTTTTCTATCGCGAATAGCGTGACAGGGTTTCACTTGAGAAGTACCAAATCTCAATCCGGTGAAGATGGCAAGGAAGAACCATTTCTTGATATTGTCATGGAACTCAGGGAGATGCATGTATGTTAAATGACAAGTTTTCTTAATATCAAATCCAGTGAAAATTTTTGGGTTTTTGATGTACCATACCTTTTAAACTTCACATTTCATTTCAGCTTATTAGAGAATCTGAAGTTTCTGTATTGGAGATGAAAAGTATTGAAGTTTCTTCCAAGGTGTATTGTCCAATGCAAGTGAGTCCTCTGAATTAGACACTGTAAATTCGAACAGAAGGGCTTTCATGATTTCGATGTATTTACATGATCTTGGTGTTGCTCTCAGGAATCTTCCCCTGTTAAAGCTGAGGTTGAGATTAAGCTTGGAGGTATAACGTGCAACATTATAATGAAGAGATTTGAGCCATTGCTGCGTTTGCACTTCTCTAGAAAGAAAAAGATTGTTCTCAAAGAGGAAAAACCAAACATTGCAAAACCAGAATCTACTGGTGGTTTCAAGGCTCTTGTATGGAAATGTGTCACTTCAATCCCCACTGTAACGATTGTGATGTACAATCCCCAAAGCTCTCCTATATACCAAGTAAGTATATTAGCACCATTAACAGAGGTTTAGCAAGAACATTTACTGCTCAAAAACTCAAAACTGATTTTGTCTTGCAGTGCTGTTCGGATT
Source organism: Alliaria petiolata (assembly GCA_020283515.1). Taxonomy (NCBI): domain Eukaryota; kingdom Viridiplantae; phylum Streptophyta; class Magnoliopsida; order Brassicales; family Brassicaceae; genus Alliaria; species Alliaria petiolata. The sequence goes on along the minus strand of JAHZTW010000003.1, from coordinate 91,851,225 downwards.
CGTTACTGGTCATTGCAAACAATATGTCAAGTAAAGGAACATTTGTGAAGATGGAGCTCAAAGAACTGGATTTATGCATGGTTGATGAACATCGAGTATGTTTGAAAGAAAGCCTATTTGGTCTAGAGTCATCAGTTTCAGGTTCATTAGTCAATATAAGAAATGTCAGATTGGAATGTGGCAAGAAAGAAGATGATGATGGTAAACAGAAACTTGTGGTCGACGTATCGGAGATCGGTCTGTTGTTTTCTTTCAAGAGCTTTGAAGCGCTAGTGGTAAACGCGATGTTGGTTCAAGCTTTCGTCAAGAGTTTAACCGGTGGTAGTAACAAGAACACGCAGGACAAAGGTGCACATAGATCGAAGAAGCCGCCATCGTCGGGAAGAGGGACTCAAATCTTGAAACTCAATGTCGAACGTTTCTCTTTGAACTTCTCTGGAGACTCAAACCTGGACAATACAGTCATTGACGATCCGAAACGTGTCAATTACGGATCACAAGGTGGAAGAGTTATCATTAGTGTCTCTGCTGATGGCTCGCCTAGAACCGCTAGCGTTTTCTCTACCTTGTCGTCCAAGGAACATGAGAAGTTGAAGTACATAATCTCGTTTGAGTTACTCAATTTCGGATTTACTCTAAACAAGGAGATTCAATCTACACAGGTCGAGCTCGAGAACGCTAAATCGGTCTACCAGGAGTTCTTGGAGGAACCTCACCCGGTTTCAAGAGTGACGCTTTGTGACATTCAAAACGCGAAGTTTGTGCGTCGAAACGGCGGCGTTAAGGATGTTGCGATCTGTTCTCTCTTCAGTGCCTCTAATATTGTCGTTAGATGGGAGCCTGATGTGCATATATCAATGGTTGAGCTTGGTCTGCGTTTGAAATCTTTGGTCTCAACTCAGAAACTTAAGCAACACGGTAACAGAAACCAAGAAGATGCTGATAGACCTAAGGAAGAACCAACTACTAGTACTTCGAGTTCTGTTGATAAGCAAAAGAAGAAGGAGTCTATATTTGCTGTTGATGTAGAGATGTTAAGAATATCCGCGGAGGCAGGGGATGGTGTGGAGGCAGAGGTTCAGATTCAGTCGATTTTCTCGGAGAATGTGCGTATCGGTGTACTCTTGGAAGGGTTTATGCTTGGTTTTTGTGGATGTAGGATATTCAAAAGCAGCCGGGTACAGATTTCAAGAATACCTAGCTTGTCTTCGACTTCATCGAACTCGACAACAGCATCATCAGGAACTCCATGGGATTGGGTAGTTCAAGGACTTGATATACATATATGTATGCCTTATAGGCTACAACTCCGTGCTATAGATGATGCTGTTGAAGAAATGCTTAGGGCTTTGAAGCTTGTGACCAACGCCAAAGCTAAACTCATATTGCCTATCAAAAAAGAAAGCTCATCACCGAACAAAAAACCGGGGACGAAAAAGTTTGGGCGTGTAAGATTCTGCATTCGGAAGTTAATATTTGATATTGAGGAAGAACCACTCCAAGGCTGGCTTGATGAGCATTACCATCTTATGAGGAAAGAAGCGTATGAGTTAGCCGTGAGGTCCAAGTTTCTTGATGAATTGATTTCTAGTGGAAACCAGGTTACTAAAACCGGGGGAGATGAGTCAGATGGTTGTGAGAAGAAGATTTCTTTCGAGGGAGAAGATATCGACACGCAAGATCCTGAGATGATCCGAACAATGAATGAGAAGTTATGTAAACAATCGTTCGATTCGTATTACAGGTCTTGTCAGAGTTTAAAACCTTCAGATGGTTCAGGTGCATGTAAAGAAGGGTTTCAAGCTGGTTTTAAGATGAGCACTTCTAGGAAATCTCTCCTCTCTGTCTCTGTTACTGACCTGGATCTGAGTTTTACAGCTATTAGTGGAGGTGAAGCTGGGATGATAGAAATGGTTAAGGATCTTGATCCTGTATGTCAAGAAAAAGACATACCTTTTTCGAGGTTGTATGGATGTAATCTTCGGTTAAACACAGGAACTCTTGCTGTTCAACTAAGAGATTACACGTTTCCTCTTCTCTCAACAACTTTGGGTAAATGCGAAGGCCGTCTTGTGTTGGCTCAGCAGGTAAGACTTTGGTGTGCTTAACTTAAGCTTTTGGGATATCTTTTTTTTGTTTCTTTACTCTTACTCCTAACATTTCTCTTCTTCTTTTTGACATAGGCAACAGATTTTCAGCCCCAAATAGTCCACGATGTGTACGTAGGAAGATGGAGAAAGGTGCAGATGCTCCGTTCAGCTAGTGGAACAACACCTGCAATGAAAACATACATGGATTTGCCGATAAATTTCCAGAGAGGAGAGGTCTCCTTTGGGATTGGATACGAACCAGTTCTTGCTGATATAAGCTATGCCTTCACCGTGGCTCTTCGTAGAGCTAACCTAAGTCTCAAGGGTCCTGGCCTTATACAGCCTCCTAAAAAAGAGAAAAGCTTACCATGGTGGGATGAAATGAGAAACTACATCCATGGAAAAATAACATTGTCGTTCTCTGAGACGAAGTGGATTGTTCTTGCAACTCCGGACCCTTATGAAAAGCTTGACAAGCTACAGATGAACTCCGCCTCCGTGGAAATCCAGCAAACAGATGGCCGAATCCACTTCTCGGCCGAGGACATAAAGATTTTCATGAGCAGTTTTGAGAATCTGGCTAGACATTATCCCAACCCTCCGCCTTGTCCATCAAGTTACCCGTTCCTTGCGGTCCCACGTTTCAGACTCGAAGTCCGGATGGATTGGGAATGCGAGTCCGGAAACCCGTTGAATCATTACCTGTTTGCTTTGCCTATTGAAGGAAAAGCTCGTGATTTGATCTATGATCCTTTCAGGTCTACTTCTCTCTCACTACGCTTTGATTTCTCCTTGAGACCTGATCAAGCAGATAAACCTAAGAAACCGTCTGTTTCCCCAACGATAAACATCGGCTCTCATGATCTGGCATGGTTGATCAGATTCTGGAACATGAACTATCTTCCTCCTTACAAGCTCCGGACATTTTCCCGGTGGCCTCGCTTTGGAGTTCCAAGAATCCCAAGATCAGGGAACTTGTCTCTAGACAGAGTGATGACAGAGTATATGCTCCGTGTAGATGTTGCTCCCATCTGTATAAAGCATATGCCACTTGATCTTGATAACCCTGCAAAAGGCTTGACGTTTAACATGACCAAGCTGAAATATGAAATGTGCTTCAGCCGTGGCAACCAAGATTTCACTTTTGATTGCAAGCGTGACACTCTTGATCCGGTATACCAAGGTATAGACCTCCATGTGCCTAAAGCGTTTTTGAAAAGGGATCATCAGCATTGCTCGAAGCCGGTTCAGATGTCAAGAACAAGCTCACAATCCGGATCATCTGATAATAAAGCTATGAATGACAACGGCGGTGACTGCACGGAGAAGCATCCTGACGACGGGTTTCTGTTCTCGTCGGATTACTTCACAATCAGGAGGCAAGCTCCTAAGGCTGATCCTGAGAGATTGTTGGTCTGGAAAGAGGAAGGCAAGATATACCGTGAGAAAGTAGATGCAAGATGCACAAACGAGAGAGAGAGTGAAGCCGAGGAGAATTCGCATTCGGATCCGAGCGATGATGATGGATACAATGTCGTGATAGCTGACAATTGTCAGCGTATCTTTGTTTACGGGCTCAAACTATTGTGGAACATTGAAAACAGAGATGCTGTTTTGTCTTTTTTTGGTGGGATGTCTAAAGCATTTCAACCCCCTAAGCCTTCTCCATCACGTCAGTACGCTCAGAGAAAGTTACTTGACGGCAACCAGAAGCATTCTGAATCAGAAGCTCCTCAAGATGAAAATCTCACTTCACAACCTAAGGAGCCTGTGGAAGTTCTTTCACCTTCATCTGAACCAATCAAAACAGAGAACTTTGCTTCTTTCCCACTTGGTAAGTAGTCTTGATGACTCTTATTTGTGTTTAGCAAGCAAATTTATTTTCTGTAAAACTCAAGTTTCATCTTCTTTATCTGATGCAGGAGCCACAAAGAGTGGGAATTCAAATGGTGAGGAAGAAGGAACTCGCCATTTTATGGTGAACGTTATTGAGCCACAGTTCAATCTCCATTCAGAAGACGTAAATGTAAGTATAGATCAAAATCAAACTTGAGTCCCTTAACAACATTACTCGTCAATGTTGTTTTTCAATTCTTGAACAATTTCTTGCAACTCTTGGAAAAAAAAGATTATGCCTGCAAAAATACTTAACTTTTCATACGGTTCTTCTGACAAAGGTTATTCAAAGTTTGAGTAAATAATCATCAATATCCCAAGATAACATTTTGAAATATAGATCAAAACCAAACTTGAGAGTCTTAACAATGTTGTTATGTACGATAATATCAATTCCTGGACAAATCCTTGCATTTCTTGAAAAATAAGATTATGTCTACAAAAATACCTAACTTTTCATATGGTTCTGATCTATCAGGGTAGGTTCTTGCTCGCTGCTGCTAGTGGACGTGTTTTGGCAAGATCGTTTCATTCGGTTGTACATGTTGGGTATGACATGATTGAGAAGGCGGTTCAAAATGAGACTGATCATCATAATCCTGAAAACGATGGCACTGACCTGACGTGGACACGCATGGAAGTGTCTATGATGTTGGAGCATGTACAAGCTCATGTGGCACCTACAGATGTTGATCCAGGAGCTGGTGTGCAATGGCTCCCGAAGATAAGAAGAAGCTCCCCAAAGGCAAAGCGTACTGGTGCACTGCTCGAAAGGGTTTTCATGCCTTGTGACATGTACTTTCAATACACAAGGCATAAAGGTGTGACTCCTGACCTAAAGGTAAAAAAACCTTTTTTTAATGGGAAAAATTAGAATCTTTGTAAACTTTTCTTCGTTTTTTTTTTCTTTTGTAACATTTGTGTGAATGAAAATACAGGTGAAGCCATTGAAAGAGCTTACTTTCAATTCACGTAATATTACAGCGTCGATGACATCACGTCAGTTTCAAGTTATGTTGGATGTTTTGTCCAATCTTTTGTTTGCAAGGTTACCAAAGTAAGTGTAACCCCTGACTATATCTTTATTGACACTTCTTCTTGTGGTTGAAATGTAGCCTCTTGAGCCTTGACAATGTCTTATTACTACATTTAGGCCTCAGAACGACAGTTTGAAACTTTCTGGTGAAGAAGATGATGAAGTTGAAGAGGAAATCGATGAAGTAGTTCCTGATGGCGTTGAGGAAGTGGAGCTTGCGAAGATCGAGCTTGAACATAGAGAGAGGGATAAGATGTTGCTTCTTGATGATATTAGGAAACTGACGCAGAACGAAAGTAACTCAGGAAATTACACAAATCTTGAGAAGAAAAACTACTGGATGATCACTTGTGGAAGACCAATATTGGTGAGAAAAAGTGTTGTATAAAATAAATGTAATATGATAAAATGGTAAACTAAAGTATTTCTCTTCTCATTTGTAGGTGGACGAATTGAGGAAAGGTTATCTCAGTGTGCGACAATCTAGGAAGACAGCGTATACGGCGCTGCGGGTTTCTGTGAAGAACGCTGCAGAGCTAAGGCTACTGGAGAAAGATAAGAACAAAAGACCTTCCTCGGCCATGCGCATTTCTTTACAGATCAACAAAGTCGTCTGGTCTATGCTTTTAGATGGCAAAACATTCGCTGAGGTTGAAATAGACAATATGGTAACTTCTTGATCCGGTCAAGTTTCTTGTTCATTCACTACATCTTCTTGTTCATAAGAAGAAAGTCTTGGGTGTTCTGTTTTAGACTCAACTCTGTTTTTTTTTTTTTTTTAATCTTTTTTGGCAAGAAAGTCTTTACTAAGATGTTATGTATTGCTTGCAGGTTTATGATTTTAACAGGGACTTGAGAGATATTGGGATTGCCCAATTCACAACAAGATACTTTGTCCTACGGAACTGTTTGCCTAATGCTAAGTCTGATACTGTTTTGTCAGCATGGAATCCTCCTCCGGAATGGGGCAAGTGGGTTCCTTTCTTTTACAATTTTTTTTTTCAATTTTAGCTCTCATTTTGAACAAAAAGGTTACAAAATCTAAGTGTTTTTATATTGGATACAGGAAAGTGATGTTACAGGTAGATGCAAGACAAGGGATCCCAAAAGACGGACAAGCTCCTTATGAACTTTTCCAGGCAAGTCGTTCTAATGAGACTATAAGAGTCAAGAAGCTTGAGCCTTAGAAAATTTGGAAGTATATATATATATTTATATATATTCTATTACTTAAAATGAAGTTCTCTTGTGTTTTCTTGACAGGTTGAAATATATCCTCTAAAAATCCATTTGACAGAGACAATGTACACAATGATGTGGGAGTATATCTTCCCAGGAGAGGAGCAACATTCCCAGAGAAGGGAGGTTTGTTTTTATCCATTGTTGCTTCTTATTAAATCAGCTTAGCTAATGGTATGTTATAGCTTGTTTGCTAAGCAAGCTATGGCTCGTTTCTCGTATTTTGTCTCCCAGGAAGTTTGGAAGGTCTCAACAACCGCGGGATCAAGGCGAGTCAGGAAAGGTTCATTCGCACAAGAAGCGGCCGCGTTGCTCTCTACGTCTGATCTAGGCCAGGTGAAAATTTTGCTGCTCTGCCTTCCTTTGTTTTTCTTACATTTCATATAATCTCTTGTAATCTTGATACGTGTTTTCTTTGAAATGTTTTTCAGGGTTCGAAGAATCAAAACCCGAAGTCAAGATCGATCCGTAGTTCAGGGCCAGAACTGAGGAGAACATCCTCTTTTGACAGAACATGGGAGGAGACGGTGGCGGAATCTGTAGCTAACGAGCTTGTTCTACATTCCATGGAGCATCAGAGTGAATCCTCAAAAAACAAGCTCAAGGATTCAAAAACTACAAAAGCTGGCCGTTCTGTTCATGAAGAAAAGAAAGTGGAGAAGTCATTGGAAGACAAGAAGTCGAGGCCTCAAAAGATAATGCAGTTCCAAACCATCAAGATAATGCAGTTCCAAACCATCAAGATAAGTCAGGTGGAACTGTTGATCACTTACGAGGGATCAATATTTGTTGTCAACGATATGAAGCTGTTGATGGACACATTTCATCGAGTTGAGTTTAGTGGAACGTGGAGGAGACTCTTCTCTAGAGTTAAGAAGCATATAATATGGGGAGTCCTTAAGTCGGTAACGGGAATGCAAGTAAGAACCATTTTATATACACAAGAAGTAAATGCATATAGTAATTGTGTGTCCCTCACTTGTTTTCATTTGTTGTTACTTGTAGATGAAGAAATTCAAAGACAAAACTCATGTTCCAAAAGATGAGATTGGTTTGAGAGATAAAGAAGAGTTGGGGAGATCAGATCAAGATTCAGGTGCGTGGGTGAAGCGTCCTGGTGACAATGCAGGCGATGGATTCGTCACATCGATTAGAGGTATTTTCAATACTCAAAGACGAAAGGCGAAGAAGTTCGTGCTTCGTACAATGAGAGGAGAAACAGAAGAGAGTTTCCCAGGGGAGTGGAGTGACAATGAATCAGACTTCTCTCCTTTCGCAAGACAGTTGACGATTACCAAAGCTAAGAAACTCATCAGGCGTCACTCTAAGAAGTTCCAGAATCAAAACACTACTAAAGGTTTGGTTTCTTGATATAAAAGTCATTCGTTTTTTGTCTGTCAAGTTGCAAAACCTAAGATAAGAGAAACAACTCCCTCTCTCTCTCTTTCTGTGTTGTGTTTTAGGTTCTAAGAAGCCACAGCTCTCGCCTACTCTGTCCCCTAAGGAAGAAGATCGATACGAAAGCGATTCTTCTAGTGGATCTTCTGCTTATGAAGAGTTTCTTGACCAGAATCAGATTTAAGATAGAATTCAAAATTTTGTTTTTTTCCCCATTAAAGAGTTTCATCACTTTTACGCTCTTTTAAGATTAGATTTCATAGCGTAGTGTTAATAAGACTCGTTTATTACAGATGACTGACATGGAAGACGAAGGTATTTTGTTTTGGGAATCATACATATTGGGCTTACACGTTGGAGTCTTGTATGTACTGAAAGTAACAAATTGTTACATAACAGCATAGATTTTGCCTACTAATATCGTTGCACATGTGAAAAGTTTTTGTCTGACGTGTTCTAAGAGTACGGCGGCAAAATTCCCAACATCCTGAAATGAACAGTATGCCGTCAAACCTTTTTAAGCCGAATTTCAAAGTTATTTCCTAAATTATATGGTAGACACTTCGACAAAAGAAAGGATAATTCACCAAATATATTTACTAGGAGTTCCCAAAAAATTATTTTCTTATATTGTTTTATCGAATTATGTTATATTTTGAATTGCTTCAACTCGGGAATGACAAAATTTATTAATTTATTGAGTTTATTAATTTATAAAGTTTCCATTATATTTGACGTTTATTAATTTATTGAGTTTATTAATTTATCGAATACTTAAATGGATACAAGTCATAGAAAGATCCACGTGTATTTGTTTGGAGCCTTTTGTTTTTATTTCTAGGTTTAAAAAAAAAACAGTGCGTGTTTTTAACGAGATTTCAAAAAAACAAATTATAATTTTCTACCTTTAATAATTAACTAAATTTTTAAATTATTGAGTTTATTAATTTATCGAATACTTAAATGGATACAAGTCATAGAAAGATCCACGTGTATTTGTTTGGAGCCTTTTGTTTTTATTTCTAGGGTTAAAAAAAACAGTGTGTGTTTTTAACGAGATTTCAAAAAAAAACAAATTATACTTTTCTACCTTTAATAATGAGAAACGCCAATGGATGACCATAAATAATATGGTAATTAGTTTTTCACAGCCACCATTTTCTCTTTCATGCTATATAATTATTAAAGTCTTTATTACCCTTATCTTTTTCAACTAATTACTAATTGATTTGTCTTTCTCTCTTAACTTTACCGGTGAAAACAACATAATAAATAAAAAGAAAAAAAAAGGAAGGAGAAGAGAAAAACGATGGAGGATGGTGAAGTGTGATGATGTCGAGACAACAGCAACGGTGGCGATACACGAGATCTGCGGTGAAGGTGGTGACGACGGCGACGGTGGTGACAACAACGGCGACGGCGGTGACGACGATGGTGATAACAACACTGGTAAATGATGTTGATGGCGATGGTGGTGAAGATAACAAATGAGGAAGAAGAAGAAGAAGAATGATAAAGTTAACTGATAACAAAGTCGCTAAGTGGTTATCGGTTTAATTTTGTATAAATTTGTTAAGTTAACATAATTAGATAATCAATTACCTATATTTTTATTATGATAAATGGGTTAACACGACAATTTTACATTGACAACTGGTTTAACATGTAGTTTACATGGATAACTTGTTTAATCTCTATGATGGATAACTCATTTAACATTTATTTTTCACAGTATGTTAACTTGTTTAACATGTTAATTATATATTAATAGTATGGATGTGCATTATTAACATTTGATGAACAGTGTTACGGGATTATGAACACTATTGCCGGCGAATAATAAACAGTATTGTTGAAAAGTTACGACGCCAACCGAGTTTCCAAAACAATGGCATTTTAAGTAATTAAATCAAATAGATAAGGACTTTTATGGAAAAAAAATTGTTTCTCTTTCCTATCTATCTCATTTTCAATTATTTTTTTCCATTTACCTTATAACTAATATCACCCTTTAATAATTAACTAAAAAAAAATTAATTATATTTTTCTGTAGTAACCGACACATCTAACTTTACTTTTTGTAATGAATAAAAATGTAGAGATAATGATCTACCTAGATCTCCAAAAACTAATTTATGTAAAAACTTTTTCATTAAATAAATATTATTTCATTGCCGATTAATCTACAATTACACGTGTATATATAATAACTATATACAAAATACATTTTTGTTATGAACTACGACTGAACAATATAATATTTGCATTAAATGAAGTCGAAATATATTTGGTCAGCCGACAATGCATTAAGGAAAAAATAAATAATATAATACCAATACCTTTTTATCATCGAATATAATTTTTCTCGACATCGAACGAATAGAAACCTATTGATTTGCTATCCAATGGCTGAATCATATATCCTACACTTGTTTGTAGATCCAACATAATCAACGCTTTGTATAACAATCAAATTTAACTATCCGAAATATCTTAAAATTTTGATCTAAATAATTTTATAAATAATATTATCTTTTTTAGAAATAAAAGTATAAATATGTCAAAAATATCTCTATCTAATTATGAAATGGCATAAATACTTGACATTTATACCCTTAAATGGATACGCGTAGAAGGATCCACGTGTGTTTGTTTTGAACTACAATTGTTTTCATTTCTAGGGTTAAAAATAACGTTTTTAACGAGATTTAAAAAAAAAAAAATTAATTTTTTTTACCTTAAATGATTAACTAAATTTTCTTTATATTAATTTTTTTCTGTAGTAACCGACTAATCTAAATTTAATTTTTGTAATATATACAAATGTAGAGATAATGAACTAAACTAGGGGTGGGCATTTTACCCGGATCCGAAAATCCGATCCGGTACCGACCCGAAAATATCCGATCTGAACCGATCCGGAGTCATCAAAATATCTAAACGGGAGTAATCTTCATTTAGTTCGGGTACCCGGTAATATCCGATCCGATCCGATATCCGAAAAAATAACCGAAAATATCCGAATTATCCTATTTCTAAGATACAATTTATAACTATTTTTCCTTATCTCTCGTCGATTGCACTTCGCTCTATCCCGGTTTTCAAGGCACAAAATATAAAAAGTATCATTCTCAAATCTAAAAATCTGTAAACCTTTAATCGTTTCTCCGCAGTCTTTCTTTCTTCTAAAACGTCAAGAAATCATTTTCAACTATGAAATTATCGATTTGGTTTTATATACATAAAATATAACCAAAAATACATATATTTCTACTTTGGTTTTATGTAAATACATAAATTATCTTTGAACTTATTTTATTTTGTTTTTATGTAATGGATTTTTGTTGATTTTATGTTTTTTATATTTCTGTTCTTTTGTGACAATTTGAAGTTGGAACTTTGAATGTTTTATTTTAGTTTTGAATTTTGAATGTTTAGTTGAATTTATAATCTATATTACTTTATTTACTTTTGAACTTTCATGTTTAGATTTTCGGTTATTTTCGAGTATTTTTGGTTATATTTGGTTACTTTTCGGATGAAAACACTTCAATCCGAACCGAACCCGAAAAACCGGATCCGAAATATGATATCCCAACCGATCCGAACCCGGAGGGTACCGAACCGAATCCGATCCGAAATCTAATAATACCCGATCGGTATCAAAAGTTAGACTCCCAAAATATCCGAAATCCGAAATACCCGATTCGATCCGATCCGGTAATCCGAACGTTCCCCCCTAAACTAAACTAGATCTCCAAAAACTAATTTATGTAAAAACAAATTTCATTAAATAAATATAATTTCATTTCCGATTAATCTACAATTACATGTGTATATATCATGACTATATACAAAATACATTTTTGGTATGAACTACGACTTTACAATATAATATTTTAGACAATATCTTGATAAGGTATTTGCATTAAATGAAGTCGAAATATATGTTGTCCGCCAGCATTGCATCAAGGGAAAATAAATAAAATAATATCAATGCCTCTTTATCTTCGAAAACAATTTTTCTCAAACATCAAACGAATATTTTTTAGGTTTTCTAACGTAAAAAATGTTATTTACATAAAAAAAGTATACAAATGTTTTTATAATAATTTACACTTAAAATTAATTTCCAAATAACCTTATAATTTGTCTATTTATTGTGATACATTATTGTTAGAGATGGTTTTTTGCCTACTAATATTGTGGCATATGTGAAAAGCTCTTGTCTGAACAGTTTTAAAAGTACAATGCCAAAATTCTTAATATATTGAGATAAACAGTATCTAGTCAACCCTAGCACTTAGACCTGCAAAATACAGTATCTAGTCAACCCTAGCACTTAGACCTGCAAAATAATGTCATTGTAAGCCTAATTTCAAAGTTATTTTTCAAACTATATGTAGATGGAAATCTTGCCAAAAAGAAAGGATAATTTACCAAATATCTATAGAAACCTAGATTGATTTGCTATTCAATGGTCGAATCATATATATCATAACACTTGTTTGTAGATCCACCATAATCAACACTTAGACACTTAGTATAACGATCAGATTTAACTGTCCGAAATATCTTAAAAATTCAATCTAATTTTTTAATATATAATATTGTATTTTTTAGAAAGAAAAGTATAAATATTTTTTTTGTTAAGAGAAAATTATAAATATGTCGAAAATATCTCTATATAATTATGAAATGGCATAAATACTTGACGTTTATATCCACGTGTGTTTGTTACTTTTGAACTACAATTGTTTTCATTTCTAGGGTTAAAAACAACGAGATTTCAAAAAAAAAAAATTAATTTTTTTACCTTTAATGATTAACTAAATTTTGTTTATTAATTTTTTCGGTAGTAACCGATTAATCTAAATTTACCTTTTGTAATGTATAAAAATGTAGAGATAATGAACTAACTATGGGTCCAAATAGTAACATATAAATTTTGCTGAAAGTGGAATTTGACTGAATTTTTGTGCTTTTTTGCTGAATCTAGCTGAATAACTATGAATTCAAATGGTAATTGAGAAATCCAGCTGAATAACTGCAAATTTTATAAACTAAATAGTGTAAATGGTTATGAAATAAATAAAATATATTGTCAAGAGTTTAAAATTTCCACTTCATTGTTTACTAATCATGTTATAAATTTCAATTTAAATTTTATAAAGTTATAAGTACTCTATTTTTAAAATAACAAAGAATTTTTTTTATTTATTTAAAATTAACAGTTATTTCGAGTTCTTAAGGATTCTTTAATCGTTAACTGATTCGTGTCACACAGTCATCGGAAAACACTTTTCCGTTGTGTTTTCGAATATCACATTTATTTTTAGTAGATTTTGTCATGTAGAGAAATTAAAAAAAAATATCTTAAATACAAAGTTTAAAATCAATAGATGTGGTCTCATATTAGTAGGAGTTGAAATTCCTATATGAAACTTAGATCCCAACAAAATTGCAAAAAAAGAAAATAAAAAACTTAAAATCTAATAGTCATTCGCTCAAACAAAGTAACATACAAATCCACTCGGATAAAATCTGACACCCATCTTATACAGTTATTATCACCAATAAAACATGTAATATGATTTATAAAGCAAATACCTAAAATAAAATAACAAGTAAAATAATTTTTTATTTTTACAAAAAATTAATCATATCAACAAAATAATTACTATAAAAATATAATAAAAACATACAAAAAATTTGAACATATATTAACAAATATAGAACTGAAAATGAAACATATGCAAGACGTAAAAATATTACAAATGAAAAATATATTATTTATAAACTTAAACTGATTATTATATTAGACCTATGTTTTGTCATTTAGTGTAATTCAACAATTCTTCATAATTTTACCATTGCAGTCCACTGGTAACATGTTAAAGATATTCAGCCATATTCCTCACCATTCCACAATTCCTCGTACACCATATATATCTCCAAAAACTAGTTTATGTAAAAACTTTTTCATTAAATAAATATAATTTCATTTCCAATTAATCTACAATTACACGTGTATATATCATGACTATATACAAAACACATTTTTGGTATGAACTACGACTTTACAATATAATATTTTAGAAATGTCTTGATAAAGTATTTACATTAAATGAAGTCGAAATATATGTGGTCCGCCAACATTGCATTAAGGGAAAAATAAATAATATAATACAAATACCTCTTTATCTTTGAATACAATTATTTTCGACATCGAACAAATATTATTTTTTAGGTTTTCTAACGTTAAAAATGTTATTTACTAAAAAAAAAGTATACAAGAATTATTATTAAAAATTTACACTCAAAATTCTTTCCAAACAACCTTATAATTTGTCTATTTATTGTGATACATTATTGTTAGAGATGGATTTTTTGCCTACTAATATTGTGGCACATGTGAAAAGCTTTTATCTGAACTGTTTTAAAAATACGAGGACAAAATTTTCAATATCTTTAAATGACCAATATGTGGTCTACCCTAGCACATAGACCTGCAAAGTAATGTCATTCTAAGCCGAATTTCAAAGTTAATTTTCAAACTATATGATAGATGAAAATCTTACCAAAACGAAAGGATAATTCACCAAATATCTATAGAAACCTAGATTGATTTGCTATCCAATGGCTGAATCATATATCCTACACTTGTTTGTAAATCCAACATAATCAACGCTTAGTATAACGATTAAATTTAACTATCCAAAATCTCTTTAAAAAATTTATCTAAATAATTTTATATATAATATTATCTTTTTTAGAAAGAAAAGTATAAATATGTCAAAAATGTCTCTATCTAATTATGAAATGGCATAAATACTTGAAGTTTATACCCTTAAATGGCACGCGTCCCCGCAGCAATCTGTAACTCTGTGCACAAGACCCTGAAACCGCAACAAACAAATCACATCATTCGATAGGCATGTATAAATGACTACAGTTTGTAGATTTGGGGAGTTGTTAAGCAGGCGTGGGATTCCTTGCCAGCTTTTTTCCTTGTCACTTTTGAAAGAATCACAAAATCTTCTTTTATTTCTGATTAGGTTTTTACAAAGGTGGCTATCAACTATTTATACAATGATAAAATATAACTCTAACTATACAAAGCCTATAAGCCCACATATCTCCTAATACTCCCCCTTCAAGTTGGAGCATGGAGATCTCGAATGCCCAACTTGGACAAAATCGCTTAGAATGGCCGCCCTCCAAGTGCTTTAGTGAATACATCTGCTAGTTGTGCGGTGGTAGAAACATGCTTTGTCCGAACTATTCCAGCTTGTATATCATCTCTGATGAAATGGCAATCACTCTCTACATGTTTCGTACGCTCATGAAACACAGGATTAGATGCGATATGAAGTGCAGATTGACTATCACAGTATAAATCCATTGCACCATCAAGTGAAATACCCATCGAGAACAAGACACTCTTTAACCACTTTAATTCCTTCAATGCTGCAACCATAGCTCGATACTCTGCTTCAGCTGAAGACAGCGATACTACATCCTGTTTCTTTGACTTCCACGACACAGGAGAATTTCCCAACTGTACCAACCATCCATTCAAAGATCTCTTTGTGATTGGACATCCAGCCCAGTCCGAATCACACCAACCCGTAAGATGAAAATTACAATCAGCTTTCAAAAGAATTCCCATTCCAGGACATCCTTTCAAGTAACGAACAACTCTCAATGCAACAATCCAATGATCCGCTCTAGGCTCATGCATAAACTGAGACAAGATGTGAACAGAATATGCTAAATCTGGTCGAGTCGCAGCAAGATAAATCAACCGTCCAACAAGTCTCCGATACTTCTCAAGATCATCAAGTATCTCCGTCATGGACCTTCCCAACTGATGGTTTGGCTCCATCGGAAACTCTACCGGCCTACCACCAAGAAAACCAACATCAGCAATAATATTAAGAGCATACTTTCTCTGTGATAAGTAGATACCCTCTGCGTTTATTGAAACTTCCAATCCAAGGAAGTACTTCAATTTTCCCAAATCTTTCATATGGAAACAATTACTCAAATACGCTTTAAACTTTTGTATAACCTCTGGAGAGCTTCCTGTCACCACAAGATCATCAACATACACGAGAACATGCAAGTGAACCATACCACGAACCAACGAGAAAAGTGAGTAATCTGCCTTACTTTGTTTGAATCCATACCCCAAGAGAGCCTCTGTAAGTTTTGCAAACCAACATCTTGGAGCCTGTTTCAACCCGTATAATGACTTTTGCAATCTACACACCATTCCTTTCCCAGAAGATCTGAAACCTTGTGGTAACCTCATAAACACTTCTTCCTTCAAATCTCCATGAAGAAATGCATTATGCATATCCATTTGATGCAATTCCCAATTCTTCCCAGGTGCAACCTGAAGGACTAATCTAACAGTGCTCATTTTTGCCACTGGAGCAAAAGTGTCATAATAATCAAGCCCTTCTTTCTGTCGATTACCACAAGCTACTAATCTCGCCTTGTACCTTTCTATCGTCCCATCTGCATTGTACTTGATTGTAAATACCCACTTACACTCAATGACATGCTTACATGATGGTAATTGTTCAATAGACCATGTCTTTGCTCGTTCCTGAGCTTTAATCTCCAATCTCATTGCTTCACGCCATCTTGGACACTTCATAGCCTCAGCAAACGTTTTTGGCACAACTCCTGCTGTTATGCTGGACAAAAATGCTCTGTGTGACGTTAAAAACCTGTCACAATTCACATAATTCTCAACTCCATATTCATGTCCTGACTCCTGGCTTATAGCGAAGGAGTTCATAAGAAACGTTGTGTTACACACGTAATCACGTAACTTAACCGATGCCTCTTTCTTTCTCATTCCACGTCCTAACACTTCTTCTGCAATAATCTCCCCTTGAGTTACTGTTACAGGCTCTGTAACTGCCTCTGCAGTTGTCTCGCCGATACTCTGTGTCACACCATCACCAACCTGTGTTACACACTCTGTTGGCTCTCCGATCACCTGTGTCACACCATCATCAACCTGTGTTACACACCCTGTTGTTCCCCTTATCACTGTCACATCTTGTGTCACGTCACCCTGATCATGTGTTACACCCTCGGCGACTATGTCACCCTCGGCGACTGTGTCACCAGCAGCTCGTTCTACAACTTTCATATACCCAAAATTATCAATATCATCAAAATAAGTTCTTGGTACATCAGAGATGGAAATCCTTTCTTCTCCTTGCGATTTAGAAACCGTGTTAGAGAATGGAAACTTTTCCTCTACAAACGTGACATCTCTAGAGACAAAGATTTCTTTAGTTTCCAAATCAAATAAAGACCACCCCTTCTTTGCATAAGGATAACCAACAAAAATGCACTTCCGGCTGCGACTCGCAAACTTGTCGCCATGTCTCTTCTGATTATGAGCATATGCAAGACATCCAAGGATACGAATCTCACCATATCCAGGAGCCTTGTTGAAGATAATTTCATAAGGACTCTTTCCTTTGTGCAACTCAGACGGTGTCCGATTAATCAGATATGCAGCACTCAAAACACATTGACCCCAAAATTCGATTGGCAGATGCGCCTGAAACATCAACGCTCGTGCCACATTCAATATATGCCTATGCTTCCTTTCAACTCTCCCATTCTGCTGAGGAGTTCCCACACAAGAAGTCTGATGAATCACACCCGTTCGATGAAAATACGCCTTCATTTGCATGAATTCGGTACCATTGTCACTCCTCACGATCTTCACATGCTTGTTAAATTGCCTCAAAATAAGGGCAAAGAAATCTAGTATTGTTCTCTCAACCTGCTTCTTATCAACAAGAAGAAACACCCATACAGCTCTTGAATAATCATCCACAATAGTAAGAAAATAATAAGAACCACACAAACTTTCTTTTCTATATGGCCCCCATAGGTCACAATGTATCATCTCAAAGCATTCTTTGCTTTTATTAGAACTTAACTGAAACTCACTTCGACATTGCTTTGCTCGGAAACATATGTCATAACAAGAAACACCAACACTCCCATGATCAACAACCGGTAATCTCCTAATCATTTTGTCAGATGCATGGCCCATCCTCTTATGCCAAACTTCTAATGACTCTAGCTTACCAATCTTTTTCACATTTTGAATCTGCTGAATACATTGAAGAAAATACAATCCTTCTTTTCTTTCACCCACTCCAATTGAGATCTGCTGAATACCTTGAAGAAAATACAATCCTTCTTTTCTTTCACCCACTCCAATTGAGATCTGCAAACCAGAATCATGCACAAGACAACATGTCTTAGAAAACAACACCATGCAATTCATCTCATCGATCATCTGTGACACGGAGATGAGATTGCACTTTAGCTCTTCAACAAATAGAACACGTTTCAATGTCAATTTCTCTGTTAGAACCACGCTCCCTTCACGATCAGCCATCACAGTATTCCCATTCGGCAGTCCAACCAAACACGGTGAGACCCGATGTGCATTAACCAAAGAATTAAATGTACCTGTCATATGATGTGATGCACCACTGTCAATTATCCACTCATCTGCATAATTTTCACTACTCATAAGGTTTCCTGATACCGATCTCGAATCGAATATTCGAACAAGCCTTTCCCACTGAATTTTCGTGAGCCCTGTTAAGGCTTCTGTGTGTGACACACTGTTCGCGTGTGTATCACACACAAATTTCTCAGATCTGTTACATTCACGTCGTCCTGCGCTTTCCGCGTCTCCTCCGTTTCCAGAATCGCGAGTGCCTTCCGCAACTCCGTCTCTCTTCATACTCCTCAAATCACGAGCGCCTTCCGCAGCTCTGTCTTTTCCAACATCACGAGCGCCTTCCGCAACTCCGTTTTTCTTCATAATGAGAACACAAATACCTCTCAAATATATCTCGTCACAAATCAATGAAAAAAACCCGACTCGAATCTCTCCTTGCTCTGATACCATGAAAGAATCAGAAAATCTCTGAAGTTTTCTCTTATTCCTGATTAGGTTTTTACAAAGGTGGCTATCAACTATTTATACAATGATAAAATATAACTCTAACTATACAAAGCCCATAAGCCCACATATCTCCTAATAACTTTCGATAGATAAATTAACGAGGTTGTTGAGCACGGGCATAATGACAACAAAAGTAAAACACCTGATATATATATATATATTGATAAGAGAATTTGGATTGACAAGAAGAAGAAGTAGCAAAACTGACCTCAAGAGAATTTGGAGACAAGTGAAGACTCGTAATGTTGATCATCCCCTAAATCAGTCTGGTAATATCGCCATAAATTTCATAATCACCATTGATATTTGGCGGGTCATATAATCTAAGATCCAGTCTAGCTTCGACAAGCGAATCCAACCAAACACGGTAATCTAACGCCACATAACTAGAATAGTCAAGGTACAAAAGACTCGGTGTCTTAAGCCTAATGGAATGGAGATAGGAAACAAAATCAAAAGAACTAGTGAGGGTTAGCCGCTTGACGTATGGACTCGACAAGAACGCCATCCATTCATATATGAATAACTCCTCTAGCGCGGGGCAGCCATGGATGAAGAAAAGTATAAATATGTCAAAAATATAAAGATAATGAACTAACATGATCTCAAAAAACAAATTTATGCAATTTCTTCCACTAAATAAATATAATTTCATTTTCGATTAATACAATTACACATGTGTGAACTACGACTCTATAATACTCCCTCTGTTTTTGAAATTATGATGTTTTAATTTTTCACACATATTAAGACACACTTTTATAATTGTTTCTTTTTTAATTTTTAACTTTTTTTTTGTTTTCTACTTCTATATTAACACTACTTTTCTCTTTCCAATTATTATAAAGCTTCTTGTAAAACTAAATACTATTAATTAAAAGCTAAAACATCGATCTTTTAAAAAAAAAAAACTAAAACATCATACTTTAAAAAACAGAGGGAGTAATATTTAAGAAATTATTTGATAAGGTCTTTGCAATTAAATAGAGTCAAAATATCTGCGATCCACCGACATTACATTAACGGCAAAAATAAATAAATAATACCATCCAACAAAAAAATAATAATACCATAACTTTTTTATCTTCGAATATATGTCAAACAAAGATTAGTTAGATCTTTAATTTTAACATCACAAAAATGTTATTTTCTAAAAAATTATTTACAAAATTATTATTAAAATTTACACTTAAAATAACTTGTGAACCATTTAGTTTTTTTTTGTTTTTTGCTCCGATTAGACATTTGGATTTCACCATTGCCATCCATTTATTAAACCATATCAAATTAGACGACTAGCACATATGGTATGGATCTGAATGGTTGTCACTTGTCACTAATAGCGAGAAAATTTCAGCCAGAATAACCGTTACTCTCACTTCAGCTAATATTGTACCAATCAAGTGAAAGAATTAACGCTGACTTCAACTTTTTTTTTTAATTATTTTATTTACTCTACAATTTTTAAATTAGTCCACTTTAAATTACTCTCAATTACTCTAATGGACTTATACCAGTCACACTCGACAAAATTTCATCGAGTCACAAAACCGATTTCCTTTCATAATATGATTTGATGCCAGACAAAAGAATATTCCATATAATTGATTGAAGGGAGATACACATATAATAAAATGTTTCTTTTTATTAGATTGTATCTATTTGTAACTTTGCAAAATTAGTTATAAATTTTTAAAAATTAATTACATAATATATAATATTTCTTAATAGTTAGTTTCACTAAACTTCCACCTCTAGTTTACTAATTAATTACATAGCAATAATTCATTTGACTAGGATGTAAAATGTACTTACTGTATATACCTAAAAAAGTTTGAATAAATAGAAAATTTTAAAATCAAAAACTTAACGTTGACCAATAAAAAATAAAAAGATTTCACAGTTTCCATATAAACAATTATAAATATATATCAAATATGGAAACACTTAATTTAAAGGGTTATATTTATTAAAAAAATAATAATATAGAAATATGATGTTGGATATAATTTGTATTAGTATTCTCTAACCTAAGATTTAGTGTATTCAAAGCCAGTTTTAGAAAATTTTCTAAAAAACAGAAACAAATAAAAATGAAATACTACATAGTTTCGATCTTATCTATCTGAGAGAGATTTTATTGTGCATTTTCTTTTTTAGGTTTTTTCTTCTAAATTCGTTTGAAAATCCCCAAAATTTTCAAAAGGCGCCTCTCCACTTTTCGTCCCCCTCTCTCTCTTTATATTCCACCAAATCTCTCTCTCTCTCCCTCACATCTTCAATCTAGCAAACACCACTCTCTCTAAATCTCTCTCTCGCTCCTTTCTCCGTCCTCAGATCTCCGAAAATGGCTCTCGAAATCCAGGTTCCGTGCGATTCCGATGGTGTCTGCATGCGATGCAAGGTGACGGTTCCGTCGGAAGAGTGTCTCACTTGCAGCACGTGCGTTACGCCGTGGCACGTGTCGTGTCTCCGGTCCGCTCCCGAAACCCTAGCCTCCACTCAGGCCTGGGAGTGTCCCGATTGCTCAGGCGTTGCCGATCCCGTTCCGGTTTCCGGAACTGAACCCGGCGGTTCGTCCCTTGTGGCGGCGATCCGCGCGATCGAGGCCGATGAGTCTCTGACCGAGGCTCAGAAGGCTAAGAAGAGGCAGAGGCTGGTGAGCGGCAAAGCCGATGAGGAGGACGAGGACGAAACGGAGCCCGATGATGCTTTGGCTGCTCTTAAGAAAAACTACCAATGTATCATGTGCCTCCAGTTGCCTGAGAGGCCAGTCACGGTTCGTTCTCTGGATCTGCCTCTCGCTTATACACTCTTTGATTCTCTTATCAATAGATTAAATTGCGTCTTATGCTTGTGATGATGTTTAATGTAATCTAATCTATCAGTTGTGATTCTCGTAGATCGTTGAATCTCGCTGTTGGATATGGTCATTTAGGTTTTCGTTAACTTCATTTAGATTGTTGAATCTCGCTGTTGGATATGTTTGTTAGGGTTTTCATTCACTGCATTTAGATTGTTGAAATCTCGCTCTTGGATGTGGTTTTCTTTTTTCTGCTTACCATTTGTGTCGATTTTGTTATATTATCCTTCTGCATTTATTGATAAACAGAACTATATGTCATTAATACTCGTGACTGTTGATTTTCTAATTTCGGTTGTTTAGGTTTGACAAGTTTGTGTTCTTGTTAAAGAACCCCAAATTAAAATGTTAGCCTTGATGTATTTTATCTCGTGAAGTATAGATAGTTTTGGATTTGTTTTTCTTTTATTTCATGTACATTTTTTATTTTCGAAGCAAGTATTCTTGACTAAGATGATTAGTAGTTTATCTATTTGCTAATGGCTTTCTTGTACATATATGTCTTTTTTCCAGACACCGTGCGGTCACAACTCCTGCCTCAAGTGTTTCCAGAAATGGGCTGCAAAAGGGGACCGTGCGTGTGGGACATGCCGCAGAAAAGTTCCTATCAAGATGGTGGAGAATCCCAGGATCAACCTTACTCTTGTGGCTGCCATTCGTTTGGCTAAAGATTCCGTATCTGCTTCTGCGGCTACCACCAAGGTTCAGCATCACGTCACCAACCAGGACCGCCCGGACACAGCGTTCACCACTGAGCGGGCGGTCAAAAGTGGCAAAGCGAACGCCAGTTGCGGAAAGAGAGGAGTGACTATCCCAGCGGACTACTTTGGTCCGATAGGACCCGAGTATGATCCAACCAGAAACCGCGGTGTTTTGGTTGGTGATTCGTGGGATGACAGGCTCGACTGTAAGCAATGGGGGGTTCACAACATACATGTCTCTGGAATCGCTGGGCAATCTGCTTACGGTGCCCAGTCAGTGGCCCTCTCAGGGGGTTATGAGGACGACGAGGACCACGGAGAGTGGTTTCTCTACACAGGAAGGTTCAGCATTACGTTAAAACTAGCCTTTGATACATTTGATTAATCCTTAACTCTCTCTTTTTGCCTTTAATATGTTTGAATGCGTCTTGCAGTGGAGGAAGGGACCTTAGCGGGAATAAAAGAACCAACAAGGACCAGTCGTTTGACCAGAAGTTTACTAAGTCAAATCAAGCTCTGAGAATCAGTTGCAAAATGGGCTATCCTGTACGAGTTGTCAGGTTAGATTGTTTATTCTTTGGAACTCAGCTCAGCTGGGTGATTGTTGCTGGCTGTATCTTTCTATATCCCAGATGCGTAATGTTGTCTTAACTCGCCAGGACTCACAAGGAGAAGCGTTCTGCGTATGCTCCCCCTGGGAAAACTGTGAGATATGATGGGGTTTACAGGATTGAGAAGTGTTGGATAAATGTTGGAGTCCAGGTTTGGATATTGCTTACCAATCCTTAGTTGTTCCAGAGCTGGATTATTATTATTATTTTCCTGACCTACTCTTGTGTTTTGCAATAGGGTTTTAAGGTCTGTCGTTACCTTTTCGTAAGGTGCGACAATGAGGCCGCACCATGGACAAGGTTTTTTTTTATCTACTTTTCTCTTCTCTCTTTTCGTAAGAATTTGCTAGTTATGCTCAACGTTGAAATATACTTGCAGTGATGAGCATGGTGATCGGCCAAGACCTTTGCCTAACATCCCCGAGCTTAAGAATGCCATTGAACATTTCGAGAGAGAGGAAAGCCCATCTTGGGATTTTGATGTAATCCGCTACTTCTCTCTATTACTTGAATATGGAATTTTCTTCTTCTGGTTCTTTTGTCTATAACACTTTTTGCACTATATATACATTTACTTGATCAGGAAGCCGACGGGACATGGAAATGGGTTAAGCCTCCTCCTGCCAGCAGGATGCTCGCCAACTTGAACAAGGGACAAAAGAGGGCAAGAAAGAATTCCAGAGACAAGCTTTTAAAAGGTCTGTTAAGTGTTTCTTTAGTGGGGTTTTTTTGGATAGAGCTTATGTAAGCTTAATATGATATAAATTGTTTTTTTTTTTTATGGTTGACAGAGTTTAGCTGCCAAATCTGTCGGGACATGATGAAATCTCCTGTGACAACTCCTTGCGCACACAACTTCTGCAAGGACTGCTTAACCGCTAAATTTGCTGGGATATCTCAAGTGAATGAGAGGAGCAGAGGTGGTCGCACACTGCGCGCCAAGAAGAACGTCATGAAATGCCCTTGTTGCACTAACGACATCTCCGAGTTTCTCCAGGACCCACAGGTCAGTAACACATTAAGCCTCTTCTTCTTCTTGTTTATGCATTAATTCTGAAATAAAAAGGTGTGTGTGATAAAACAGGTGAACAGAGAGTTGATGAGTCTCATAGAGAATCTGAGCAAGAAAGAGGAAGAATCTGAAGGAAGCACCTCTGGAGGAGGAAACACAGAAGATGGAGATGGAGATGAGGGGGAGGAGAGAAAAGAGGAAGAGGTTGAGATTGTGGCTGAAGAAGAGCCACCCATGAAGAAGATGAAGCTGGAGACGGAAGCACCCATTGCAACCGTGTAACTTAGGCATTCTTTTGCCTATCAGTTAATAATAATTTTGGAGTTATATCATTAACTCTGTTTTTTTTTAATATTCCGTACTCAAAAAAACTTTTTATTTTGGTTCATATTTTGAAACAAATGGCACCTTGAAATTCCATATATATAAGGTATTTTTGTTTTGAAATTTCTCCAATCTTTTTTTTATATAATAAATTAGTAGAATTTTCGTTTGAGGAATAAAAATGAAGACTTGTTTTGCTCTCAATAATTTTTTAAAGCTTATTGTTATGTACCCACTCCTATAATTAACGCCTCTGCAAGAAATTGAAAATTCAATACCATTGTGATGATGAAACGTTATTTGGTCTCGAACGTTCTCTAATCTTTATTCTATAATAATTTATTATTTGGTTTGATTTTGGTTCTTTTTTTCTTCTCAAAACAGAACTTTAAAAAAAGAAGTAGCAACACAATTCATCCACACTAGAAAGAATGCAAGTCCAAATCCAGATCGTATTCTTAGCCGTTTGAAAACATTTATCGATCCAAATCTCCAGCATATTGCAGATTCGAGTTTGCATGTTGCTGAAACTGGGGAAAGAAGTGACAACATGTTGTTACTCATCATCTGAACTTCTTCTTGTGAATCGGCCATGATTGTTGCAGTCTTCAAGCGACAAGCGTTTGTCAAGACATATCTCACTCGAAAGTTTCGAGATTATGGAAGAAATAGAAGTCGGCACATTCCCAGCCAAACCCTTCACCCGATTCTACATGCTCCTGAGTCCTGAGTATCAACAACTTACATCATTGCGTTTGACTTGAGTGGTAGGAGTCGTGGTCTAGGTTACTACTATCTTTCTTGTGAAACAAGTAACTGTTAATAAGTTGCACCAATAATCAAACTCTACAAACTTTTCCCCTCGCTTACTTCTCATCAAACCTCAAACCCTAACTCCTCTATCAGTTTACTCATATTCAGTCTGTTTTCACATCATGGAATTCACTTAAGGTTTGATTAAACTTTCTCTAACGATCCAAGGAAAGGATGTCCATATTCAGTTTGTTTTCACATTATGTAATTCACTCAAGCTTCTACAATTAATTAGACAATATTGAAATATTGAATCTCCCCCTAAAAAGTTTGAAAATTTATAATCTGTAGTGAAGCTAAAGCCTTTACAGAAAGGTTTATCTTCTTGTTTTTTTTTAAGTTAAAGTTTCATAATAGTTCTTTTGATTATTTCAAGGGCCTAACCTATTAAGCTCAGTGACTGAAGCTCTAGAAGGAGAGCTTTAATTTCCTCAACTCTCTGGTAATGTTCTCGTAACGCTCTGCTAGAGAAACGTACGGTGAAACTCATCGACAAGGCCAATAAGCTCAGGCTTCTTTTGGTTAAGATTCAAGAGCAAAACAGAAGGATGTGAGATTTTAGCCAAAGCTCGATGATTTGATCTAATTTTTCTATAAATAAGAGTTATTTAAATTTGGTTTATGTAGCAAAGAGAAGATAAATGTAGAGTGTTTTGTTATAGGCTTATAGCCGTTGCTTTGCTTCTTATCATTATATACTTGAGTCTTGACGGTTTGTTTTTCTTTTCACCGTTGAATATTTTTACAACGTTCAGGTTTCTTCAATAATTTCAAATTAAACAGAAAAAACAATTTACAACGTTCAGGTTGCTTTTTTGTTTGTTGACGAGACTTAATTAATATTTCCTTAATCAGAGAAAAAGGAAACATCATACGAACACAACGCCGGCACACATTTTCCTCTTTTTTTTGTATTGACTCTTTAGTTTCCTTATTTGGAATTGAAACCTTATAAATAAACCTTTAACCCTCTCCTCATTATCTATCTCTCACAATCATTCGTTTAAACTCTCTCAGCCGTTAAAAGAAGCAGATAACCTATCGAAGAGTCTTTATCTTTATTCTCCGATCAAATCCTCTCATCAATTCAAGATATGTCGGTTATTTTAAGGCACAGTTACCTTGTCAGGGACGTTTTTGTCGTTCCGTTTCATACAAAACACGGAATCGGTTTGCACTACTTCGGTCGTAACTCTGTTTTACATGTTCATCAAAAGGTTCCAATCGCCGCCGGCTTGAAGCGTTTTCGTCACCCACAAAAAGTTTCTTTTAAACACTCAAACCCGGAGCAAGCGCAAATATCTAAACCGGATCTTGTTCACGAGAAGCCGGTTCAAACTCCGATCACGAGATTCAAGACTGTAGTGCAGCAGAATCAAGAGAGAGAATTATTTGCTGGTTCGGTGACGATGCATGCTGCTCCATCGCCAAGACACGTGCCGATTCCGTTGAAACTGAAATAGATCTGGTTAGGGTTTCAATGAAATAGATCTGGTTCAGGTTTAACATTGTTACTGGATATATTTGAAACTGATTTCAGTCATGTCATTATCTATTTGGATTTAACAAAATCTATCAATAAATCTAATAATGAATGAGAAGAAAGACGAATCTTTTAACCCTTGTTTACGTTTGTTAAAGCAAGTATAGTTCAGCAGCACTCAGTTGTTACTAATTGTAATAGATCCACAAATTATTAAAAAATCTTTTTCCTCATATTTTAATCCTTTATTTTTGTTGTTTTGTTTTTTCCTTTGAGATCGTCAGTTGTCATTATGTTCGTTTTAGATTCAAAAATTAGATTTAGACCATTTTTGTAACTTCGGAATGAAATTAACTAAGGGCATCTTTGTTTCTCCATCTCAAATTGCCATCCAGATGATCCATCCAAATGATCCAAATGATCCATCCAGATGATGTTTGTTTATTTTTGGTTATTTTGGTTGTTCATCTGAATGACTCATCTGAATGTAAATGTGTTTGTTTGCTTAGTTTATATATCCATCCAAATGATTTGGATTAAAAAAATGACTAAAATGTCAATACTTTCATTTAATCATATTTTCAATCTAATATTAATCATATTAATTTTAATTCTTGATCTAAAATATATTTTTTAAACAAATAATTCTCAAATTATTATTTTTGACATTTATAAATTTTTATTTTCATGAAATCTAATTTTTTTATAAGATTTAAGCTTTGAGGTTTATAAATGGTAACTTGGAATGACATTTATAAATGGTAGTAACTAATACCAAACGCAAAGATGTCATTATACAAAGATGTCATTATACAAACTTCAAAGATGTCATTATACAAACTTCAACTTCAGTTTTGTATATATTCCAAGACACCAAACGCAAGTGTAACTAAAGTGGATGTCATTGTACAAACCGAAATGGTCCTCATGCGTCCTTGTTTGTGCAAGTCAACATCCTTCATTATCTTGTTCAAACACCCTCTTGTCTTGTATCTTTATTCTGCATCAACATTCACCAACATATAGCCAATTGGTAATTCAAATCCGTAATACATAATGTGAAAAAACAAAATGTGATTACCTTAATGTGAAAAAACAGAATGTGATTACCATAATGTGAAGAAACAGAATGTGATTACCTTATAAGATTGTCAATAATATTCTTGGAAATAAAGCAAGCCTCAATCAAGACTGAGTAGATGCAAAACATATGAAGTAGCGTTCCCGTACCTTGTTGGACCCTTTGTCACATCAGCATCAGGATTTTCTTCAAGAACAAGAACGAGTTTATCGATTTGCACAACTACAGGCTCTGTTTGCACATTACTGACATACGGATTACAGGTAGAAACTAGAGATATACACAATGGTTTATGGGTTCTTATTTCAACAAATCAGCTCTCAAAAATCAAGAAAGATAAACTAAGCAGTATAGATTCTGCTATCTCATCCCCACTTGAAACAATTCGATCACAATGAGATGTTTCTCAGTAGCTAAAAATTAGAAGAAAACCCAAGAGTCAGAACACAAACCATGATTTCTCAGAACCCGGTATGGATGTCATTAAAACTGAAATGCACAAGTGACCAAGCTTGGAGTGATGAGCAAAGACACAATCTATGACAATCTCTCTGAATCACTATAAACTGAACCCACACAAACCCCTAATCAAAACATTATTGCTTTCAATATCTGAGACGAACTCAGAAGTACCTAAGCCAAAACCGCAACTAGGCCACATCACCTACAACACTTAAAAACCTTGACACAAATGAGACCCTTTACACTTTTGCGTGTAGTGACAAAGTGATGAAACATTATTACTTTCAATATCTATGACAATCTATGAAAATATCTCGGAAAAGATCTAAGTTTTCAAGTTCCCATCCATAGCATTCAAACACAGAGTTTATCTAGCTGTTCATAGAAAAGATACTACAAATCCAAGTAACTATTCATTTCAATCAAAGACATTACCATCAGTCTTATCTAGCACCTCGCAGCCTAATCCAAGAAGAAGAAGCACATCGACTACAGATCATTCATGTTCACCATCTAGACAAAGCATTTCGACTACTCAAAAGGCATCTCGCAGAGAAAGGAGAGAAATCAACAGATCTAAACATATGGGAATAACAACAATGCGACCATGAAATCTTAGTAGGACTTACAACTTGGGGTTGTGGGTTTCAGAGTCCTGAAGCAGATATCGTACAAGGAATGTTATCTTTTGCTGATTTGATCTCCAATTCTTTCTAGGATTTGAACCGCTCCACCTCTTGCTATATTTCCCACCAAGTTTGGTTATAAGCCAAGGAACAATCTAAAAAAGACAGCAAGTAAAGTAAACGAGTTCATAAAGTTCCTAAACCAGGATACACTAAAATATACAGATCACATGAAGAGAATGACAAAAGGATATCAATAATGCAACAACCGTAAATTTCTTAACGAGAGCTAAGAAAGCACGAGAGACCAAGGAAGAGCCTGAGTACTTGGAGGAGAAGCGTAATCTCGTATTTGATTGCAGCACTCTAAACCCAGAAAATCAAAACCCAGAAACCGTGAGATAAAATTATGAAACTTTAAACCCAGCAATAAAAACCCATAACAATAGAACTCATTTTCAATCATCTTCAATCAAAACCGTAGCTCAACAAAAACTGAAACACAAAAATCAAAACCAGAAAAGAAGAGCCATGGAGAGAAAGAAAACTTACATGAACGAAGATTTAAGGATCAGACGAAGGAACCATGGATCTGAGCTGCGTTGAGAGAAGCCATGGATCTGAAGCTGCGCTGTGAGAGAGAGAGCTGAGTTGAGGAGAGAGCGTTGGGAGAGAAGAGATGAATCGCCGATCGGAGAGGAAGATGAGAGTCGAGAGAGTTTGATTTTAGGTTTAGGTTTTCATTTGTAATTTTTGGTTTTAGTTAGGGTTATTTTCGTCATTTACTGTTTTGAGATGAATCATCTCCATCCAGTTGAGCCAAATCGGTTCATCCAGATGACTTTTAAAATTTTCCCTAAAAAATTAAAACTCATCCGGATGAATCATCCGGATGATTTTCGGTTTTGTTACAAAAACAAACAAAACTTGGAGAAACAAACAGACCCTGTCGATCTAGCTAGACGGTATATTTTTTGTTTTAATTTTTTATCATATATTTCGAATAAAAGTTTAAAATTTAACAAATCCAGATTAGGGTTTCAATGAAATAGATCTGGTTCGGGTTTAACATTGTTACTGGATATCTGATTTCAAACTGATGTCAGTCGTGTCATTATATATTTGGATTTAACAAAATCTATCAATAAATAAATCCAATTATTCCGATTTGGTTAATTCCACTTGTGACCCAAGTAAAGTATTCCAAAAAACACTAATTCTATACACTGGCACAATGATGCCCTCACTTATCAGAGATTTTGGGTGTTTTACTATGCACAAAGAAGCTCTCACTTATCAGTTGTGCGTCTCTTATTGATAAGATATAGAAAGGAGAGTATTCTTCTCCTGCAATCAGTCCATAGAATCTCATGTAATTAGTCCATCTTAACTCTGATTTATTCTCTTTCCCTCTATGTATATTCGATCCCTCTGTATATAAACAGAGTACCTATCGTGAATAATATTATCTATCTTATATATCTAATATGGTATCAAGAGCCAATTAGCCTTCAATTTTTTTTTTCCGCTTCTTTTCTTCTTCCTCTTCTCCTTCTTCATCTTCTTCGCTCAAATCTCTGGTTCTCTTCTCTCATCTAAAAGAAAACCATGTCTGAATTCACTGCTGAAAGAACATCAGTGTTCAACGCCCAAAATCCACAGACTACCCTACTTTCGGTGAATATGTCGAGTATCACAAAACTCACGAACAGCAATTATCTGATGTGGGGGCGCCAAGTCCGTGCTTTACTTGAAGGTCATGAACTCCATCAGTTCATCGATTCCACTGATGCTCCACCACCGACGATTACGATTGATGGTGCCTCCGCTCCAAATCCCATGTAAACCCCATGGCGGCGTCAAGATCGTCTTCTCTACTCCGCCCTTATCGGTGCAATCTCTCTCAATGTTCAGTCTGTCGTTTCCAGCGCCACCACCTCCAAGGAAGTCTGGGATATTCTAGCCAACACCTTTGGCAATCCCACGAGAGGTCATCTTCGACAACTACGTTTTCAGATCCGTACTTGCGTCAAAGGCAATCAAACGATTAGTGAGTATCTTCGCATCATCAAATCAAAATCAGATGAGCTTGCCCTTCTTGGCAAACCTATGGATTCGGAAGATCTCACTGAACAGATCCTTGCGGGTCTTACTGATGATTACAAATCTGAGATCGACGCCGTCAACGCCAGAGATAATCCGATCTCCTTCCCAGAGCTTCATGAACGATTATTAAATCGTGAAGCAATGATTTTGTGCCGTGACTCTCCTATTCCTACACCGATCGTGGCAAATGCTACAGATACACGCTCACGTCAACACCATACCTACAATAGAAATCAACAAAACCACCACAATACCAACCAGAACAAGACTCAACAACGATTCTCCAAGCCGTATTTAGGACGATGCCAAGCATGCGGTGTCCACGGCCATAGTGCTAAATACTGCCCAGATTTTCGCATTGTTAAGGGGGCTGCTCCAACAACACAATGGTCGTCTCCAAATATGCAACAACAGCCGTGGAATTCTTCTCCAAATCCACCCAATTGGCAGCCTCGCGCAAACCCGGCAATGATGTCCGATTCCTCTACTTGGCTTGTTGACTCCGGCGCTTCCCATCACATGACTTCAGACCTCGCCAATCTCTCTCTCCACAACCCATATAATGGTGGCGATGATGTCCTCCTTGGCGATGGGTCTGGTCTAACAATCTCTCACACCGGTTCTTCTTCTTTACCCTCTTACTCTCGTCCATTCTTCCTTAATAACATCTTATGTGTTCCTTCTCTAGACAAAAACTTAATATCTGTGTTTCAATTGTGCAAAACTAATGGTGTTGCTGTTACATTCACTCCGACATACTTCCAGGTGAGAGATTTACAAACGGGGGCTCTTCGTCTGGAAGGCAAGCCTAAAGATGGCACATACGAATGGCCGAAAAACATTTCTTCAAAACCACCTTCTCTTACTTTTGCTTCAGTTGTTAAAACCACCATGACGGATTGGCACTCACGTTTGGGCCATCCGGCTTTACCTATTCTTCAAAAACTTATTTCACAATTTGATTTACCTATTTCTTCAAATGTTTTGCTGGCTCAGCCATGCACAGCTTGTTCAATTAATAAAATGCACAAGTTGCCATTTTCTACTTCAACGTTAAAATCCTCTCATCCTCTTGATGTTGTTTTCTCTGATGTGTGGACATCACCTGTGATTTCTATTGATGGTTTTCGGTACTATGTCATTTTTGTTGACCATTTCACTAGATACACTTGGTTGTACCCTTTAAAAAGAAAATCTGATGTTTTTGAGATTTTTACGAGGTTCAAAGTGTTGGTCGAAAACAAATTTCGTTCCAAACTTCGAACATTCTATACTGACAATGGGGGTGAGTACATCGGTCTAGCTACCTTTCTCTCCACTCACGGTATCTCTCATATGACTAGTCCTCCACATACGCCTGAACACAATGGGATTGCTGAACGCAAACATAGACATATAGTTGAAACGGGCCTTGCCCTTATGTCTCATGCGTCTATGCCCAAAGCGTATTGGACTTATGCATTTGCGACGGCGGTGTACTTGATAAACCGAATGCCGACGCAACTTTTAAACTTCAAAACGCCTTTTCAATCTTTACATGATCAGGCCCCAAATTTTGAAAAATTACGTATTTTTGGCTGCTTGTGTTTCCCTTGGATACGTCCTTATGCATCAAACAAGTTAGATGCAAGATCGACCCCATGTGTCTTTCTTGGATATTCAATCACTCAAAGTGCATATTTCTGTTTAGATAGGGAAACTACAAGAATTTATACGTCTCGACATGTCATATTTCATGAAAATGTTTTTCCATTCGCTACTCCTACTTGTCCACTAATTGATAATGAATCTCCGGATTTGGATACTCCTGTTTCTACGTACCCTCCTTTCTCTGTTGTTAAACCTGCAGGTGTTGTACCAATGGCTGCAGCTCCTCCACACCATCACACTCAGCCACCACATGAGCTGCCACAATCGACTTCATCAAATAATGTCCACTCACCATCTACAGCAACACACTCGGGCTTACAATCTGAAACATCGGTATCTGAGAACAGCGAACATGAGAGTTCTGCTCCAGCTGTGTCTCCACATTCTGCCCCTGATGCAACATCATCTGAAACACTGCTGAGTGTTGCTCCACCGCCACCACCACCTATACCGTGCCGAAGAAGCAATCGTCCACCCAAACCTATTCAGAAACTTAATCTGCATACTTCTGTCGTTCCTCCACCTACTACAATTCCAACCTCTGTTGCCGAAGCACTTAAAAATCCCTATTGGTGTAAAGCCATGAGTGATGAGATTAACTCTCAAATAAAAGAACATACTTGGGATCTTGTTCATCGGTCTAATGCTAGTAATGTTGTTGGATGCAGGTGGGTCTTTACTATTAAACGTTATACGGATGGCTCCATCGAAAGATATAAGGCTCGACTTGTAGCTAAAGGCTATAACCAACGGCCCGGTGTTGACTATCATGACACCTTCAGTCCGGTAGTGAAACCAGCCACCATTTGGATTGTCCTCAGTACAGCTGTCACACGCAACTGGCCGTTGAAACAACTCGATGTCACCACTGCTTTCCTGCAAGGCCATCTTCATGATGAAGTCTACATGACACAGCCGATTGGGTTTCAGGATAAAGACAATCCCACAGCCGTATGCAAGCTTCGGAAAGCAATTTACGGACTTAAACAAGCCCCGAGAGCTTGGTACAATGAGCTCCGCACGTTTCTGCTTCACTCTGGATTTAAGAACTCATTGGCTGACGCATCACTTTTCATATATAACACCAATGGAGTGCTCCTTTATATGCTCGTCTATGTCGACGACATCATCATCACGGACAACAACTCTGCTCACATAACCCGGTTTATCGCTTCTCTTTCTCAACGCTTTTCATTAAAAGATTTGGGTGATCTCACATATTTCTTAGGAATTGAAGTAATTCGTACTTCTCATGGCTTGCACCTCACACAACGTCGTTATGTTTCAGATTTACTCCATCGCACAAAGATGACAAATGCGAAAACGGTGTCAACTCCGATGTGTTCAAACACGCCGTTAACACTCTTCTCTGATACAACTCTTGACGATGCAACCGAATACAGAGGTGTGGTGGGGAGTCTACAATATCTTTCACTGACACGTCCAGACATTGCATTCTCAGTTAACAAGATGTCTCAGTTCATGCACAAGCCGACGACGGAGCATTGGACAGCCGTGAAACGCATCCTTCGGTATCTCGCAGGGACTCTTAACCGTGGCATCTTCCTTCACTCGAACAACTCTCCATCTCTTCATGCCTTTACCGATGCTGATTGGGCCGGAAATAAGGATGATTATACTTCTACGGGGGCTTACATTGTCTATCTTGGTCGACATTCGGTTGCTTGGTCCTCGAAGAAACAAACCGGTGTCGCACGTTCTTCAACAGAGGAGGAATACCGTTCCATCGCAAATACATCGTCTGAAGTATGCTGGATCACCTCTTTTCTAGCTGAAATGGGGGTCACAGTCCCAACAACACCAACAATTTACTGTGACAACATGGGTGCCAATTATCTAGCCGCTAATCCCGTGTTCCACTCACGTATGAAACACATAGCTCTCGACTATCACTTTGTTCGCGGATATGTTCAGACAGGGCAAATGCGTGTGTCTCACGTGAATACCGCTGATCAACTTGCAGATGCCCTCACCAAACCACTCCCGTGAGCTCGATTCGAATCCTTAAGTGTCAAGATCGGACTCTCTTCTAGCCGTCCGTCTTGAGGGGGCGTGATAAGATATAGAAATGAGAGTATTCTTCTCCTGCAATCAGTCCATAGAATCTCATGTAATTAGTCCATCTTAACTCTGATTTATTCTCTTTCCCTCTATGTATATTCGATCTCTCTGTATATAAACAGAGTACCTACCGTGAATAATATTATCAATCTTACATATCCAATACTTATCACTTATCATGGCCTCACCGGCGATTTCAAGGATTCTATCGTTTAGGGGTTTCTCTATCTGATTCAAATTTAAAGGAAAACATAATTCAGATAGATTAAGGAAAGGGATTATAATTAGTTCTCTGTTAGTTTTAAATCGCTAAATCCGAAAAAAGGAAATATCACAAACGCGCATACATACACATGTTTCCTTTTCCTTTATATTTTTACTTTGATTGGAGTCCACGCAAAGAACTCAAAGTCTTATAAATAACCTTGAACCCCCTTCCTTGGTATCCCTCACAACCACTCTCGATTAAAAAAAGAAGAACCCAGCGAAAGAGTTTTATCTTTATTCTCCGATAAAAACTCTCATCAAGATATGTCGATTGTGTTAACACACCGTTTCCTCGCCAGAGACGTTTTTGCCGTTCCGTTTCATACGGAACACGGAATCTGTTTCCACTACTTCTCTCGTGTCTTTTTCTTACATGTTCCTCAAAACGTTCCTGTCTCTGCC
The DNA here is from genome assembly GCA_020283515.1 of Alliaria petiolata. Lineage (NCBI taxonomy): Eukaryota > Viridiplantae > Streptophyta > Magnoliopsida > Brassicales > Brassicaceae > Alliaria > Alliaria petiolata. Next base: position 91,816,057 of record JAHZTW010000003.1, on the reverse strand, counting down.
TTGAAGCGTTTCTCTAAACCACAAGAAGTTCCTTTTACACCCTCAAAACCGTCGCAATCTAAACCAGCTCCTCCGGTTCATGAGAAGCCGGTTCAAGCTCCGTGCACCACGATCAAGACTGTGCCGCCGCAGAATCAAGAAGGAGCATTGTTTGCTGATTCGGTCACGATGGGTGGTGCTCCATCGCCGAGACACTTGCCGATTCCGATGTTTTACATTAGGGAGAGGATCAAGGAGTCTTCAAAACTAACGACCTGAATGAAGNCTCCGTGCACCACGATCAAGACTGTGCCGCCGCAGAATCAAGAAGGAGCATTGTTTGCTGATTCGGTCACGATGGGTGGTGCTCCATCGCCGAGACACTTGCCGATTCCGATGTTTTACATTAGGGAGAGGATCAAGGAGTCTTCAAAACTAACGACCTGAATGAAGAAGATGTTAAGCTGTTTATTTTATAACTAACTACTATCTTTGTGTTGTAAAATATCTTTGTTCTACGTTAGTTGTAGTACGTAGCAACCAATTGTTAAAGATCAACACATAATAAAGATTTTATTTTTTTCCAATATCTTTATTCTTTTATTTATTTGATAGTGATTTTATAGTAAAGGTAAAACATCCATATATAAATTAATAAAGTCAGATAAAAATCTGAGACAAAATTAAATTTAAGAGAAAGAGAGTCTAGAACAAGAACCTTGAGACAATAATATCTGAGACAAAACTGGTGTTTTTTTTTGTTTAATCCAAAGATTTCAGTAAATTAATAAGTTCAATCAAATTTTGCGGAGAGAGTTTAACTAGAGAGTTTACTTAGTTTATAAAAATCTGAGATTTTTTTTTTGGGTGTAGAGGAAGATGAATATTGGTGGGTTACTAATTCTTGTTTAAGGCTTTGTTATTTTGCAAGGTGTAAGTAAAGATTCCAGAGACTTACCAATAACAGAGAAGAATGTGAAGTCTTTAGCTGCATCCAATAGTAATTCATTGGTGCTCCTCTACAGGTCCTGTTTTGGATGGAATCGGAACCATATTTCTGCAAAAATCCAAAATCAGTGTCACTTCTTGTTGCTTATATATAATGGAATCGTATGAATATGGACTGAATTGTTTGCTCTAAGTTCATCATCATATATCTCAACCTCACAGAGTTAACTAAACAACATAAATGTGTTGCTCAACCAGGACAGAATATTGCAATTATCACACAAAAGTTATCACCATAGATTCAACACAAAATTTTCCATATGATATATTTACAGTTGTAATTTATAAATTTCCATATGGTAATTTCCAAAGCCTCGATCGTTAAACATTATTAACAGTTCTCTTGAAGAAACAAGAACCAATGTGTCTTTTTAAGTTTTCTCACTTTCTTCGGGTAGTTCTTTTGTTGGTGAAATTTTCTTTACCATATCAAAAACATTCATAATAAGTCTCTTTGCAATCTGAAATTGATATGGAGAATACTCTCGGCTAATAAGTCTCTTTGGGTTGATTGGGTTAAGGAATACCTTATTCAGAAGGAATCTTTTTGGTCGGTTAGATTCAAGCATAATTCGGGTTCTTGGATGTGGAGAAAGCTCCTGAAACAAAGAGAACTCGCTCAAACTTTTCAAACCGTGGAAGTGCGTGGTACGTCTCGTCTTGGGATTCAATAGTGCAGCTTATATCGGATTTCAATTCGCCTCGCACCAAGGCTTTTCTGCTACAGTATGTTCTTCAAACTACAATCACTTATATTTGGAGAGAGAGGAACAATAGAAGGCATGGAGAAACTCCATCTCAACCTCAGCGCCTAATACATCTCATCGATAAGGCAGTTCGGGATAGAATTTCATCGATTGAAAGTTGGACGTGAGATACGAGGATGCTCTTGTTCATTGGTTTGAAGCTCGTGGCTAGTGTCTCTTAGTTTAACAATGTTTTATTTTTAAATCACAGTTGCAAAGTTGTAAAAACTATATTTTTTTGGTTTGAATAAAATTTAACATTCTCTTCAAAAAAAAAAAAAAACATTCATAATATTCAATGAAAATAAAATATAATAAAATCATTAAACCGGTTACCTAAAACAGGATTTTCTATCGAGTCGAAATTAGAAACTCTGATTTGTATGCTGGGGTTGGTGAGCAGAGCAGAGATAGAGACAAAGTGCTCATGTGTGATGTGTCATGGTTGTTGATAGCTTCTAGTGACTCAACATTCTTGTGGAACAAGTAAATGTTAATAAGTTGCACCAACAATAAACCTCTTCCAACTTTCTTCCACCTACTTCTCATCAAACCTCATCAAAAATCAAAACCTAATTCCTTTATAAATACACACACAAACTCCTTCACAATCATTCCATCATCACTCACAATCAAACCCAAAAGCAAAACACTACACCTCGCTCTCTAGTAATAACTCAAAACCCTAAATCCCAAAAATGGCTCACTGGTTATCATCTCTGGTCATTGCACTGACATTCACAAGCTTTTTCACCGGTCTCTCTGCGCGTCGCCATCTTCTCCAATCAACACCAGCGACTCAGCCACCGGTTACAACGTTCCCACCACTTCCCAAAACCTCGATGCCACCATTGCCTCCTTCTCTCCCTCAGCCAACTCTTCCTCAACCAACTCTTCCTCAGCCAACTCTTCCTCAACCCACGGCATTTCCACCATTGCCGAGCACACAGATACCTACTTTGCCTAACCCAACACAGCCCATTAATATCCCAAACTTCCCACAAATCAACATCCCTAATTTCCCAATTAACATCCCAAACAACTTCCCATTCAATCTTCCCACCAGCATTCCTACAATCCCATTCTTTACTCCACCACCTTCCAAATGAGAAGCTAAGCTCTTTAGCACATCACCATCTTTGTCTCACGCACTTTTCACATGTTTGTTATAATGTTTCTTATTCTTTTGCTGTTGTTTGATGTTGTATTTCTTCTTTTTGTTGTTGTTTGATGTTGTATTTCTTCTTGTTGTTGTATTTCTGCCACGATTCAGTTGCTTTTGTATAATTTATACCGCTTATTCTTATTCTAGTGAGTACTTGCTTTCTTCTTCTTCTTTTTAGTTTTGTTTTGCAACGATTAGTAGCAATTCTCTAATCCATCAACTTTAAAGGAAAACATCTTTTCCAGTATCATATAGTCTCATTAATGTCGTCGGCTAGACACAGATACATTATAAATATAGAGAAGATTCATGAGTTTTTCAAATTCAATTGTGTGTAGAAAGGATAACAATTTAGGGTTAGATCTGCGGCTGCGGATATTTGTTGGACAAAAAAAAGAAAAAAAAAAACCAATTCTGTTGGGCCGTGACTATTTCGTTCGGATCACTCAAACCTAGTCGAGGTTATTGTAGAATCGGTTATTCTGTACATCTGGAAATCGTGTTAATAAACAAAAAAAAAATTGTTATTATTATCGCTCAAACTTTGATTTTTCTTTAAATTGATGGACTATATATTTTGAACCAATTCTGCATACGAATGTTGTGGTATATATATATTTTGGCCAACTCCACATTTACACATTATCATTATGGTATCATTTTTCCATTATTGGTTTACTTTTTTTAATAATAGTGATTACATTTCTCTATTGTCAAAGCTTTTTCTAGAAAACAACCAAATTATTTCCACTTTGGGGATTCCTTTCATTAATGATTACATTTTATATTAACTTTATTTATTTATTTAATTGTTTTATTTTCAAAAAAGTTTACTCCATAATTATTTTTTAAATTTTAATTATAAAATTATAAAAAATAATTTGATAAACAATTTGTATACTTAACCAAAACATATACATTTGGCATTTATAAAACCCCAAAATTTTATATAAATGAATCAATTTAAATCAATAAAGACAAATTATAATAGAAGCCAATAAAACCCTCCGAAGTTTTCTAAAAAAAATATATTAAATAAATAAATCTTAAATTTTAATAATAAAAATTATAAAAAATACTTTGATAAGAAAAAAAAATATATATAGCCGAAATATAGACAATTGACATCTACATAAAATAAATTTTCATGAAAATGAATCAATTTATAAGTTTCATGAGTATACAGTTAAAAAATAATTTGATAAACAATTTGTATACTTAACCAAAACATATACATTTGGCATTTATTAAAAAACAAAATTTCATATAAATGAATCAATTTAAATCATTAAAGACAAATTATAATAGAAGCAGTAAAATCCTCCGAAGTTTTCTAAAAAAATCTATTAAATAAATAAATCTTAAATTTTAGTAATAAAAATTATAAAAAAATTACTTTGATAAGAAAAAAATATATACATAACCAAAACATAGACAGATATACATAAAATAAATTTTCATGAAAATGAATCAATTTATAAGTTTCATTAGTATACAGTTAAAAAGAGCTATGGTTTGAGAAGTGCATGTAGACGGCCTATTGCTTGTTTGGCAAAAGTGTAAATTACAACTCCTTTCTTTATGACCAAACAAAAAATGTTCGTCATAATGACAGTTTTATCCCAGAGACGTCTTCTTACAAAGTCTACTATAGGCCTGGACAAATTACCCGGAACCGAAGAATTGAACAGAACCGAAACGAATTAGAAGGTTCCGAACCGAACCGGAACCGACCTAAATACATGAATGGATCCTAAACTTCTATACCTGAAAACCCGTAACCGAACCATGAACCAAATGGGTACTCGAAATACCAAAAATATAAGTATATACCCAAAAATATTTGTTGTATTTACACTTTAAATAACAAATACCCAAAATTATAATTATAAACCGAATATATTAGTTATATTTAGACCAAAATAACTAAAATGCACGAAATATTTGAAATTGTTTAGTTATATTTGTCAAAAATAAATATTTTTTTGAAAAATGGAACTAAATAACAGAAATATTTAATTTTTTAGGTATTTTAGATAATACAGTATCTGGAACCGATCTGAACCCGAACGGAACCGAAGCAAACCCGAACTGAAAAAACAAAATACCTGAATGGGTTCTATTTTCCAAAAACGGAATACCCGAACCTGAAAAAACCGATCGAAATCCGGATAGTATCCGAATGGCCAAGACTAGACTACTGCATATAATATGCATTGGGCCTAGTGGTAATTAACGGCCCATTTACAAGAATAAATATTAGCCCATACTCTTAGGTTCGCTAAAAGCCTACGCAACCAATTAGGGGTTTTGTTCTTTGACACAATGAACTAGGAAGAGCAAGTTAATGAAACTAGAAATTAATCCGTCCGTTGGGCGGAGTTATCTATTAATTTTATTAAGATTTTTTTCGTAAAAATAAATTGAAAATAAAATCGGATAATAAAAAACAAAATTTTACTTTATAAATATTTCCAAATATACATGTTTTAATATTTTTTACTCTTTTAAAAATAGTTGTATTTTCTTTTTTCTTTTGGATTAATATCTTTTTTCTTTCTTTTTCATTTATTTCTCTTTTAAAAATAGATGTATTTTCCTTTTTCTTTTCTTGGATTAGTATCTTTTTAATTATAATATATTTTAATTTTAATCAAAACACGTATTGAAATCTTACCAATTAACTTGCCATGTGATCAAAACACGTGTTGAAATCTTACCGATTAACTTGCCACGTGTCACGATCATGTGAATTAGTAACTTTGACGCATCCAACTTTATATAATAAGATGTATTTTTATTTTTATTATTATGTTTTCTGTTTTTTTTCTAATTTTAAATATTATTTTAGTTTTTTTATTATTGTTGAATATGTATATCTATTGTGAAATATTTTTTTTACTTAATATAAATTGAAATGTGTTAATTGTTAAAATAAACGTTCTTTTATACCTATACGCTGCGTAAGTATTTATGTATCCCACTGAATATTTTTATTCAATTAGCTTTTCTTCTATCGCTTATTTTCTGCAAGATCAACAAAGTGAATTCACCATCGATCACATCCATTCTCTTTATTTCTTATTCAAAATATTATTCTGGTTTTTTTTTGGTACAGAATTTTCAATTTTGTGGTTTGTAAAATAAGTATTTGTTTTTTACTTTTAAACTAATGTTAGGTGGATGCCCAATTTATAGTCTCTCTTCAGTATAGTTTAAAGTCATTCGGGCGTAAATTCGTTTTTGTTGCAGTATCTGCATTTTGTTTTTTGTTTTTTATATGTAACATTGTTGATAGGTTTTGATGTCTTTTTATTTCTTTTCGATTTTAGTTTTAAAAAAAAATTATTTTGTCTGTTCTTTTAGTCTTGTTCGTAGTAGAGTTTCCAAATGTGTTTCTACATTTTATTTGATTCTTATTACAATTAAATTTTTTAATTTTTAACTTTTTAGAGAATTTATAGTTTTTCGTTTGTAGAGAATTTGTTTTTTAATTTCTAAATTGATGTTATGAGAAGGCCCAAAAATTTACTTATCCAAAATATATAAAAGCCCATTAAAAAAATATATAAAACCCCACTAAAAAAACAAAAATTTGCTGATGTGGATAGCTTAGATGGAGAGAGGTTTGCCTAATTATATATATGATTTATAAAAACCTGTTTCGTTGTTTGTAGAAACTCATTTTTGGGGTTTTGGTAACACAAATCAACCGTGTAAATACTATTATCCTAATTAAGCTTCTTTTTCTAGCTCAATCAAGTTAATCAACAACCAACAATTACATTGGAAAAAAAAAGCAATTACATTGTATTTATATCAAATAAACTTGGGGGAATTACTAAAAATAACCTAAAACTTGATTCTTTCTCCAAAACTAGACCCCCTATTGAATGTTTGGCAAAAGTAACTCACAGGGGTAGTGAAATTACAACCATCACCCTTATGACCAAACAAAAAACGTTCGCGATAATGACGGTTTTACCCTAGAGAAGTCTACTACGAGAGAGTAGACTTCCCAAGTAGACTTCTCGAGTAGACTTCCAAAGTAGACTTATCACATGTAACTTATACTGTAGAGTAGACTTCTTTCAAATAATTTGCTTAGAATTAATTTAAAAAATTAAAAAAAATTAATGTTATAAAAAACTTTGATAAATACCCAAAACATATGAATTTTCCATCTATTAAAAATAAAATTTCAAAAAATAAATCAATTTAAATCAACATAGCCAAATTAGGTTAGAAACTAATACATCTAGAGAAGTCTACTAGAGAAGTGTATTAGAGAAGTCTACTAAATCACTAAATCTCAAATTTTAATAATAAAAATTATAAAAAAT
>JAHZTW010000003.1:91657532-91804630 GCA_020283515.1 Alliaria petiolata | reverse complement strand
TGTATGAAGTCTACTTTTAGGAGTAGACTTCTTCGAGAAGTCTACTATCTCGGAGAAGTCTACTCCAAAAAGTCAAAGTTTGGTCAATTGCAAAAATGACCTGCTTTGAATGAAGTCTACTCGAGAAGTCTACTCCACTTTTTTTGTTCTCAAAGGAAATGGAGTAGACTTCATCTGACCTGGAGAAGTCTATTTTGTTCACGCGGTCAATTGCAAAACTAACCTTTTCGTTGACTAGTAGACTTCTTGAAGGCCAGATGAAGTCTAATTTCGCAGAACAAATCTTGAAAACACGAAATTCTACTGAAAAATTGACTTACCACTCGTCTTTAGCTTCTTTTCTAGCTGATATCTTCGATTCTTGCCACCACCAAGAAGCCCAATCGCAATGAACGACCAATTCAGCGGATATAGCAAGATCTAAGAGCTTTAATTTTTTAATAGCTAAATTATAGAGTTTTTGGGAAGAAAATAGAGAGAAAATGGAAGAATATAAGCATAAGGCAAGAGACAATGAGCTATCCAAGCTCAAAAATGGATTTTTGGTGCAATTAAAGCTTCAAATTGGTTGAAAATGGTGGTTGGGTGAATTGATGATGATGGCATTTTTGTGAATAAGTGAAGAAGATGAGGATTATTTGGTCAATTGGATTTCCGAAAATTAAAGAAATTAATGGCAATTAATGGCAATTTCGTAAATAATTGAAAGTGAGGAGGATGGTTTGAAGAAAAAGTGGTTAATGTTGAAATGGGGAATTTGGTGGGTTATATTTGCAATTGACCTCAAATTTTGAGTCAATTTTGCAAACATCCCAATAAACTTTGGAGTTTGACCCTTTGTATTGTGACAGGTAAAAGCACTTTGTAGATGATGCCAAATTGAGTTTTGTAATTCACATAAACAAGATTTTTCTGGCATACATCTTTTTTCTAAAAAGTGACTGATGCATTTTTTTACCGATTATATGTATTGATGCGTAAAAACATAATTTGGTCATGGACTTATAGCTGCCAGCAGTGTAGATGCAACAACATTCGAGGGTAGAGCTCTTTACTTGCTGCATTTTCTAGAATCCAAACAGAACCAAATTGAAGATGGCATACTATAATCGTTTTTTCAAGTTATCTCAAAGTGATTTTAGCAAAGGAGATAAGGTGTCTGCGGTCTTTATTTCACTCGAATCTTCCCCTGTTCTAACCAAGAAACAGGGAATGCACAGAGATCTCTCTATATATCTCTCTTCACAGCTACATTTTCCTCCAAATTCTGGTTCCATATATGACTTGATGTTTTATCTTTGGAATACAGCTATGGGAAGTCCACTAAGTCTGAAAAGCTTATCCCAAGGTCATGTTGATATATCATGGTTTTTCCGTGATTTTGACCATGATATAGTCTTTGTTTATAGAGTCTTTTCCGTGTTTTTCGAGTCTTTTAAAATCTTTGCAGGATCAGGAACGTTTGGAGCACAATTGGAGGATTTGGAGCTTTTTAGAGTGTTTTGGAGAAGGTGCTGAATACGAGAGCTCGGAGTGATATTTTTGGCCTAGTGTCGATCGACACCAGGAGGGTATCGATCGACACCGATCGCGAAGTCGGATTTAGACGCGAAGTTTTGAAGACTTTATGGAATTACAATTTTGGCCCAGAAGTTTTTAATGTTGCAACTTAGTCCTTTTCGTTTTTCAGAGATTATTTATGTTTTCTAGGGCATTGTTTTGCCATTCCTAATTTTTCATTGAGACTTTGAGAGGAGATTGATCCAGAGCTTTCAAGGAGACAATTCTGCACTCTTCTAGAGAAGATTTCGAACCCTTGTATCAATACTCTTTTTATTTTAATGCAGTATTATTTAGCTATGATTTGTGTTTCAATTTCTATGTCTGAGTAATCTGCTGGTTAGGGTGATTTAGGGTTAAAGAGGAGTTTGTAGAATTACGATATTGTTAGGGAAAATCAATCGGTTCTTCACCTGGACTTGTGCTTACTATTGATTTCTTGATTGATCACCTAGAAATCAAGCCCTAGGTTGTTTAATAGATGCGAGAGCATTGTTAATCACCAGAACTAGTGTTAGGTGAGCAAAATTCCTACTCGCAAAGAGATTTGGTCTAGGGATTTTGTGAACAATCGAACCTGTTTTTAATGCTTGCCTGAATTGATAGGATTTACAAAGAGATTTGGAATTCTTAAATTTAGGGATAGATAACTTCTGCGACGAGAGTTGATTAGTTTTAAATCTTTGTTTCGAGTTCTAGACGGCTCATAATAATTTCCCTGATAGTATACATTCTGCATTCTCGGATTTAACCTGTGAATCATCCTTGCCTAGCGTTTGTCTCATTGAATTTTAAGAACCTTAAATCAATCACTCATTGCATTTAGTTTATTTGTTACGTTTAACATTCATCTGAAATCGACTTAGCATAATTTGAATCTAGAAACCATAGTGTAGCAATCACTTCCTTTGGGATTCGATAACCCTTTGTATTACAACTGCATTGCTGTGCACTTGTAGTATTGTTTTATTTGGGTAAAACTTTGACCCTATCAAGTTTTTGGCGCCGTTGCCGGGGAAGTAAAACGCTGCCTACGGAATCTAGTATTAGAATTTTGACTAGGTTTCTTTTTGTTTTTAGTTACTAACGATTTAGTTTCTTGTTTTTGATTTCAGGTGCATGCCCAATCGCAGTACCAGAAGCAGAAAGGAGAAGGAACTACTGGGATTTGACAACCAGGAGCTCGGCCGTTTAGAAAGGACAAATCGGAAAATTGCAAAGGCGTCGATCGACACCAGTACAAGTATCGATCGACACTCATTGCGAACAGAGATGGTTAATCCTGTAATCTTGACCCGAGACGAAGCTGGAAATTTGATTGATGGAGAAGGGCGTAGGAGGAACGCTCAGGGACAGATGTTGGATGAAAATGGTGCTCCAATCGTCGAGCAAGCAGTGCAAATTGTGCCACCTGCGAATGAACGTGGGAGAACACTTGGGGACTACAATAGGCCAGATCAGTTCTACGCAAACAGAGCTGCGATTCGCCCACCTCCTTTTCAGAGGCATGATTTTGAGCTGAAGCCTGCGTTCTATACTTTGGTATCTCAGCACCCCTTCCATGGTCTTCCAAATGAGCATCCTATGGACCACATAGAGAGGTTTGAAGATCTAGCATCTAGCATTAAGGCCAATGGAGTGTCTGACGATTACCTCTTCTGCAAACTCTTTCCGTACTCTCTTGGAGGAGATGCAGCATATTGGTTGAAGCAGCTGCCACCAGGATCACTTACTACCTGGGAGGATACCAAGAACGCATTTCTGCGCAACTTTTTCGATGATGCAAGGTCTGAGGAGCTAAGGATGAAGATTTCTGCATTTTCTCAAGGGCCAACTGAAGCATTTAAGGCTGCTTGGCTGAGATTTAGAGCATACCAGAGGGATTGTCCGCATCATGGATTCAGTGAGGTACAACTACTTGGGATTTTCTTCAGAGGAGTGGACTGGTGATACCAGATGGCATTGGATGCTGCGAGCAATGGGAATTTCAACACCCAGTATCCAGAAAATGCCACCATACTTATAGAGAATTTGGCATATAGCAATAACACAAAGAATGCAGATTTTGAGAGAAATAAGCAAGCTGGTGCTAATGATGGGAGTCAAATTGCAGAATTTAAGGCCAAGTTAGACAGTGTACACAGCCTGCTGGTGAATAAGAAGCAAGTTCAGTTCGCCAATGAAGTAGAGACATTTGAGCCTAATGAAGTGTATGAAGAGGAAGATGTCAACTACATCACTGGAGGTGGTTTTCAAGGCCAAAGGTATGGAAATCAGCAAAGGAACAGAAGTTCCAGTGGGAACAATCAGAGGAGTAGCTACACAGGAAATCAGAATACTTCTGGTTATCCTCCAAAACCTCAATACCAGAGAGATGAGTACCAAAAGCCTTAACAGAACAACAACAACTTCACAAGGAGCTATGGTTCCTCTTCTTATCAAAATCCACCAGCAAAATCTGCAGACAGTGAGATGAAATCTATGCTAGAGCAGATTCTAGAAGGACAGCAGAAGATGACAGTGGATTTTAATGGGAAGATGGATTCATTGTACCAAGATTTGAATGGGAAGATAGAGAGTTTGAACATTCATGTGAAGAAATTAGATGTTCAAGTTGCCCAAACTGCAGGAGCTGTTAATAGGCAAGAAGGAGTTCTTCCTGGAAGGACTGATGCTAATCCTAAGCGCCACGTTAATGCCATTGAGTTAAGGAATGGAAAACGCCTTCAGACAGTGCAGAAAAAGGGTTTAAGTGCTGACGAAATTGATGAACTTGAGGATTTTGAAGATGAGATTCGTGCTGCAGAGCCAGTGTCGATCGACACCAATGAAGGGTTTCGATCGACACCAATGAAGGGTGTCGATCGACACCAATTGAAATCCTCGGAGAATCAACTCGACAAGAGTCGAAATCGACCAAGCTCGACACAGAGGTCGACACGCAGAAGAAGTCGACATCAGATGCTAGTGTCGATCGACACCAGGAGGGTGTCGATCGACACCCTAACCAGAAATCATCAATTCGGGCTGAAACTTCAAGAACTGCAGAGGAGAAGCTGTACAAACCAAAGATACCTTACCCCTTGATTCCGAAGAAGTCTAAGCAAGAGCTACTCGATGCTAGATGCAAGGCTATCATGGACAGATTGGTTATTGAGATTCCTTATAGTTGCAATCAAAACCAGTCATGTGATAAGAAGGCACGTGAAGAGGATGATGAGCAATAACTTTGATCTTGAACAGGAAGTGATGCTGATATCCGAACAAGTTAGTGCTATTATTCATAACAGAATTCCAGAAAAACTTTCAGACCCTGGGAGCTTTGTTTTGGATTGCACAGTCTTTTCAGAAAGGTTTGGAAGATCTTTATGTGATTTGGGTTCAAGTGTTAACCTTATGCCTCTTTCAGTTGCTACCAGACTTGATATGACAGACTTCCAACCCACTAGGATCTCTCTAGTCCTAGCAGATCGCTCCATAAGGATCCCTGAAGGTGTCTTGGAGGATGTACCTGTCAAGGTAGGAAATTGCTTGATTCCTACTGACTTTGTGGTTCTGGAGTATAGCGATGAACCCAAGGACCCCCTCATCCTTGGAAGACCTTTCCTAGCCACAGCTGGAGCAATCATCGATGTGAGGAAGGGAAGAATAGCACTGAATGTTGGCGACCTGGTGATGAATTTTGACATGGATAAGCTGATGAAGAGACCAACGATAGATGGCCAAGCTTTTTATGTGGATTCCCTCACCAACCTAGCTCAAGAGATCTTCCAAGAGAATAATTCTGCTGACCCTTTAGAGAGAGCCTTGACAACATCGACCGCAGAAGCAGAGTATCTAGATGAAGATGCTGTGGGGTATTTGAAAATGCTGGATGCTAGCGAGCAAGTAATGCAACTCGTTGCGCAAGAGGAGCTGGTTGGAACTTCTGCAAAAGCTGCCACAATGGGCGACTGGAGTGAAGCTAAAGCCCCGAAGATTGAGCTTAAACAGCTCCCTGCAGGGCTAAGGTATGTTTTTCTTGGACCAAATTCCACATATCCAGTTATTGTGAATGCTTCTTTGAACAATGCAGAGCTCACGTTATTGCTAAGCAAGCTGTGCAGATTTCGCAAAGCTCTTGGCTATTCTCTTGATGATATTTCAGGTATATCTCCAGATTTGTGCATGCATAGGATTCACCTTGAAGATGAGAAGAAGTCATCCGTGGAACACCAGAGAAGGCTGAATCCGAACCTGAAAGAAGTTGTCAAGAAAGAGATTATGAAGCTCCTGGAAGTTGGGATCATCTATCCTATTTCAGACAGTGCTTGGGTTAGTCCAGTTCATGTGGTTCCTAAGAAAGGAGGAGTTACAGTGGTGAAGAATGACAAGGATGAGCTGATTCCTATGAGGACTGTGACTGGTCACAGGATGTGCATAGACTACCGGAAACTGAATGCTGCGACTAGGAAAGACCATTTTCCACTACCTTTCATTGACCAGATGCTGGAGAGGTTGGCGAATCACCCATATTATTGCTTTCTAGATAGGTATTCAGGTTTCTTTCAGATTCCTATCCACCCAGATGACCAGGAGAAGACCACTTTTACATGTCCCTATGGCACTTTTGCATATCGCAGAATGCCATTTGGACTTTGTAATGCTCCTACGACCTTCCAGCGCTGCATGATGTCTATCTTCACTGACATGATTGAGAAGTTCATGGAGGTCTTTATGGATGATTTTTCTGTCTATGGATCATCCTTTAAAGATTGCCTAGAGAACTTATGTGATGTGCTGCAGAGATGTGAAGAGAAACACTTAGTGCTGAATTGGGAGAAGTGCCACTTTATGGTCAGAGATGGCATTGTTCTTGGGCATCGAGTTTCTGCAGATGGTATTGAAGTGGACAAGGCCAAGATTGGTGTGATGACTAGTTTGCAAGCACCAGATTCTGTGAAGTCAGTGAGGAGTTTTCTGGGTCATGCTGGGTTTTACAGGAGATTCATCAAAGATTTCAGCAAGATTGCAAGGCCACTTACTGCGCTTCTCTGCAAAGATGTGAAGTTTGACTTCACAACAGAATGTCATTTGGCTTTTGAGCAGATAAAACAAGCTTTGGTGAGTGCTCCAATTGTTCAGCCTCCGGACTGGGATTTGCCTTTTGAGGTAATGTGTGATGCCAGTGACTTCGCAGTAGGAGCTGTGTTGGGACAGAAGAAAGACAAGAAGCTTCACGCCATATACTATGCCAGCAGGACATTGGATGATGCTCAGCGGAATTATGCAACCACTGAGAAGGAATTGTTAGCTGTGGTATTTGCCTTTGAGAAATTTCGGCAATATCTTGTTGGCTCCAAAGTGATAGTTCATACTGATCATTCTGCTCTGAAGTACCTAATGCAGAAGAAGGATGCAAAACCAAGGTTGTTGAGATGGATCTTACTTCTTCAGGAATTTGACATTGAAGTGAAGGATAAGAAAGGTGTTGAGAATGGAGTAGCTGACCATCTTTCAAGGATTAGGATTGAGGATGACGTCCCCATTGATGATTTCCTGCCTGAAGAGAATGTTTACTTCATTGAATCCCAATTCCAAGCTTTGAGTTCGGAGAATCTGCAGTTTTGTGACCAGAAAAGACTGGTGTCGATCGACACCAGGAGGGTGTCGATCGACACCCCCTCAGCAGACTTCGACAAATTACTCGACACGAAACGATATCGATCAAGGTCGACACAGATGCTCGACACAAGCACCCAACGCGAGTCAGTAGTGTCGATCGACACTGCCAGTGTCGATCGACACCCTTGTCGACCAGACACAGTATTTCAGCGGATCTTACATGACTTGTTTCAACAGCCCCTATTTGCTGTTAATTCTTCTACCAGACCATGGTATGCTGATATTGTGAATTACCTAGCTGTTGATGCTGATCCTACACATCTCAAGGACTATGAGAAGAAGAAATTCATGAGAGAATCTAGGAGATATTATTGGGATGAGCCCTATTTATACAAGCATTGTTCCGACAATGTTTATAGAAGATTCATCGCAGAGACTGAGGTTCAAGACGTGCTGTTTCATTGTCATGGTTCTGAGTATGCGGGACACTTTGCTACTTTTAAGACAGTGTCCAAGGTTCTTCAAGCAGGCTTTTGGTGGCCTACAATGTTCAAGGATGCTCAGATTTTCATAACACAATGTGATGTCTGTCAGAGGAGAGGGAAGATCAGCAAGAGACATGAGATGCCACAAAACTTCATCCTTGAGGTTGAAGTCTTTGATTGCTGGGGCATCGATTTTATGGGTCCTTTTCCCTCATCTTATGGGAACAAGTATATCTTGGTCGCTGTGGACTATGTGTCTAAATGGGTAGAAGCAATAGCTAGCCCCACCAATGATTCTGGAGTGGTGTTGAAGCTGTTTCGCACCATCATTTTTCCCAGATTTGGAGTGCCCCGAATCGTTATAAGTGATGGTGGTTCTCACTTTATTAACAAAGTGTTTGACAAGCTGTTGAAGAAGCATGGTGTTCAGCACCGTGTGGCTACTCCATATCATCCGCAGACGAGTGGACAGGTTGAAGTTTCCAATAGGCAAATCAAGCAAATCCTGGAGAAGACTGTTGGAAAGACAAGAAAGGATTGGTCTGCGAGGTTAGATGATGCACTTTGGGCTTACAGGACTGCATACAAGACACCTCTTGGGACTACACCATTCCACCTACTCTATGGCAAAGCTTGCCATCTTCCGGTGGAGTTGGAACACAAGGCACATTGGGCAATCAAGAAGATGAATTTCGACTTGAAGCCAGCTGCAGAGAGGCGTTTGATACAGCTCAATGAGTTGGATGAGATTCGACATCATGCATATGAGAGCTCAAAGATCTACAAGGAGCGCACCAAGGCCTATCATGATAAGAAGATCATCTCCAGAAACTTCGAACCAAATGATCAGGTACTTCTGTATAACTCTCGTTTGCAATTGTTTCCTGGTAAATTGCGTTCACGTTGGTCAGGTCCTTTCACCATCAAAGAGGTCAGACCATACGGAGCTATTGTCTTGACCAATTCCAAGGGCGAAGAGTTCATTGTGAATGGACAGAGGGTGAAGCACTATTGGGCACAAGCCGAGATTCCAGAAGGACACATCGTGTCTCTGGATAATGCATCCTCCGCCTAAACGCGTGAACAGTCAAGCTAATGACGTTAAACGAGCGCTTGGTGGGAGGCAACCCACTGGTAAGTTTTTATTTTCGTTTTTGTATTTTTATTTTATATTTTACTAACTAATTTCAGAAAAAAAAAAAAAAAAAAAAAAAAAACCCTCGACACGAACAAATATCGACCGAGGTCGACACCAAGCTCGACATGGGCTAGTGTCGATCGACACCGACCAATGGTGTCGATCGACACCATTTAACAGGTCAGGTAAGTTCTTTATAAACCCGAGTCTTCTTCTTCTTCTTCCATTACCTTCAACTCGCGAAACCTTGAGAGATTTTTGGCAAAATCATAACTTCTCCGTTTCTCAACGGATTTGAGCGATTCAAGAGCCTATTCCGTGCGGATTTTCGTGCTCTTTCACAATCTCTATTCCATTCTTTCGATCTGCAAAGGTATGTGCTTCGAAATCCCGATTTTCAGATTCGACCCCAAGGTTTGATTTCGCGATTTTGGCCTCTTTTGTTTGATTTCTGGCTTGAATCATGCTTATATGAGTTGTATTAGAGGAATTCGACCATTACCCATTCGATTATACCCCTTAATTTCATGAATTTGAAATTTTCGAATTGGTGATAAAACTTGTGATTTTAGGAAATTTTCTTGGGTTTCACGGTTGAAACTTGTTGGATTCGTAGTACTGAATGTGTTTAGACAAACAATTGATGCCCAATTCGAGCTGCATTCATAATTTTCGGATTTTGAATTCTTGAGCCAAATTTTGATTTTTGGATTTTGATTTGTGCTTGGGTTTCGATTGCAGATGACTTCAAGGCAAAAGAGAGCACGCACAACTGAAGCGTCCGGTTCCGGGACAGCTGATGATGCCCCTACCTCGCGTCCTCCTTGGCCTCTGAGAGAAAGAACAAAAATTCCAGTTGGGAGAAATTGGGATGATACACCAGCCGAAGAAACCGCCAAAGCTGCATGTGTGAACCGCGACATCTCGGAGGATTGGGATGACTACGACACGCTGTTCTACAATGTGTGGTTGTCCGTGGAAATAGCACCTACTCGGGTAGCTGACCCGAAGACACTGCAGGAGTTGGGTATCAAGGAGGATGTCCTGCGCTTACTAAAGAATGCGGGAATGGGGACAATGGCTACCAAGCAGTACGACCTGTTCCCCGAGTTGGTTCGACAGTTCCTCGCCACTGTTCGTGTCTACTATCAGAACGAGGTGGTGCGCAACGCTCGGGAAGGGACTCTGACATTCCTCATCCGCGGTGTTCGCTACAGGATTTCCCTTCCTGATCTTTGTGGGATCTATGGCTTCGACAGAGAGTGTACTGGTATCTCACTTCCCCCGTTTCAGGACACTCCGGCGTTCTGGGATTACTTTGGGAGAGGAAGGTATGATTCGAAGGATTCTACACATACCGACATTCGTCATCCAGTCCTCCGCTACATTGCTCGTCTGTTTGCTACTACACTTCTGTGTAAGCACGAGTCTGGGAAGATGAGAGTGTCCGAGATGGTAATGCTGTATCGAGCCATTGGGGAGCTAACCCCGGCTGAAGACGTCACTGAGCTAGATGACGACGTCAGTCTCGGCGCTGTCTTCGCTCACCACTTGGTTTCCCTGAAGAGGACACCTTTCATGTCATCCGCCCACAAGCCGGAGACTGTTGGTAGCTTGCTCACTCCGATCTTTCGCCACTGCGGGATAGATACTACCACTTGCTCTCTTGTGAGCAAGCGCGCCTTGATGGATTTGGATTACTTGCAGAGAGCTACATGGGTGAAGCCTGAGAAGCGCTGGGTTTTTGCCAACTCGCAGAGGGAGCTAGTTACAATCCAGTTACCAGAGAGAGAGCTCACTCACATCACTGATGACCCCGACTGCCTGCGCTTTCAGCCTGATCCGAACTTAGTGCATGCACTTCCACCTACCCGACGTCGAGGAGCATCTTCACGAGCTGCAGCCTCATCAGCAGAGGATGCACCAGTTAGAGCTCGGCCTTCCTCATCCAGACGCAGCACAGCAGCAGCCACTCCAGAGCCTATTGGTCCTCATTACCTCCCTGATGCTCCAGAGATCCCCATGGAGCAAGCTGCTTTCCAGCGATACGTGGTTCAGAGTCTCCAGGCTATCTGGAACGCCATCACAGTTGTGTCCAACTGTGGCTGCGTCCGTCCTTCTACACCACCACCTTCCGATGAAGAGTAGTGTCTTCGACGTTCCTGGTTCTATTTTTCTTTTCCCTTGAGTCATTTTTCTTTTTCTTGAGTCAGTATTTTATTCTTGCTTTGATTATGTATTTTGATTTAAAACTTCTTGGAACTTATGAGTTTATGGATGATGTTGTTGCTTTTAACTATTTGTTTGAGTTGTCTAACAGTTTGGATGACTTTGACATCAATTACTTAGCAACATTCACGTTTGGTGTGTTGGAACTCTGTTTTCGGACAGAGTGTCGATCGACACTACCATGGTGTCGATCGACACCCAACACAGAATCAGGTAACGTCCTTTTCTCTTACTTTTCAAGTTGTTTCACACATTTTTTCTATCACTCTCAAGCTTACTAACACTGGGGACAGTGTTGTTTAAGTCTGGGGGAGGTAGTTTCTAACATTGTGTCTTGTTTTGAGGTCAGTTTATTGAGTCAAAAATCGGTTTTATTGAGTCAAAATTTGGTTGAAATTTTTAGCATCTCTTGGAACTAGTCACAGAACATTGATACTTGATGAACCATTGCCATAGCTGTTGATTTCGGGTCTAACTAGGTAGAACACTATAGGTGGATCAGTCTATTGGAGAAAGTTTAGATTCCTAGAGAGTTTAGAAACTTTGTTGTTAACTCCGCCCTAATGAACTTACAATTTCTCATCTTGGGGCTTGGTATGCATTGAATTTGACTTTTCTTTTAGCACTAGCAAGATAAGTTAGGTACAATCTTTCTTTGATCTTCTCTTGTGGAATATATATAAAAAAAAAAAGTTTAAAGTTTAAGAACGGAAACCTGAGTCCCTTAAAGGATAATGATGGGAGCTTACACTCATGAACACGTCTCCTCACAAGGAACATAATTAGTGAGTGGCACCGTTCTTGAACTTTGATGAGAAAAGAAACGAAAGTCGATAAAAAAAAAAAAAATGATACCCTAGAAAAGTAGGGAGAAATCGACTAAGAGAAGAGAAAATAAGAGAGTTGTGCTGAGATTGTCTTTGTCTAGGAGCTTGGAAGGGATAGAGTCTAGAAAGTTCTTTGATCGATATTCCCTCGATGAGACTGCACCTAAATTAATGAAAAGGGGTTAACGATAGAGGTTCTGGATTTTTCTAAGGGGTTTAGATCGTATTTGGTAGATTGCTAAACTTGTAGTAAGTATACCGAAATTTTACTTGAGGTTGGCTCTATGGTATGTGGATTCAAGGGTATTGGTCAATGTGGCGTTCCTAAGATTTGCTAACTGTTTCTGTTTTCAAACCTCGACTCCATTCTAAGTTTCTGTTTTGCTTGAGGGCAAGCAAAAGCTAAGTCTGGGGGAGTTGATATATCATGGTTTTTCCGTGATTTTGACCATGATATAGTCTTTGTTTATAGAGTCTTTTCCGTGTTTTTCGAGTCTTTTAGAGTCTTTGCAGGATCAGGAACGTTTGGAGCACAATTGGAGGATTTGGAGCTTTTTAGAGTGTTTTGGAGAAGGTGCTGAATACGAGAGCTCGGAGTGATATTTTTGGCCTAGTGTCGATCGACACCAGGAGGGTGTCGATCGACACCGATCGTGGAATCAGAATTGGACGCGAAGTTTTGAAGACTTTCTGGAATTACAATTTTGGCCCAGAAGTTTTTAATATTGCAATTTAGTCCTTTTCGTGTTTTGGGGATTATTTATGTTTTCTAGGGCATTGTTTTGCCATTATCCTAATTTTTGATTAAGACTTTGAGAGGAGATTTGATCCAGAGCTTTGAGGGAGACAATTCTGCACTCTTCTAGAGAAGATTTCGAACCCTTGTATCAATACTCTTTTTATTTTAATGCAGTATTATTCAGCCATGATTTGTGTTTCAATTTCTATGTCTGAGTAATCTGCTAGTTAGGTTAGGGTGATTTAGGGTTTATGAGGAGTTTGTAGAATTGCGATATTGTTAGGGAAAATCAATCGGTTCTTCACCTGGATTTGCGCTTATATTGATTTCTTGATTGATCACCTAGAAATCAAACCCTAGGTTGTTTAATAGATGCGAGAGCATTGTTAATCACCAGAACTAGTGTTAGGTGAGCAAAATTCCTACTCGCAAAGAGATTTGGTCTAGGGATTTTGTGAACAATCGAACCTGTTTTTAATGCTTGCCTGAATTGATAGGATTTACAAAGAGATTTGGAATTCTGAAATTTAGGGATAGATAACTTCTGCGACGAGAGTTGATTAGTTTTAAATCTGTGTTTCGAGTTCTAGACGGCTCATAATAATTTCCCTGATAGTATACATTCTGCATTCTCGGATTTAACCTGTGAATCATCCTTGCCTAGCGTTTGTCTCATTGAATTTTAAGAACCTTAAATCAATCACTCACTGCTTTTAGTTTATTTGTTTCGTTTTACATTCATCTGAAATCGACTTAGCATAATTTGAATCTAGAAACCATAGTGTAGCAATCACTTCCTTTGGGATTCGATAACCCTTTGTATTACAACTGCATTGCTGTGCACTTGCAGTATTGTTTTATTTGGGTAAAACTTTGACCCTATCACATGTATGATTTCTCTTGGCAGAAGTAGCCAAGGTTGTAGCAAAACAGTCTGAAGAAGGGAAGGTTCTTTTAGGGTTCATAATGATGCAATTCATGCTCTTGTGAAACATTCCTTTCTGCTTTTAAAACAAGGTATATTCAATAGTGTAGTAGTGACAAAAATATTGATCTCTATTTATATGCTGCAAAACACACGATGCGATAAATGCAGAAAGATTTGTCAGGCACACAAGGAGTTTGTTTCAATTAAAACAAAAAGCGAGAAAATCATATTTGATCACAACACAAAACAGAGGAAAGACACACCAGACGAAAACAAAACAACATTTTAAAACCCAGAGAGGCTACTTGCAGAAGCAGAAGCAGCATCGATCATCTTCGGTGAGCTTCCCTCGTCACTAGCATCCTCTTCTTCACTTGTTGTGCTTAGATGTATAGGGCGAAATCCTTTCAATAGGCTTTCCCACAACCATACGGTGAAACTAGATAGTACCTCTGATAGGGATGACCGGTATGCGCAGACGTCGTCTACGTTATCCGCTACAAAGAGAACATTGTAGTCTAATCTTCTCATCTCTTTAACAACCCTGACAAGCTCCGAGTCTTGCTCTGCCGTGCCTTTTATAATTAACACGAAATTTTCTTGAGGACCCAGACGTGTTGCATCAACCATGGTCACAAATATGCTAGTCTGTCTCGCAAATCTACTGGCTGGAAATGGAAATACATATGATTAAACAGAGATGTAGATTACAGGCAAAACTAGTAGTAGTGTTAAAACTAGTGTAAAAGAAGGAAGAACTCACTTCGTTTTACTAGTCGGATTTCGGGATGTAATCGAAATGAATGATCTTTTCTTTCACCATAAGCTATGATCTGGACTCTACCGCCATAACCCTCCCACCGGAGAGATGATTGGACATTTTTACAAAACGAATCAATCTTAGCCTCCTCGACGGGGAAATCCACCATGTCCCAGAAGACGAATGTCTCACCAACTGCATAGTGAGAAAATTGATTAGGTTGATCCGATCGATGAGAAATAAGCACGTGAAAAAGAACAGAGACCCAAGGTGGGAAGAGGAGTTCCACTTCATGCTCGAGGAGCCTCCACTCCGCGAGAAGCTGCACGTGGAAGTGCTGAGCACCTCTTCCAGGATAGGTCTCTTGCATCCCAAGGTAAACCACACACTCACTCAAAACAGTATCACTAGCAAGTTACAAGTGGTGTGTGGCTATTCTAAAACTAAAAAGTGGTTGTTGATGTGCAGGAAACACTGGGGTACGCAAAGGTTGAAAAACAACAGCTAAATAAACTAGATGATATATCACGCATGCTTGTCCATCTAGGTACAGAACCGGGATCAAAGGCGTATCGTTTGCTTGACCCGCAAAGAAAGAAAATAATTGTGAGTCGAGACGTTGTGCTCAAGGTCATGACGGAAGCTTTACCGTGAAGATTAGGGAGTTTGGTAATCGTGGCATTCAAGAGATGAGAGAGAACCGTGAGCTAGAACAAGTCCAAGACGATGATGAACATCACGACGGCCGGGGAGAACACTTAGCGGACACCACGCGAACACGAAACAGAGGATGAAGCGGCTCATGACGAAACAGAGGATGCAGAGGTTGACGAAGTGCTTCAAGCAGATTTAAGAAGAACACAAAGAGATTACGTGATGCTCGCGGAAGAAGAAACTAGTTAGAAAGAACAAATACTAGTAATCTTCAACAACAACAAAAAAAAAGCAAGACGACATCAGATTTTCAGAGTTCGCACACATCAAAAGACAACGGGGAGGAACAACACAAACAGCAGACCAACCAACACAAACAAATCATTTCAATAGAGAAACGTTATTGTCACATCGGACAAAACAAAAGGGTCTTTTGATGATGATGAGATTTGACAAAACGTTATTTTCCACACAGGGTACAAACCGAAGGCTCTTGTGGATTGACAAGGCTATTATAGTCGAGAGGTTTTCGTCCAGCGCAGAGGTCACTCCAACGCCACAGCGACAACTTCAACCTGTAGTCTTGTATCATTTCAGGTTTGGAATGATCAGGCACTGCTAAGAGAACATTGTAGCATTCCCAATCCAAATTGCTAAGATAACGCGCGAACAGAGTAGCATTCTCAGACGCTTCTACGTCATCCTCAGACGGCATGACGTTTTTTGTGATTGCCATCACGTTTGTTGGTGGAGACTCGTACGGCGGCAACAAGGTAGGATCCCCCGCTGCAATCAAATGGATGTCCAATAACATACATTGAATCCGAGCACGCATTAACAAGAGCTAATCTCACATTCTCTTTAAACGAAACTATATCGCTCACTGGTAAATCCTCCACGTCCCAGTACACTCCTGTCTCTGCGTCTGCGAGAGTGGTGGATACAAAAAAAAAAAAGAAGTGAATACAACAATTGATCCTCTACTTTAGCATGCCAGATCCATGAGATTCAGATCCAAATTTATATAGACAAACAATCACGAGAGATAGATATATCTTACTAGCGAATCTTTCACGTAATTCCTCACGTGATTCCTCCATCGACGGAGATCGACAAAACTGGATGGAGAGATTATTTGGAGAAGAAATGATAACAATTTAGTAGGGGTGGGCACTTCGGTTTTCGGGTTGGTTTCGGTTTGGTTTCTTCGGTTTTACGGTTTATCGGTTTTATAAAAATTCAGACCATATAAAAACCATATATATTTTGGTTTGGTATGGTTTGGTTTTTACCGGTTTTCGGTTTTTTCGGTTTTGTAAAAATTAAAACCATATAAAAGCCATATGTAACTTGGTTCGGTTTGGTACGGTTCGGTTTCGGTTTTTCGGAATTATGCTATTACAGAACTTTGATTCAAACTATGAATGGAAATAGTAATAATAGATATGAGTGAAACAAAACAAAAAGTTCAAAGAATATAATGCAAATCATATGAAATAAATCTAAATCATCAATAAAACCAAGTCTATAAAAGCAAAAACTAATAAAAAAACTTAGATTCTTATCATCATCTTCACTCTTCAGCCACTATTGTTCATCTCCTCATGTTGTTTATAAATCTCTGATACACAAAATTTATAATATATAAACATTGAGAATAATTTATATTTACATAAGATCTAAATATAATTATAAACTTATAATGTATTTGAATACTAGAAAAAAATTTTTGTATTAACGCTAAACTATTCAAAATTCCAACGTCGTTATATAATCATTAACTGGTCAAGTTTCTTTCTTCTACATGTTTATTAACATACAAAGTCAACCTATTGGTGAGATTAGAAAGAATAAATCAAACTTGAAGATGCAACAGACATATCGATCATGAAATAAGAACATATTGTAGAACAGGAAAACAATTAAACCTTTCAAAATCAATAACTAGAAAACAATAAACAGAAATAAATTAAATACCTAGAAGGCTAGAACTAGAAGACTTGAATGGGAAGAACCGAAGAAGAGGAAGAGAAACTACCAGCAGCGAATGTTTTTTTTTTTAATTGAAAAGTGAAAACTAGGGTTTACAACTTTTTACTATTTATATGTTGATATTTTTTTGTAAATATTATATTTTAAATTTATAAGTTAAGATTTAGTAAATTATAAAAATAATTAAGTCCAATAATAAAATATAAACATAACTAAAGTTACTAAACTAAGAAAATATAAATTATTTAAAATTTAGTTTTGAAACCAAAAAAACCATCCGGTTTGACGGTTTTTAACCAAACCAAACCTAAACCAAAAATTATAAAAAAAATGATAACCATATGGATTTTTCGGTTTAACCATAACCAAACCATATCATTTTTTTCGGTTTGGTATGGTTTGGTTTTTTCGGTTACGGTTTTTTTGCCCACCCCTACAATTTAGGGTTTGATCAAGTTATAATGGGCCTATTATATCTTTTATATTGGGCCTTAATTCGTCGCCCGCTTTAAGGCCCACTATAAAAGATAGGCCCATTATAAATTGATCAAACTTTATAAACGTTTTATTATTTATCACACGCGCATTGAGAGAGCGGCGTGATGTTAGTCAAGTTTTTTGTTGTTGTGTTGCTTTTGTGGACTTGTGCGTTTTGTGCGTTTTGGAATATTATATTAGAGACTTTTTTTCCCGCCCGAGAAAGACTTCTTCTATTCTAATTACAAAAAAGTCAACAGTCAACTTTTGGAGCCACTCCGACATCCTCGGAGACACGTGCGAGTGTGTTAAGAAAGATTTAAAACGGCTTTTACTTGGCGGGAGAGGTGTTCAAGTCATTTAGTCAACTCTTTCAAGACCCTTTTTTGGCCCAAATGTCGTCTTCGGGCCACACAGAGTTCATTAAACCATATTTTTTTAATCGTGGTTAGTTTTTATATTAGTGTATATTTTATTCTTGGTTGCGTAATTGTTTTTTTTTTCAAATTAAAAAAAAAGTCAATGATGGTATAATTGATTTCGTGCCGTAGTACAAGACACGATGAAAACAGAAAATTACAACTCAAATATTGTTTTCGCGATTAATGTACATTTTTATTCATCTGATGAACCCATTTGTTCAATGATGGTATAATCTTCTTCTTCTTTTCAAACCAAAGTTGTAGACCGAAATTGGGATCAAATTAAAGACCTTTTTTTAGCAACTCGGATCAAATCATTTTCTTTTGTAAATAAATTATTGGCAAGCAAATTAATTACCCGCGTTGGTTCTATGGTTTGTAATCTTGCACCAATCTCTATCCACAGCAGTTGAAATATCAAAAAAAAATAAGTTACGGTCAGCTTGAAAGTCACCGTAATAAAGTTAATCAGATTAGTCTTCTACTAAAAGCGACATGTCAAAAGGCAATTTTTTTTTTTTTTAACCAACCTTACACAACCATCTGAGGTACCCGAGGCCTAATTGTATACATGTGGCATGTATTGGATAACTGTGTCGACTAATTACAAAATGATCCTAAACTATAAAAATTTAACAAGTGTTACGACTTGTTAGTTGTGAGTTTTTCTTAGGGGTTTCAACAAGTGTTACGACTTGGTAAAATACATAGAGTATCGGTTTCAATCTATTATTATTCTGATTTGGTACAAAAATGTGGGATAATCGCAATTATACAAAACATAATAATATGACAAGTGCAAGTATGTTCATCAACTCTTTGTATTTGCCATTATTTTCAACTTTTTTTTATGTAACAAGAAGTAATTCATGGGAGTGTAGTTCTTAAATAGCTCGTTCATCGAATTTTTTAATATTTAAATCGTTACATCGTTTTTAAGTGATTAAACAAAAGCGAAAGAGACGACAAAAACAAAAAAGTTTAAGAGTTGCGGGTGAGAATCGCGCCCAAGAGAGAGCATTTGAATATATTAATAAATTATTTTCTAAAACGTTTTGTATATGAGTACAAAAAACAATTAAATAAACAAACGTGGAATATATTTTCATGACATGCAATAAGAGCCATCAATGGCCTATTGAGTGAGAGAGGCTGAAAAAAAAAGAATCTTATTGAGATCACCATTGGATGGCTCTCAGACCTCTGACACTCATATTTTACCATATGGTTTCTGATACCATATTCTATATAATTTTAATTTTTCTATAGATTAAATAAAGGAACAATGCATGCTGTCAAAAAAATAAATGAAAAATTAAACGAACAAAGCATTTCTAGACCCTATTGCACATTTAATAATGCTTCTACTTGTAATCCAAAATAAAATAAAATAAATAAATAATGCTTTTACTTAAAGGACAAATTTTTAATATAGATAAAACCTAATACTAGTACGTAAAAGAATTGTTATGTAACCTAATATTTTTAAATCAACCCCATTTATTTAATTGTTAGTTAAATCTTTAAATGAATTATGACCATCCATAAAATTTTATATGAAATAAAAGAATAATAAAAAAATCTAGATAAAAAAAGAAGCATAGAAATATTTTAAAATATTTTTATGTAAAAATATTATTTTATAAATATTAAAATCTATTAAGAAATTAATAATATGCTATCGTATAATTTTAAAATTGAAGATGGCAAATAAAATATTATATCGATGGCCGAGTAACAATTTCATATAAAATTGCAGAGAATAGCTTTTGTAACAAGGTTGATCAAAGTATGAGAATCTTCAAAGTTTTGGTGAGGCTCTAGTCATGGCTGGCTAATATCAAAATACACTGGATTTGGTAACATTCGATTTCAAATTCATAATAAAGCCACAAGACTGGTCAAGGAATCCAGAAACAAGAAAGAGAATGGTTTGTTCTAAACTAGTTCCAAAGCATAATCTATTATTTTGGTAAGTTTTAGAGAGATAGAAGATGAAAAAGTTCTAAGTTCCTAAAAGGGATGAGGTTAACGTTTCCTAAAGGATATTAGAATGAATAACAAATCTATGTTTAGGGATGAAAAGAATTGTTTGGATCAAATATTTAGTCTGAATTCTAAAATTGTTATCTCTTTTATGAGAAATGAATGAATTTTTCATAAAAATTATCTGATACGGGTCTATAAACCAAATTTTTGGTTCTGTTTTGGTTGTGAGGTAATGTGGTCGACCGAAATGTGTTTTTAGCGGATGTGACTTGACACTGAAATTCTAACAGTCACGCATCTTCATCATTTAAAAAAAAAAAAGTTGAAACCAAGTTTAGTTTTAATTATATATATTTTGTAGCAAAAATAATATCGATAATACCATCAAGACCAAATCTAAAACCATAGTATGTATCCCCAATAAAATCATCGCATTCCATTGTTAGAAAACAAGATTATAGACATTATAGATTTATGAAATAAATCTCAAACAGTTGATGAGAAATGCAATGGAATATATTCTTCTTCAATGAATTATCAAACATGTGGTCAGAAGAACTAAGAAAGCATCCCATGTGAGTGTGGGGTGAGAATAATAATTCATGTGGGGAAAATATTTAAAATATCCATTAAATTCTATAACCAATGAATAACATTACCAACCCGGTTCGAAAATGAAAATGATGTCAAAAAAAAAAAAAAGATTTTTGTGGGCGTCAAAATTGATTTTTCATTTTTGTAATATTTTGATTACAGTACTAAAGTAATAAATATTCAGAGAAGTAAGTTTATACATACATATGGTCATGCAAGCAAGAAATCCACAAATCCTGATGAAGAAAGAATAGCAGCTATCAGCTGTGTATTTGAAAATTTGAAATAGTGATCATGGGACAAAATAATTGTTACTGATTTTATAGCAATCAAATTGATCGAATCAATCAACCCGAAGTATTCCATATATATATACAATTTCTACCATCAAAGATTCAATTATTTAAAGGAATGCACTTGAGTTTTATAGAAAACCTAGGTAGAATAGAAATTCAGAATTATGTTTCGTCATTTTAATTTTGCCCTTAATTTTATTTCATTTTTATAACTGGTGCACATTGGAATTTCTGTCTGCTAAGTTCTCTTAAAATTCACGACGAACATTTAATAAACTAATAAATCATTTTTCTTCAGATGTATTAATGTAAACATAAACAAGTGTAAAACCCGTGTCATGCACGAGAATGTTATGGGTCCAACAATTTTAATACCAATATATTATTTGTAAACTTTTTTTTTTCATCTGATTATAATATTGTCATCTGATTATTATTATAAGCAAAATTAAAATATAAGATGAGACACATGTTAAGATACGAAAGTCGGCGGAATAACAATAAATCTCCGGAAACTAAGCGCAAACGAGGGAATCATAAGCTCAAATAAGGGAAACCACATAATATTCGACACTAAAGAGAGATACTAGCAAATGAACCATCGGTACTAAAAGCTACCACACTGATGAAACGAGTTTCAACTACGAACTTTTCTATACGAACGGAGACATCGAAGCTGAGCCAAAAACCAACGACCATGACACTTGAGCAGAACAAAAAGAAAACTATTTCAAGCTCAAAAAAGCAACAATAACGGTAGAAAGGAGTGCAAAAATAACCCAACAGCAGCACCAGAAACTACTACAAACACCAATACTCCACCAAACCAACACTCGCGACGATAAAACCTCAAGGAACAAGGGTCTTGAAACGCCATCTGGAAAAATGCCAAAGGAAACCACTAACTCTTACACGCAGACACTCGCGACCAGCATCCATGACCTACAGACCAAAAACTGTTCACTTTCTCGCAAGAGAAGACTTGACGATCGAACCCACTGCTTCGTCTAGAAACCAACCCCAAATCTAAAAAGGAAATAGAGCAAGCCTAGTAGATACCTGCACAACGAAAACCTATCACGAGGGAGAAACCAGACAGATAAGCTAAGTCGAACACAAATCACTAAAAAAGAAGAGAAAGGAGCGCAGCAGAAGATCAAGTAACACAAACTAAGACAATACTTAACGTTTTTGAAAAAATCAGAAGCGAGAAAAACCAAAACCCAAAAAGAAGACTAAACGCCGGATCTAAGCAGATGAAAAGTACTAAAACAAGAAACAAAATCAAAGAGATCTAGATCTAAGAAATTAGCACTAAAATTAAATCTAACTGTTCAAAGAAAGAGAACCGGCGAAAAGCAAAGGAAACTAAAAAAAATCAAACAAGAGGCAACGCCCCATATTATTTGTAAATTTAAATTTCACAAAATTTTGATAACTAAGTTAAACAGAAAGTATGAGTATATGATTCTTTTTTATCATAAATTAATCATTGTATTTTTATGAATCCGTGTTTGTGTGAACATAAATTACGATTCGATAGACTTTTACTACTTTAGTTAAAAAGTTTGTTTTTCTTCGTGTGAGGTGCAATAATAATAAATACCCTTGAATAATTTACGTATTTAAAGCGAGTATCCGTTTGGTTCGTCAAAAAAGATTTCTAATTAAAATATTTTTACAAAAAAAAGGAAAGTCTCAAGATACTACCAAATTTCAAAGGAAAATGAGTTTTCCTTTCCTCGGCGCAAAATAGCAAACAAGTCTCCGCGTTTCCTTTTCCTTCCCTTATTTAAACACACTTTCGTCTCTCTTCGTCTTCAACCTCAAAACAATCTCTCACCACTTCTCTCTCTCTCTCTCTAAAAGACATTAATACCACCAAACCTAAAAAAAAACTGTCTGAACAGCATATGTCTCAAAGACCTCAAGTTCCTCATTCTTCTTCTATAGCTTTCGGTCTCCATTCTCATCTTCTAATCTCCAGTGAGATTAGCTCTAATTCCAATTGGTCTCTTTAAGATATCAAAAAACCCAAAAATAAAAATCTAACCTTTTTTAATCCTCGCTCTCTCTCTCTCTCTCAGATTTTCCCGGAAAACCCAAAACAGAGATCTTTCTAAATTTTTGTTTTTTTCGATTTGAAAAAAAAAGGAAAAGAAATGGGTCTCAAGGGTTTCGCTGAAGGAGGAGTCGCATCAATCGTAGCGGGTTGTTCGACCCACCCGCTTGATCTAATCAAGGTCCGAATGCAGCTCCAAGGCGAATCGGCCCCAATTCAGGCAAATCTCCGACCGGCGCTCGCTTGCCAGACCTCCTCCACCGCCGCCGCAGTCCACGCGCCTCCGCCACCTCCGCGCGTGGGTATAATCGGCGTCGGATCTCTTATCATAAGAAAAGAAGGCACGCGTGCTCCTGTCTCTTATACACATCTAGATGTGTATAAGAGACAGGCTTTAACCTCTCTGTGGAGAGGATCGTCTATGACGATAAACAGAGCGATGCTCGTGACGGCGTCGCAGTTAGCTACGTACGATTCGGTGAAAGAGACGATATTGGAGAAAGGGCTGATGAGAGACGGGCTCGTGACTCACGTGGCGTCGAGTTTCGCGGCGGGGTTTGTGGCGTCCGTTGCGTCGAATCCGGTGGATGTGATCAAGACGAGAGTGATGAATATGAAGGTGGAGGCGGGGAAAACGCCGCCGTATAAAGGAGCGTTGGATTGTGCGTTGAAGACGGTGAAAGCCGAGGGGATCTTTGCTTTGTACAAAGGATTTGTGCCGACGGTTTCGAGACAAGCTCCGTTCACGGTGATTTTGTTTGTGACGCTTGAACAAGTTAAAAAGTTGCTTAAAGACTTTGACTTTTGAGAAGAAGAACAAAAATTTGAAGATGATGATGGTGGCGATTATTGGCTAAAACAAAATAAGTTTGATTCTATTTTTTCTTTGTTCTATTTTCTTTTGATTAATTTGAGTAGTTTAAATTTAAAAGTTTTAATTGTTTTTCATTTATATAAAATTTGATGTCATGAGAGAAGAGTGAAACAGATTTATGATTAATCGAGTAGTTTAAATTGTTTTTCATTTATATAAAATATGAGAAGAGAGAAACAGTTTCAGAACATCTTTGGTAGATCCATCTATGTTATTTGATTCGATTTCAATGGAGTGATTTGCTCCGTCAAATATTTGGTAGATCCATTTATGTTAGTTTTGAACTATACTATGTAATATATTCTTTTTTTTTTTTTTTCAGAAAATCTTTTACTATTCAGAGGTGAAGATCTTGCTACAATTCTTCTTTCAACCAGCTTTTTACCATTCCAAATATTCAAGATATTGAAAATTATTTATTGAATGTTATAAACTTATAATTATGAGTACGACATTTTATTTCTTTGACAGCTATGATATTGTTTTTTTTTTTTTTTGATCAACCGACAGCTATGATATTGTTATTGATAACAATTCAAAGATGAAGTGCTACTTGCAAATTGTAATAATGATATTACGACAATATCAGTGATTGATTTAATAACTATTTTCTAAATGTTCAATCAATTCTATATATTAATTTTGAAGAACTTTTCCTAAATACATAGCAGAGATCAATAATTGATCTTTAATCAAGTTGTAGACAAGGAAATCTTCAAAACGTTAACATTATAACGCCAACCCAAAACTCTATTAAAAAAAAAACATGAGAATCGGTGCCAAATCTTTCCACGTTTTTTCTAATGCTTTAGTTTTACACATACGTTAATGTCGGACCTATTCATATGTCGTAAAACCGCGTCTACAGCAACGCAGTTTCCACACGTCTACGACTCAAAACATAAATCACTTTTTAAGTCATCAGAATCAGATCCCATCATCATTCGTTGCGTTGAGATGGTTTGCTTCTATTCTTTCGGACAAAAATAGATTCGTTACAAACTGCTGCGATTACTTTCGCTCAACGTTTTTTGCTTTTCTTGAGTAATAATGGTTTCATTATCAGATACGAAAAATAATTACTTTTGGTAACGATAAAGACATGAAACACTACATTGGAAAGAAGTGTGATAATGACAAACTATCACAAAGTTTTTGGAATCTTATTTATCATCGATCTTTTTTTTTTGTCGGCCATTTGATTTCATAATACCCAAAAATGGGTAAAGATTACAAAGATGCAAGGTTGTGCCCAACCCTTACAATTTACAATATTAAGCCCAATTAAGCCCAAAAGAATTGATCCAATAACAAATCTATTGTCCCGGAATTTGATTGATAGAAAGGACAATCTCGGTGTCTCGTGGTAAACAAAACTTCAAGAACAAATCCGCTCTATCAATTAAATTTAAACGATCACAATCCTTTGTACGAATCTGATTAAAACGATCTAAATAAACTAAAAAAAAAATAAATAAAAAAGGTAAATAAGATGGTTGCTCAGCTAACCGCTCAGGTTCGACTTTTCGTCGACCGTTCATGAAGCGTAAACACTTTCAATATAATCATAATGATATCATCATTGCAACCAATAAGCGAGAAATTTAATTTGCAGAAAAAACTCTTATCATAACAAAAATCACTAGAATAAGCGCTAACCAGGAGCAATTTAACATTCCCTAAAAGATTAAGAGACAGAATCTGAATCATCTAACGATTACCTACACAATTAAAAAAACAAGATGAATGAATTGTAAAGCAAGAAGCACAGAGCAAATTAGGGTTTTTTCAATTCTAGCCGGATCTTGTTGAGGGGATTATTCTCTGGCTGTAAGATGAAATATATTTATAGAGAGGAAGACACTAGGGTTTTAGCTAATGGGCTTTTCGCTACTTAATTTGGGCTTCTTAAAGCCCCGCTACTATTATTGGGCTGTGGATTGAGTCTTAATTGAGGGAAAATGTAAGTAGAATGCATTTTGGATAGTTTAGGTAAAAGCCAGCTAAGTGATTTAATATTGGCAATTGCTAAATAAATCGTATATGCTTGGATCACAAAAGTCCAAAGGCTTATGCCCAATATAGAATCTTTCAAACCATATACAGCAAAAACTCTATAAATTAATAATGACCATGAAGTTTTATAAAAAGATTATTAATTTATAGTGATTATTAATTTATAGATATATTATTTGGTTGAAAAACTAATTTTGGAACTGACAAAAAATATTAATTTAGCGAGTTATTAATGAATCGCATATTAATTTATAGAGTTTCTACTGTATATAGTTGTGTTACTAGTTAGTAGTTACCACAATGTGCCAGAAAAAAATAAAAATAAATTAAAAATTTTGGCCTTTTTTCTTGTGTTTATTATATAAACCCAATAACAAATCTATTGTCTTGAAAAAGAAAAAAAGAAAAAAATCTATTGTCCTCACGGGTTATTTGAAATAAGTGTGATTCTTATTTCTTACCGAAAGGGTAAAGTCATCCATTGTTGTGTTGAAGGGGGTAAAGGTCAAGCACATCACCGTTTTATAGATTTCTATGTTTTTTTCTTGTGTTTATTAGAATCATTTACTCTAGACAAGAGATGTAGAGTATATGCTTGTTTAAAAAAAAAAACAAATCTTATAGATTGTTAAATTACTGTAAAATGCTACTTTTATCAAGAGATGTGTCTGAGGATGTGCGTTTTGCTGAGCTATCTATTAACTGGTCGATCTTCAGCAAGAATAGTCTATGAAGATTGTCCCTAAGGACACCTTGGTGGTTGGTTTACACGATGAAAGATTTTGGCTAGGTCTAAATCCGAATGGGAGTAACCAAGCTTATTGTATGTTCGGCTTGCTTGATTAGTTCACTACAAAAAAAAGGGTAGATTGTATCATTTAAATTGTATCACAAAACTAAGTGATACTATTTTGAATTAGTTATTTATAAATGAAATAAATATACATGGCTTAACAGCAATCATGATAATTGATGTTATAATTAACTAGTTTGACATCATTTCAATAAAAGTGATACAAATTTTATTAGTTTATATCACTTTAAAAAATTGATATTAAAATATAATGTTACATCAATTAGGTGATCGATGTATTTATTAATTTTTGTTAACAATGATGCAAAATTAGCATCAATAAAAATTGATTCTAATAAACATTACACTAATAATATATACATAATTATGTAAATTAGCTTCAATAATTAAAAATGATGTAACTGTTTCGTTCTTTAGCATCATTATAACAAAATCGATACAAAATTATAAATTTACATCAGCTAAATAATCGATGTAACTAATGATTTTGGTTAACATCATTTAGAAAAATGATATAAAATTTATATCAGTTAAAAGTGATGTAACTAACGTTTTTACTTTATCCCACATTGCTAATAGATGAAGAAGTTAAAGAGAAACCATCTTTATATATATTAAAACTTAAATATCTAATATTCATATTTATTGGTGAATAAAATTAAATTTTTTTATTTGGTTTTAACCAATAAGATTAATTATATAAAATAAATAACATCATTATTACAATCAATTATGATATCTCGCATGAATTTAACATCAATTATATACAAGTGATAGTAATATTTTAAATCATATATTTTAAATGATACAAATATTAAGTCAGCTATTATAAATGATACAACTATTAAAATCACTTATTAAAATTGACGCTAATTTTAACATCAATTATTATAATCGTCACAAATACTAACATCACTTTTAAAAATTGATGTAAAAGATAACATCAGTTTTTTGTAATTGACACATATTGAAATCAATTATAACAATCGATGCAAAAATAAAATATATTTGTATCGGTTGATAACTAACTGATGTTAATTATTTGCATCACCACAAACAGAGTCACTTTTCTAAGTGATGTAAGATTCATTTGCATCAATTATAAGTAATGCAAAAATATATAATAAATGATACAATCCACGTCTTTTTTTGTAGTGGTTATAGAATACGAGTTGTTTGAACAATTCGAGCAGCCGTAACCATTTGTGCGTGTGCAATATCTCATTTCATTAACTAAATCTTGTGAGATACAAAAAGAGTGAATTAACATCTTCTTTGATCAATACAATAAACCTATATTATATCATCTTCAACTCCATCATTAACATTAAGAATTTTAGGCATAAGTTTTTTTTAAAATTTTGAACTTTTGATCATGTATCACTTTCACGTATATACTCGAATATGCTATTGACATGCATCTATTTTTTTTTTTATAATTGAGATTATTAATCACAACTTTAGTAGCTGATCGGCCCGCACCACGTGCGAGCTATAAAATATTTTATATGTTCAATATATAATTATATTATCTATTGAAGTTGATCTATTTTTACATAATTAATTATGTATTAATAATAACATTATATGAATATTTAATAATAAAAAATAATGATAAATCAAATGAAAAATGTTCTAGATTTCAATGAAAATTGAAGATAAAAAGTCATTAACCAAGATTTTAAAATACTTACTTAGATAAAAAGTGTAAATATGATAACTAAATAAACTGAAAAATATTAAAACATATAATAATTTATTTAATTTTTATGGTTGGCCTCCAGGCATGTGCATGTATAATTTTTTTATAGACATAAATAGTTGTAATATTAAAGTATTGATTAATTTTCTTATATATTATGTAAACGTTATATTTTTATACATATACATTTTTAGTGTTTAACAACAATCACACAAACGTTTCATATCATGTTTTTTGAAACTGATTTATTTTAAAACTTTTTATTTTTTTCTACCGTTTACATTAACATATAATTGCAAATGTAAAAGTTATATTAAATAATAATTAAATTCTTATAATATGTCTTGAATATTATCTATACAATCCTTTCTTTTCTCTTTACACAATATAATCTTGCCAATATATATATTTTTCTTTGACCTATTGCTAATTAAACCAAAATAGGTTTTACAATTTTTACTTATCATAAGAGCGGATAGATGGTTGGTCCGCACGTTCGTGTATACCAACCACCTCACCGCTCTTAGAATATATAGAGATTTAAATAATATATATGAATTGTTTAATAACTAAAATTAAAATTGGATTGTAATCGAGGTTAACAATATGCACGCACAACAAGTTCGCATGCGACTTTGACTTTTGCATAGTTAATATTTATATACACACACATATTTGTGGAAATATCGAAGTATGCCTTTTATGTGTTAGAAAAAATAACAAAGTGTTTGTATTGTAATATATATTTTTATAATGTATTAAAAATAAATAAATATGTATATTTATGCATGTATATATGAGTTAAAAATAATTGAATTATGATATTTAGGTGGTGGTTAGTTTTTTTGATATTTTCCGCAAACGTTATGTTTTTACACGATGCAGTTTTTGGTATTTAAGAACAATCAAGAAAACCGTTTCTATCGTTTTTTATTTAATCAAAATTTTATATTTTTCAGCATTTTATGATATATGGTTTCAAATTAAAATTTATATTAAATATCAACAAAAATTACAAAAAAAATTAATAATTTAAAATATAATATTTGACTTTATTCTGAAAATTAATATAGCACATTGGATAATCTATTAGTAATTTTCCATTTCAATAAAAATTATAATAAATATTTGTTATAAAAATTTGTGAAATCATATTTTATAAAATTCTCCGTCCGCTCATCTCTTTGAAAAATATTGAGGAATTGGTTTGATGAAAAAAATAAATTTATTATGGTTGGCATCCATGCATGTGTTCAATATAAAATTTGAGCCGCACATACGTTAAATATAAAATTTGTTTCTTAAGACTTTTAAATGACTCCGTAAAACTAAGCACGAGAATGTTACGGAAAAACAAAATCGTAGAGATTTATTTTTATTTTTACTTTTAATTCTTATTCATATTTTTTTATCTTATTATAATTTATTTTTTCATCCAGTTACATTTCATTTTATTTCTAATCTCAAATTCTTGATCTACAATGAGACTATATATGAGTATGATATACACTTTTTATTTATTATAAAAATGGTATTATGAATATATGTAAAAACAAATAGAAATCATAGTAATTATTATTTTCTGTTAATTTAAATTTATTAATTTTTGTGTTATAATCTAGTGTATTCATGTTTTAATTTTATAATTTACTTAATTTTAACTCAACCAATCAAAACATTTCGTTTATTTTATGAAATTTGACATGTCACATTTACATGTCATCAAAAAAATACACTAACTTTGAATCTAGAGTTGACAAGTAAGCTTTTTCATTAAAATAAAATGGATTCTCAATTAATTGGTAGGAGGATTTGATATGTCACATTTACAAGTTATCAAAAAAATACACTAACTTTGAATCTAGAGTTGACAAGTAAGCTTTTTCATTAAAATGGATTCTCAATTAATTGGTAGGAGGATGGGGGGGGGGGGTGTATTCAACTTAACATTTGAAGTGATTTGGAATGATTTGAATTTTAATTATTTTTTATATGATTTGGTTGAATTATGGAAGTTGTTATGATTTGTTATTGAAGTTATATCAAATCCCACCTAAAATCATGTGATTTGAAATTTTATATTTTTAACTAGGAAACTCCATCAAAACATCATAAAATCATTTCAAATCTCTTAAAATCCACTACTTAAAATATTTTCAATAACAGTGGATTTGATTTACTTTTTATAAATTATTGATTGAATAACATATGATTTGGTAAGACATTTATAAATCATTAGTTCAATAACATGGGATTTTAAAATAACCACCAAAAATTCTAAAATTCCTAATCCAATACACCCCCTATGTTTATGAATGTTGTTCATCTCATCTTCCAAATTCATGATGCGACATTTCCTGAACAAATTTTACACTGTTAAAAATAATATGTTATTGTTAGAGTTCAAACCGAAAAATATCTCTAAAATTTAATAATTATCAAATAATGAAATTTTAAAGTACAGTAACATAAAATATCTATAAATTAATAACGTTGGGACTTCGAAATTTCATTATCTTATAGAGTTATTAATTTATAGAGATATTTGGTTTGAACTTTTAACGTTCATCAAGAAACAATACAAAAATATTTTTGAAATTATAAAATTCATTTAGAAAATATCATATCAAATAATTTAAAGATAAATCAACAATATTTATAAACTTAAAACAATAATTTAATTATATGTTACTATATTACTTTAGTTATATATGTAGATATATATATGCTTATATGTATAATTATTAATTTAACTTATTATTGAGACCATATATAAATATTTATATAAGAGTTTCAAAAAGTTATTATCTTATTTTCTTATCGATTTTTTTGCTAATTTTTACACTGGCCCGACTTGGGAGCAACAAAATTTATTAATTTATAGTGATTATTAATTTATCGAGTATTAATTTATAGAAGTTCTACTGTACTAAACATGATATTATCCATGTACTTTTATAGAACCATGTCCGAACACTAATACATATAGATGTATGGTGAGAGATTATCAAACATTAAAACAAACTAGAAGAATATCTGTGCATACGCGCGGGTTTTTTTTCTATATATTATTTCAAAGATGTCTTATTTATATATCTCAAATATTTTATGTTTACAACAATCAAAGTTAATTAACTTTGATTAACTTTGATTGTATCTCCACAGCCAGTTTCATTCACTGGATTCACGTATGTATCTCCACAGCCAATTTCTCCGTCTGTGTCAATGGCGAGCTCGAGGGTTTTTTTTCTAGCGCACGAGGTATCAGACAGGGTTGCTCACTATCTTCGTATATGTATGTTATTCTGAACAATGTTCTTTCCAAAATGCTAAACTTGGCGGCTGCATAAGGTAAGTTTGGATACCATCCGATGTGCAGGGAGATCAACCTCACTCATTTGAGTTTTGCAGATGACATCTTGGTTTTCACAGATGGGGCGCCAAGTTCTCTCAACGGAGTTCTTGATGTTATGAACGACTTTGCTAGATGTTCTGGCCTGTGCATCAATGCTGCTAAGTCTTCTATCTTTTATGCGGGTCCTAGTAGCGTAGCACTACAGGCTGCTGCAACTTCAGCAGGAATAGCAAACGGGGCTCTCCCAATCAGATATTTGGGGTTACCACTCACCACCAAAACAATGACTAAGCTGGATTTTGAGCCACTGGTGGACAAAATAAGATCGCGCTTTCTCTCATGGACTCACAAGTATTTGTCATTTGCAGGCCGCTTGCAATTAATCAAGTCGGTGATTTCCAGTATAGCTAACTTTTGGTGCCAAGCTTTCATTCTCCCAAAGAATTGTCTGAAATCCATAGAAAGTATGTGTAGCGCATTTCTCTGGTCAGGATCACCCACAGACACACACAGAGCCAAAGTTTCATGGGCTGATGTCTGTTTCCCAAAGGAAGAGGGGGGTTTGGGTCTGAGACGATTGCAGGATTCATCCAAGGTTTTTGCTCTTAGTTTGATATGGAGGATGTTTACTCTCTCGGGGTCCCTTTGGGTGGATTGGATTAGAGTTTACTTGCTGCGAAATGGCTCTTATTGGGATGTTAGGGATAGCACTAGGGGCTCCTGGATTTGGCGAAAACTATTGAAACTCAGGCCTTTAGCCTATCAGTTTCTGAGGTTCGATGTGCACAGCGGTTTTGACACGTTCTTCTGGTTTGATAATTGGCTAAACGAGGGAAAGCTATTAGAGAAAACAGGGAAAAACGGTATAAGACAGTTGGGTATTCCTAGGAATGCAAGAGTCTCAGCCGTCGTATCCGATGCACAGTGGCGACTGCGACGATGTCGTGGGAGAGTCTATCAAGATTTGCTAGCCAAAATTAGATCACATCATGTGCCTACTCTCATAGGACGGGATGTAGTCCTCTGGAAGCATGCTGAGGATGACCATCGACCCGTATTCTCTGCAAATAAAACTTGGGAGCAAATCAGGACAACTCGCGCAACAGTTACTTGGAATAAAGTCATATGGTTTCCACAGGCGGTCCCAAGGTATGCATTCATCACATGGTTAGCCATCAGGGATAGATTAGCAACTGGTGTACGAATGCGGGATTGGGGAATTGTACAAGGTTGTGTGTTGTGTGGGGAACCGGAGGAATCAAGAGACCATCTCTTCTTCGCTTGCCCATTCTCTTACACGGTTTGGACAGAGGTAGGAGGAAGGTTACTTGGCTCAGGAGCCACGCCGGACTGGGAAGATACTCTTCAGTTTCTAACCAGCATTTCACAGAGAGAACATGACCGGATTCTCCTTAGGCTGCTCTTCCAGACGACGATTTATTACCTTTGGAAAGAGCGGAATTCAAGAAGACATCAAAATGGATGGAACTCTCATCAACAGCTTGTTAAGTACATTGACAAGACAATCCACAATAGGATCGTTTCACTCAACTACAAATTCCCTCATCGACTTGAAGGGCTCCTACGCTTTTGGTTCGAGTATAGTCCACTATAAGTTTCATTATTCTTTTCATTTGTTATTCTTTACCGATTGGAAACCTTTTGTAAATAATTTTCAACTTTGATCAATAAATTTGACATTTCATCAAAAAACAATCAAAGTTACTTATAATTTGATACATTCAACCATTATATAATTATATTAAAAGAGTATACAATTTTTGTTTGCAAATAATTTTGTTGGGCCATGAAAAAGCAAAAATGGTGATGCATTAAGTGTGGTTTGATTCTATAAGGAAATTTAGTTCAAATTTAATAGGTATTAAAAGTATAAATTAATTATGATTTGATACTTTCAATAATTATATATTTATATTAAAAGAGTATACAATTTTTGTTTGCAGATGATTTTGTTGAGCTATGGAAAAGCAAAAATGATAATGCATTAAGTGTGGTTTGATTCTATAAGGAAGTTTAGTCCAAATTTAATAGGTATTAAAAATCTAAATTATTTTTAAAATAAACTAAAACTCACATGGACGGAATGTGAAAAGAATGATGACGGTAAGAGTCATTCCGTCTTCCTCCAAAACTTGTTCCATTCCCACAAACTCCATAAAGTTAAACAGTCGTATTTATAGCTTATATTTCTTTTTTTCAATTTAGAATTTTTGAAGTTTAATAAATGAGTTTTATCTCTATCCTTATATTAGTTTTGATTAATTTCAATTTATAGAATTTTTTTTTTTTTTTGAATTTTTTGTAAACTTAATTCAAGAAAAAAAGCTGTTTTTACATCAAAGATGCTTCAAAAAATTTCACATACGATTGCAATTCGCATTCGCTATAAAGAAGATTATACACAAATATTAGACAATACACCTAAAGAAAAATTGACGGGGATCTGCACATCCTCTCTGAAACGCATATTAAACGATATTCATCAAACTTGTTAGAAGATGCAAAATTTTGATTTGACTCTTGAGTAAGATCACATTCTTGTGATTGAAAATCGATGAATGAAAAATGCCATCCTTTGTACCTATTTCATCCATGGGCGGTTTTCACCTATCCAATTCACAAGCACGGACATAGTTGACTTCACGAGCACAACTTGATAAATTGAAGAGATTGTTTTTTTGGAGAAATTAAAGAAATTAATGCGTAAAATATTTTTGCCATATAATTTATTATGAACGGATCAAAAATAACATGAACATAATAAATAAAAATTTGTTATTTCATGAATCAATAATCTAAAATTTTGACTCAATTTAGAAATTCAAATTTACATATAAAACATTCAAATTTAAAATTCAAATGTGAACATACAATGTGTTTCCCATATAAGTATTTCCAATTGTTTAAAAAAAATGCTTTGAAATTAATGTGTAGAACATAGAGACCATATCACAATTTTTTAAAAAAAATTGTCAAATAGTACTAATAGCCTAATGGATAAAACAGTTGTCTTATATATTAAATACATGATTCGTCGTCTAAACTAAGCTATGTGACGGTAATTAAACCATCTTAGCCTGAATTTACAACATGACACAAACTGATTTGCTTAAGTTAAGGTGCGCACATGTTGTTAAGTAAATTCATCATCGTCGTAATTTTAGCCTATTACATTATATTATTTTCAGAATTAAAAATTGAATACATTATGATTTTGTTATTATTTTATTTTCCAAATTTCTCTTAATGTATATTCTGTGTATCCTATTTCGACTCTATGGAGTCGACTCTCCTCCCCTCTCTACCCTAGAACACACTCACCCACTTCCTCTCCTCTGTATAAACCTCTCTCTCTCTCTCTTCTCTTCTCTCTCTACTGCCATGAAAATCGCAGTTCATGGAGACATAAACTCCTCAGAAATCTCCCATCTTGATGACTTTTGCTTCCTGAGTTTTCACTTTTTTGTCCGAACGCTCTGAAACTTCGAGACCCCAAATAAACGATAAAGAGACTATTAAAACCCTCAAATCCATGGCGGAGAATCTCGCTTGTGGAGAGACCAGCGACTCATGGATCATTGACAAC
Source organism: Alliaria petiolata (assembly GCA_020283515.1). NCBI lineage: Eukaryota > Viridiplantae > Streptophyta > Magnoliopsida > Brassicales > Brassicaceae > Alliaria > Alliaria petiolata. The sequence continues at coordinate 91,769,506 of JAHZTW010000003.1, read as the reverse complement.
GACGATGAAATCAACTGTGGCGGCGGATTTATGAACGAGGCTGATTATAACCATGAACTTTTTACTAAAGACGATAACTTTGACGGCAACGGATCAATTCCGGTGATGGGTTCTCCATCGTCGTTGAGAGAAGACAGAATCGGAGAGATGTTGGAGAGAGAGGTCGAGTTCTTGCCCGGAGCTGATTATCTTAAGAGATTGCGTTCTGTGGATTCGGAGTTGCGTGTAAGGAACCAAGCTCTGGATTGGATTCTCAAGGTTTGAGATTTCTTCTTTTGATCTATGTCAAAAATCTCAAATCTGGTTTGGTCTCTTTTTTTTTTATGTTTGATTTAGAGTTTGTTTCTCTGATCAGTTGATAGATCATTGATATTGGGGTTTAAAAGAGGCTTCTGATCATTATTACACTCAGATGTATTGAAATGGAAAAACCACACTTTTGAGATCAGTTGGATCTTCTCAATAGATTGAGATTTGGTCTGTTTGAGTAATTGGGGGTTCTGTCTTTAATGCCAATTTGTTGTTGTCTGAAACAGGTTTGTGCTCATTACAATTTCGGACCTCTCTGCATATGTCTATCCATGAACTACTTGGATCGGTTCTTAACTTCCTATGAATTGCCAGTAAGTTTGATTCATCTTCTTGTTAGCTTTTTTCTCTCGGAGACAATCGATGATCGTGTCGTGTGTGTGTTTCGATTGCATAGAAAGACAAGGCTTGGGCTGTTCAGTTGCTAGCTGTCTCCTGCTTATCATTAGCAGCCAAAATGGAAGAATCAGATGTGCCTCAAACTGTTGATTTACAGGTGCAACACACATTTAGTCCTTTAATAGCTCAACAATCGAAAATCGTGGTTTTAGTGTAAACTAAAGTTCTTGAGATGTTCTTGATGAGCAGGTGGGAGATCCCAAGTTTGTTTTTGAGGCCAAAACGATTAAAAGGATGGAGCTTTTGGTACTCAACACATTGAATTGGAGGCTGCAAGCTCTAACTCCATTCTCCTTCATTGATTATTTCATTTACAAGATCAACGGTCAAGTGTCGGAGAATTCGATCTATCGGTCGTCACAATTCATCTTGAACACCACTAAAGGTGCGTTCTTTTTATTGATCGGAAGCAAAGCGTGTAATGTTCTTTCCTTGTTTGCAACTAACTTGCTCTGTCTAGAGGAAAAGTCTTTTGACTGTTTGAAAAAATTGAATGCAGCAATTGAATTCTTAGACTTGAGGCCTTCTGAGATAGCTGCAGCAGCGGCAGTGTCTGTTTCCGTTTCAGGAGAAATAAAGTGCATTGATGACGAAAAGGCGATGTCTAATCTCACATATGTAAAACAGGTAAAACCCATCTAATACATTAGCTTCGTCGGGTGGTTGCAAAGAATCAGACTTTGTAGCTTCTGCTTATAATTAACATTTGGTATGAAAGCTTAACGAGACAATAAAAGAAAGAAGAAAAAAAAACGAAACTTTTACTGTTTCAAGAACACACATTTTCATCAAGCGTTGGGATTTGATCAGTGGATCATTGTCCTCTTCTTTAGCAGGAGAGAGTAAAGAGATGTTTGAATCTGATGAGAAGTCTCACGGAGGAGAAGGTGCCGGGAACTGGATTGTCGCCGCAGCAGCAGCCGCGATTAGCGGCAAGAGCGGTACCGGAGAGTCCGGTTGGAGTGTTGGAAGCAACATGTTTGAGCTATAAGAGTGAAGAGAGAGCAGTTGGGTCATGTACAAATTCCTCACAGAGTAGTCCAGACAACAACAGCAGTAACTACAATAGCAACAAGAGGAGGAGAAAACAATGAGAGAGAGAGAGAGAGAGGAAAGAGTCATACATTGCTTCTCCAACTCCAATCCATAAGGGTCATGAACATTTGAGGTTCTTTTTATTTTGGTTTATTCCTTTTTTTTTTTTTACATAAATTTTCTTTTTCTCTCTTTAATTTCTCATATTCAGTCTGAAAATTGGATTGAGAATGAGAGTTTTGTGAGAGAGAAGAAGAAAAATAAAGAGGGCTCTTTTGAAGGCGGCAAAATTAATAAGTCACATTATTGAAGATGATGAGAAGAGACATCCCCTAGGCTCGTGTTCTTGCTCCAAGGGACTTTTTTGTTTTCTACTACATTAATCAGAGATATACTACAAGAAATAAGAAATAGAAAGAGAATCTTAATTTTATGATATTTTTTTTTGATATTCAAAGGTGACTCTAAATTTAGATTTTCACAACTACGAAATCTTATTGTATAACGAAAATATCCAACCACTTAAAAAAAAAAATGTACCATTTTTCCTTGAAAGAAACTGTGGAACCCAAAAAGAAAAAGGAAAGTGAAGGAACTATTAATTTTTAAAAAATATTTAATTTTCCTAGTTTTGAAGAAAACAATATAATTGGTTTTGATTCGAGAGAATTGCATGTTTTGGGGATTGGAGAAGGGAAAGCCATAATGGGCCCTGAAAAGAGGTCTTAGAGGGCCCACTTATTTTTTGTTTTGACTATGCGACCGGTCAACATCTCTTCTTTCTCTCTCCCCTCGTGTTCTGAAACTCGAATAATAATAATCTCTGAGCATAAGAAACCTTGGGAATCTACTGCTTCTCTTCTGTTACTTTATTCTATTTTTTTATCTTTCCTTTTTTCACATAACTATACTCTCCATATTCGCTAATTAATTTATATTTATATAATTCCTTGCAGCTTAATATTATAATATAGTTTAACGTGATGATGACCACCCATTACGTACATCTTCCAAAGTACTTGAGTAGTACATATTTAACGAATGTGTGTACTACTAGATTCTAAGAACATGAACAATGGTGTATCTTACCCTAGGTTCTTAAGTAATTAAAGTCAAAAAATAAATAAATATTGGATTTTAAAGAAGAACTTTAAGTTATATCTAAGATATAGTGACACGTGTCTAAAGGAGATTGATTCGGTATTTTTTTTATGGAAAAAATATAAAACTTTTTTTTTATGTTTTAATAAATCAAATAAACTTTTCATAAAATAAAATAAAAATCAATTTTTTTTATTAAGAACTTCATCAAAGGTTCTACCATTGGAGGAAAAATAAATTAGGAATTCTTAGATTAAATTCTTAATAAAAAATTGCTAAGAACCTTATTTGAGATTTACCATTGTTTATGCTCTAAGAGCATGAACAACGATGATTTTATCATCGGTTCTTAATAATAAAATATTGAAAAAAAAGAAAAAATGAAGAGAGAGATTGAGACTTGTATCTTCATCGAGATACTTTGCCAACATGATAAGAAACGTTACACACACACTTGTGTATTTTTAATTGGCTGCTTTTTTATCATTTAATATTTAATTAAATAAATTAATTATATTAATTTTTATTTATAAGAAACGTTGAAGTGTGATTCTACCGTTGTGTATGCTCTAAGGCCATTTCCAATGGGAAGAGACTATTCTTAGCGTAATTTTTATATATTTTATTGATATAATTTAATAGATAATTAAATTTTAAAAATAAAAAGATGTAAACCATTTACTTAATCTGAGACGTCTCTTAAATCTCTTAAACAAGAACCGTCTTTGATTCTTTTTCTTATTTTAATGTGTTTTTTTAATTTTTTTAATGTTTAGATACGGAGTAAGATATTCCGTTGAAGATGATGGCCTAATAAGCAATACATAATTTCCGATATTTTGATTAATTACGGTGATTGGCTTTATTTCAACTAGTAATTATCATAGAGTGATGTTAACAAAGAAAAGTAAATGTGATTTAGTTTGATTAACATTTTGGAATCTTAGATCGAGATTGGTGTAAAACGAGATGATGAGAGCATCTTCTTGGGGGTTTCAAAGTATATATATGCATGTTTGTGTGTAAAATTTAGTTTCTGTACTTACTTCCATTATGACAACTTCTTTTTCCACTTTTTTTCTCGTGCTCTAGAGGTCGATTCTTACCATATGGATATATAAGTTTTATGTTACCAAAAAAAAAAAAAGTGATAAGTTGTTGAATACAAAAAATGTTTATGAGATCTTCCTACCAATGCAGGATTCTGTTGAAGAGAGTAGTAATAGATACACACTATAATTGGCGACAACATATGATCAATATCTATGGATAGTACATGAACATTAATTCTAGGTTTTTCTATATTCATGACTTCTTATCAATATTTCTCTTTACATTTACTTCAGTTTTACAGTTTATAATTCAAATTCTTCCAATGTATAGTGATCATGTGTATTGTAGTATTTTGTTTCTTCTATATATACCAACATTTTTAAATTATGTTAGCTCAAACATGTAATATAATAGTTTGTACTATTAAAATTATTGTCTAACCATCCGAGTGTAAGCCCGGTAGAATGAATATTATTGAAATAATCTTAACATTTCTAAGTTTCTAGCAACTACATTTTTTTACTAACACAACCAAACTGTTTTTGTTTTTAATTTTTTTTTGCTATTTCTTATAATTAAAATATTAGAACAGTCGAATCCAATGATATTAATATGTAATCAAATTTACATTTTACTAAATATTTTGCCAAGAGACAATCCTGATATATTAATTAGTATGTACACATAAGTGGCTAATGGCTATGAGAGTATTCGGATTTGGCTCTTGGGGTTTTTGAAGATTTTGAGAGGAAAGGGATATCGCAACAGCAACTAAAACTGGTCATGTGCATGATGGCAGAGAGCTGTTTATGATAAGGATAATACAAAAGCTATTAAAACTACCCATCTCCAAAAAATTTCATAAATAAAATACAGATCCAAATTTTTGGAATCGCTTTACTTGGCTCTCTTTGTACACTTGATAAAAAGAAAATCTAGAAGAATATTTTTTTATCATCTTTTACTCATGCAATAAAAGGAGAAGCATCAAGCATCCTTTGAGTAGAAAGAGGACTATAAGTCTATAAGTATTTACATTTCTTGTTACAATTGTGAAAAAGGACTATAAGCATCATGCATCAAAACTATATTCCAATTTAGAGATTTGCAAACTAGTAATAATGTTTTTTGAAATTGGTCGCGGTGGGTCAATAGATCAATAATTTGCAATTGCTCTTATTGATAAAGATAAAATCAAAATATACTTTTATATTTATATAACTTTCTCAATTTTAAATGGTCTGAACAATGATCTAAGAAAATAGTTGAAGTTTATGGACCTATACATATTTTGACTAAATGTGTTTTTTTAAGTTTGTAACATTATTTTACTAGTTTTTTTATTTTAGATAAAACCAAATCATATTAAAAATTATTGAACTGGGTGACAAAAACTGATCTGACTAGTGATATCAGATTTCAAAAAACTTGCCACTTACAAAATTATACTCCCTCCGTTTCGTATTGTTTGTTGTTTTAACATAATTCACGCATATTAAGAAACTCATTTAATTACAAAAATAAATAAATACAATCATCTTTTAAATAAAAAAAAGCTCAAAATAGTCATTTTTGGAAAAAGAATGTTAAAAAGAGTTTTTTATCCAGATTTCAATACTACTTTATTAACTTTACATAAAAAGTATAAAAAACAACAAATAAATTGAAACAAAAATGAATCTTTAAAACAACAAATATAAAGGAACAGAGGGAGTAGTAGCTAAAAATAACGCAAATGAATACAATTTATATACATACTAGCTATTTATCTAGTTGCACATACATGCTTTGTATGTAATTTGATATATTGCAGTGTTAGTGAGTACTAAAATACATATACTATATCTTGAATTAAAATTTCAAATCAAGTGAGCACATTTTTTTTGGGGTCATTTCCAATAACGGAATCGAATCTAGTTTTTGACATCGTGATTTCAGACAGAACTTTTTAACTTTAGTGTTGGGAATAATTATATATTTCGGTAATACCTATAAATTATATGCTATATGTCAATATATAAGCTCTAATGTATGTAAGTTGGTGTCTTTAACCCAAAAAAAAAAGTATGTAAGTTGGTGCATGCCGCATGCCTTGTCCTCTTTTTTACTATAAAATTAACTAACTATATAGTGATTTCGTATTTTGTTTAATATTCTTAAACACACATAAGACACTGTACTTTGTCTAATCATTATCTAATATTGAATTTTCGTCAGCTTATATTATGGAAATGGAATCCATGATAACTTTTTTTTTTTGTCGTATGAAATCATTTATGTGAAGTAACCAAGGCACTTATGTGAGTAATCCATGATAACTTATTATACTTTGAAATTTTTTTTTGGAATACATGAAAAGATTTAATACTACACGTTTAAGCCATAACGTTTTTGTTTTTATTTTATGTCATGTTTAAAATTACAAAGGAACTTACCCCTAGATTAGATTAGATCTCTAATGTCAACAAGAAGGATTTTGGTTCTCGTGAACATTAATTAGGCTTAACGGTAATTAAAAAAAAAATCTTAGTATAATTTTGTTCTTCTGTATCCTCATCAACTTTTGATCAACCATATGCACACTTGCAGATTTAAGATTCGCAACTTAATCATTTATATACTATTTTTAAACTTCAAATTTACAACAAACAAGAAAATAGAAAAAGAGAAAAAGTAAATGGGGATAAAGGTAAAAAGAAAAGAACAAAGGTCAAAAATGTAAAAAGTGAAAAAGTGGGTTGGGGGGGTGGGTGAGTGCATGTTGAGGAAGTGATAAGTGTGGGGGCACCTTTCAAACTTACTGGCTTCACAGATTTTCAGCTTCTCTTTACTCTTTATCCCTCACTTTCTTGCTTCTCTCCCTTTGTCTCATTCAATTTTTATATATTTTTTCGTTTTTATAGATACTTTTTTATTTTATTTTTATCAATAACATAGCAGATTTAAATTTGGTAAAACACAACGATGACAGTAGTACAATTTATTAAACAGGGTTTGGTCCGTTTGCAGATATTTTTTACGAAAGTGATATTGAGATTTAAATCCTAATCATATTCATTCTAAAAGAGTATCACACAATATTGTTGACAAACAAATATCACAATATCAGGGGGAAAACAATCATAAATCAAGTTGAATTTGTTATACATATATGATGGAAGTTTATTTGCAAAAGAAACAATGATGCAGTGACAAAATCGTAAACAAGTGGAATTTAATATCATATAAAATAATGTGTTACTAGATAATAACCTGCGTCATGCGAAAAATGAGAAATCTATAAATAATTTTATTAAAGATGATTTTGAAATTGTTTAAACTAAAAATAATTTAATCAATTTTATATATGTGTGAATAATATAATTTAATATTTTAACTTTTTGATATAATATTTTTAACTTGTTATCAAGTTTAAATATTTATATTATTTGATTCATTTATATGGTTCTATTAACAAACCATATAAACAAAAAAATATTTATAAATATGGATATGTATTAAATCAAGCTCCCTGCTTTTACAATTTTTTTATCATTTAAGTTTTTTTATAATGATTGGTGAACCATCTACATATCCTCATTTCCAATGTGAGACTTTTAAAACATACTCGTATTTATTAATCATTTGAGTAATTTATATTCTTTAAAAAAAATTCAAATTATAACATATGTACAAAAAATCAACATATTTTTACTATATGAATATTGTGATGATTTAATTTTTTACAAAATGAAGTTTAAACAAAAATAAGAGAAGGAATCTGGTGTTTTAAAAATAATTAGTATGATATATTTTTGGTAAGAAATAGAAAAAAGAGAATATCTTCATAAATTAAATGTTGAATTACGTATAAATAAATGATATAAACTATTGTCTAACCAAATTAATGTGAGTGGCAGAACATGTAATTAATCTAGTAACATAAGTCTATTTTTATATGTTTACTGAGAATGATTCTGGTGATGATACATCAGCAAAATGACATCATTGTAAATAATATACAAAATTAAGATTACTCTCTAAAAATGCTTCTCAATTAATATATAAAGGATATGATTAAAATATATGTAAAATATAAATTATTATAACCATGGTAGTCTAATGGCAGTATAAAAAGATTGGTTCTCTTGTGCTCCGGATTTAAACTTTATTTCGGACGGAAGAATATAAAAAAATACTAACTCCTGAAAGAGATTATGGAGTTAATGTCCGGAACTTTCACTTAATTCCAAAAAAAAAAATCATAGAACATTACTTTCAATCTTTAGTCACCGTTTCAACTTTCAATGGTTGGTATAGCATTCACAACTCAACAAATGAAGATTTTTAATATTTAAAAAAAAAAATCTGGAAGCAAAAACAAAGAACAAAAAAACAAACAAGGGACCTATTACAGAAATTCAGGTGGAAACTGATAGATCATAGAACGCTGTAAGCCTCGAAGTTGAAGGAAGCAGAGACAAAGAACAATTAAACGAAATAAAAAAGTGGTCCTTAGAGATGATGAAACACATTTTATAACTCTACAAGTTTAGCAAATGATTTGAATGAAACCAATGCTTTTAAGTAACTAGCTCCACTGATTCAAAAAAATATTTCCTACTAAACTAAATAAATATATGATTTTGATACATCATATCAAAGTTAAGTAACCAAGAATGCTGTACATACATTTCGAGGCTTTTTTTTTATTTATTATTGGTACGTTTCAAGATTGAACAAGAATTTTTTTTCAGATGAAATCGGGTTGACCCGTTGATGTCAAGCAACGATGCCACATTCGACTATTTGGATCGACTGATTTTGGATATGCAATTACCTCAGGGATTGGCAAATACGCGTAGTGAGTGTTGATTATCCCTACCGTGATTCCGCTGTATCCAGCAAACGCACCATGAACCTGTTTATTCGAAAGATCAAAGGCTTAAACAATTCAATGGACTTGCAAAGATTTGAGCATTTCTTGAAAGATGTGTGTGTGTGTGTGTGAGTGAGTGACTGACTTACAGCGTTTTGTCCAAGAACGGTGCAGAGGATACCATCTGATGCATTCGCACGGACAGCGCGAATCATGTATGTTGGATCAATGTACTTCACATCTATTGGGATGCTTACTTCTTTGAAATACTTTTTCGTCTATTCAAGAAGATAGATTGTAAAAATCACAAGGAAGCAATTAAACAGAACTCTTTATGAGATATCTCAATCAATCTTTGCTTATATATCTAACCTCTTGTTGAATGTGCACACCGAAATCACCAAGTACTGTGTTTCCAGATGCATCTTTGGCATTAGTTTTCTCGAGTAGATTCTGCAACGATGATGCGTAAACCGAAATATAACTTCTTGAAAGAGAACTTAAGTGGAGAAAAAAAAAGCTTCTTCGTTGCGATTAAGTTTACCTGTCCAGCTCCTTCTGCTACACAGATCACAGCGGAGCCTTTTGTTTCGATTAGGTACTTCAAATGCTTCAGTACACCATGAGGCCCATGGAGATTGAAAGGAACCTTCAACGAAGGAGATGCATAGTATCTTTAAGAGCAAGATCACCAACCATGATTTTCAAGAATGAAGATGATAACAGAAATAATAGAAGTACCTCAGGAATCAAACAGATGTCGACTTGTCCGCTTGCTAGAGAGGCTTGCATCGCGATGAAACCACTGTTACGACCCATCAGTTTCACAACGCCGATGCCATGATAAGCACTATGTGCCTCAATGTAGGCAGAGTTTATAGCTCGTTGTGCTTCTTCAACAGCGGTATCAAACCCAAACGTTTTATCCATATGCAAAATGTCATTGTCAATGGTTTTAGGCACACCAACTACAGCTACCTTCACCTTTGTTTTGCGGCACTATAAATCGAACGCAAGAAGAGTGAAAAAAATCATGTTGATGATACTAAACTCTCTAACTCACCAAAAAAAAAGCAAAACTATCTTCAGGAGAACAACATTTAGTTTCAAGTGTTTAGTAACTTACCTCATTGTGTATAGCGTCAGCGCCAGCATGAGTTCCGTTTCCACCAAGCACGAAAAGCATGTTGATTCCTCTCTCCTAAGTAAAAGTCAATTCTCAGAAATCAGAATCTGTGATCTCAAGAAATTTTACAAAGTTCCTTGAGGACTTGGAAACCAAATTGATACCTCCAGGCTGTCAACAATTTCGCTCACGCTCGGCCCTCCACGTGAGACTCCGAGCAAGCTTCCTCCAGAGAGATGAATATTTTGAACCACTTTCCTTGATAACTACAGATCAAAGAGAAAAGATAACTTAATACAGAAGAAGAAAAGAAAAAAGAGTTCTTTACAAGTTTTATAAGAGGAGAGGGCAATCAAACAATACCGGCATTTCGGTTAGATCTTTATCAGAGAAGCCTCGATAACCGAAAGGGATCCCAACAATGTTCTTAACACCATAAATCTCAAGAGTGATCACAATCTGCAAAATGCATCCAAACAACACTTCAATAACAAAAAAGGGTTTCACAATCTCACTCTCTGTAATGCCCAAGTTTTCAGACACAAACTCACATGTCTGATGACATCGTTGAGACCAGGACAAAGCCCACCACAAGTGATAATCGCAGCTTTCACTTGTTCCGGTCTGAAGTATATCTTCTCCCTCGGCCCAGCACGGTGAATCCTGATGATCCATCCCAATCACAATTTATAAACCAAAACAGAAAAAACCCACAAATCCAAAACTCCAAAAATGTAGTACCATTGCTCAACCCAAGAACAGTCAGGATCAATGCACTGTGCTCCAGCAGAAGTTGGCGAAGAGTAGCTAATGACCTAAATTCGCAAAAGAACCCAATATCAAAATTCAAATCCAATTACCCAAAAATCAAGCAGTAAATCGAAACAATCACCTTGAGGAGGACTCGATCATTGTTATTAATGTATCCATGCCATTCTTCATCAGAAGGGTAACCCCCGACAAAATCTTCCGTCGGAGACCTAAAAATCAAAACTCCATTAGTTTATTTATTCATTCCAACTTCTAAAACCCAGTTTTTTTTTTTTTTTTTTTTTTTTGCAGAATCAAATTTTGAAACTAAACCTCATCTTGAGACAAAACGTCGAAGGGATTGCTTCTGCATCTGGGAAGACATCAGTGACGTGAGGGATGCTGAACCTCTGCTCGAAATCTTTCTCGTACTTTGATTTCCAATTCGGATCGCTGAGATCGATCGACGACGAGCTTCCCCTGTGCTGAATCGCCGAAGCTCGGACCAACGGGCCACGAGAAGAAATCGGCGGGTGATTCGCCGGAGATCTCGTTTTCCGGAGGAGTAAAGAAGAGCCGAGTCCATGAGACTGAGTGAGAACGGAGCTCTTATTGTAAGGAACGGAGACGCCGGAACTGATCGCCGCCGGAGAAAGAGCCTCCATGGCGACGAAACTGAGGTTCGGATCGGATCGGATCTCTGTCTTTTTCCTCAGTCAACTTTGTTTCCTTTTTGGAGGGAATTTTGATAATTACAAAAAAAAAAAAAAAACACAAGAATCGTTGTTTAGATATTGGCCGTGCGATTCTCGGAGCTTTTTTTCTGCTGACCTTTGAGAGTAACGAAGAAGTACGAAAACAGATCCTAAGTTTTGTCTGTAATTTATTTTTCTTCTTTATATAACTTTTGGGTGACGACGCTCTCTAGTCAAACCACTAATTGTGTTTATGTCAAGTCTAAAAGCCCAATGTAATTAGGATTCTTAGAAATATTTATTTATTTTAATGACTTTATTAGAAAAATGAGATTTTTTTTTCCCAAACTTTTTAGTTAATGATCTCGGGAATAAACCATAATCCGATGCCTCTTAGATTTGAATCTGATTCTGATGGTTTCAAGCAATGTTTTTAAAACCGGATCGGGTCCAATCACGAACCGGATCAATTTCCAGATTTAGGTTAATAGTAAAAACCAGAAATAGTTGGACCAGTTAAATATGACCCACCCATGACCCAAAAGCTTCCGGTTTTAAAAACAATGGTTTCAAGAAGTCAAAGGAGGTAGGAGTCGTACATTTTGACTATTATAAGATGGTAAGAGAAGCACAAAAAAGATTAAACTTGTAAAAATGATCAGAAAATAAAAGATTAAATTTGTAAAAATTATCAGCTAGTTTCTATAGCAAATGGGATTTTTAGAGATTTATATTCATGCAAATAATGTTAATCGAGTCTTCTGAAATGATGATAATAACTAAGCAAAAAGAAAAGAGTTCAGATCAAAATAATTCAGAATTCATCTTAAAAAAAAACGCTGCTTATATGGTCAATCAAAGAATCCACCAAGTGTGTGTTTCAGTCACACTGACCGTAAACCACCGGCTTGCAAAGACTCTTGCAGAGACGCGACGGCGCCTTCGTAGTTTAGGAAACCCATGAACCAGAACTCATGGTTGTCTACCGAAATCACCTGTATGTACTTCTCTGCGGGATTCACTATGCTTGTTGATGGATTCACTGCTTTAAGTTGATGTAATGGTATAACTACCTGTTTAACAAAGAAGACACAAATGTGTTTAATTAACAATGATCCAACGTAGCTAGCTTAATAGCAAATGAATCAGATGGCTTCGAGGAAACAAGTGATATATAACTCAGAACAAGTCAAGATTGTTTGACAATCTAAATATAAGGCAACTCCTTAGTTGAAAACAAATCATACCGAGACAATATCTTAAGCATCTAACAAAGAAGACCACAAAGTGTTGTTGATTAATACTCACTGTAGCAAGTTTATTACACTGAATCTAAAGTCTCTTGACTTTATGACTCGGATATATATAAAACATTATGAAGTCAGAAGAAGTGAATACTATGTGTCAATCTAAATCACTATAAGACAGCTCGTCAATGATGTTACTACAAATTAATCATAACGAGACACTGTCTTGAGCATTGACTAGATAAACAGTGTCTCATAGTTATTGATCACAAGGGTAATACGGTGTCTTAAAAAATGGCTGTAATTCTGAAATGAAAGATGAATGGCATTGTTACCTTGTAATAGCTCCATTCGGTTTGACCACCATTTTTGTATGAGAGAGGGTTGTCGCTACAGTAAGCAAGTTTGGCTGTGGATATATATAGAACTCCCATGACTGGGCCAGCTGATGTTGACAAGTAACATGCAAAAGAGTTTAGCAGCTGTTCTTCGGGAACTGTCTCGAAGGTTTGTCGGAAAATCTTCTCATATCCTCCTTCTGCAAGGACCTTGGTACTCTGTGCGATTCTTCCCATAGCAGCCTCAGCAAAACTCGGTGAAGTTCTCACTGATTGAAATAGAAGATTATAAGAGAGATGACTCAACTTAAATCATGAATGAAAGCATGCTAGAGAAACGAACAAGTAAACCACATCCAATCAAGAAAGATATGAGTTCACACATAAACATTCTAAACGTAAATTACATCGTGTAAATTTTCTTAAACTCCATTGCTCAAAAGTTTACCAAACTCACAAAGAACTTCATTCGATTAGCGATGATTGAAACAGACGATTATAAGAGAGATCACTCAAATAAACCTTCACAGAAAACTGCTAGAGAAACGAACAAGTAAATTAAAGTGTTAAAGAGTTCACACATAAACAGTTTAAACGTAAATCAAAGTGTGTAAAATGTCTCAATCCACCAAAAATTCAGATCTTTTAGCTAGTCATCAGGCATTTCCCATCAACCTCCACTACACGACATCAGTAATGGCCATGCTCCAAGAACAAACTGATATTCACAATTTTTAGCTCATAATTCACCAAAAGGTGTTTTTTTTTGGGGTTAATGTTCACATTATAATTCCAAGTTCGAAAGAATCAACATTGTGATGATATCTAATCCGGAGCATCTAATTATCAAACCTGAGTGCAAATATCAAACAGAGAAGATCCAATTCAAACGTGATATGAAATCAAATAACTCACGGTGCTGCCATGTGTTCCCGGCAAGGCTCTCCGTCTTCTTCGCTGCTTCTGCAACTTTCCTTCCCCATCTCCCAAGCGCTCCTTTCACAGACTCCATCGTATCTGATCCAATTGAGAGACAGAGAGGGAGATCACAAAAGGTGAAAATGATTCACCATACACATCTCAACGGTACGAATCGTAACATTCTTACCTTTCAACGAAGCATCCGAGGTCTCAGCCGGAGAACGAGCAATATACGGATTAGATCCGGCCGGGTAAGACGACGCGGCCTTCTGATCCGGTTCCTGAGACCCGGAAACCAATTCGGGGCTCCAATGGACGGATTTCTTCGATCCAGACGACGTTCGAACCGGCGGTTGCGCCTGCGCAGCTGATGGATCGCTCCCTTTCGTCTCGATTTCAACCTGAGATAGAGTTTCATCGGATAAGGCTATCTCGGTGCTAGCATCCTCGCCTCCCTTCGGTCCCTGATCCGTAGCTTTCGGATCAACGCTCGGCGACGGATTGGGATTCTGATCCTTGACCGGAACCCCTGTCTCTGCCTTCGGCTGCTCCATCGTTCAAAAATGGCTCTCCACGGGCGGATCGCGGCGCGTACGGAGGCGCGTGAGATACTCTGCGTGGGTCTCTGAGACGGGAGTTTGAATTTTGCTAGGATGGTATCGTTGGCTTCTTCGCCTTTTTTTTTTTTTTTTTCCTGTCTCTCAGTGAAAATAAATAAAAATATTGTATTTTTTATTTGGGAGCTTTGGAGTGTGAAATAGAGGACGGGATTACCGGGAAGATAGGTGACGAACCGTAAGAAGTGACTGCCATTTTTAAGCGGCAATGAGAGATTTCTGACCGGTTTTAACCGGTTGTGGATTGTCATTTCTTTCTCTACATTACACATATGGTCATAATTATTATAAATTATAATTTATAATGATACGTTGATTATTTGCCTATTTGGTCACATAATCAAAAGGTTAATAATATAAGAATTTATAAAAAATCAAAAGGTATGCAATTGTTAAATAAATAATTAAAAGGTTTGCAATAGATTCTCTCTAGAAAAAATTGCTTCTTGAATTTCAAAGATGGTTTGATTTATAAACAATATTGATAGCTTGATCAGAATTTGTTTTTTACTCTCGAAAATGTTGATAAATTGTTAATTACGTATAATTAGATGAAACTCAACTACAACCGAAGAAATAATCATGAAAACCGCGCGCGATTCTTGAAAGTACTCTATCCAATAAAAATATTTGGACACTCAAAATCTAATTGATAAAGAAATACGATGTTAAACTCTACTTTGGTCGGATCTTAGTTGTTAGATATCTATGCGAAGCGAATAACGAATCCTTTGTAAGAAAATTTTCCATTATCTTAGAATTTTAGAACTTATTAATCACTTGACAAATTTTCATTCACGAGTATTAAGATGAATTCTAGATTTAGAAAAGATGAATATTTTTGAATTTGTTCTAAAACCGGATGGTGCTCTGTCAAGTCGGAGTATTGAATAATTAGAAGTCCAAACAGATTTAGATAAACATACAAAATTCTTAATGCAACAACCAATCAAAAAAATTAGATTAAAGACTATGAATGGAACGTTAAAACATTGAAGAGGATTAGCTACTTCATGTATTCTCTAGTGTTTGTACCAATGAGTGAAATATTAGTGTTTCGACATTTGAGCATTGACCAGTAGCATTTTTTTTTATGATCACCAGCTTATAATGTCAGGCATTCTGATCTCATATGTTGTTTATTTTTTAAAAAAAAATCTCCATAAAAATACAAAACTCCAAGTTTTGGAGAAACTGAAAAAAAAAATAGGAATGAGGAATTTTATCTGAGATTTTCTATAGATAGTACGATACATTCATAAGACCAAGAATGATCAATTGTTGAACAATATCTAATCTCTGATGACAAACTCAAAACAAGATAGATTTGGGCTCAAAATGAGCTTAATCAAATAGAAATCTAAGATTGAGAAATCGATAGCTCATGAAGAGCTTATTCAAATGCAAATAAAGAAAATAATAAACTTTAAGTTGTCTTCGAGAGCTAAAAAAAATGATTTGATTTTCATAAAAGAGTTGAAGAAGGTTTCACAAAGTGGCAGCCAAAGTTACAATCCTCATGAAAATAAAACACATAGTTATAGCAAACTACTAGAGAGCAAACCATAAACACGGAGGCTTTCTTTTAAGATTTTCTTGATTATTGGAATCACATTGGACTTGCGTTAGAGACTTTTCTTTACACTCTCCCACAAATTTGGCATCGGGTGAAAGCAACAGTGCCAAGTTTGGAAGCACAACTGTGATGGTTTGACAGAAGCAGGAGCAATGAAAGATTATGTGAAATAGATAGATCACTCTAATCAGCTTAGAAAATAGTCATTAGTATGAACATTTTTTCAGGTTCTTTTGACGTTTTTGTCTTACAACGAGTCCGGATTTTTCCGCTTAACTTGACTAATCTATCTATCTCCTCAATATATTTTAAAGATGGCTTTTCGAAAATGTGAAGCTTGGTGCTAACTTTATGGAGATCTGAAAGTTCAAAAAAAAAAAACTCTATGAAGATCTATATTTATATAAAGACACTACTACTGCGACCCAAAAAAAAATACACTACTACAAGCTAGTATTAGATTAGAAATTCCAATAATAACTTACTAGGTTTTTAAGTTCAAATATAATCGCTAGTTATCTAATCGATGATTTAAGTTTTTTTTTTCTCTCTAAAATCTTTAAAATTTGTGCGCTATAGGTAAAAAAAACAAAACTATTTTTAGGCTTGACAAAATAAGAAAAGTTTTGAGCTTAGGCCACCTCCACGGAAAGCTAGAAAGAGAGGCCTACCAAGGCCTTGTCCAAACTAGTTCATCGAATCTAATTAATTAAATTAACTTTTTGGTAAATTATTTAAAATTACGATAAGGTCAAGGTTGTCATGATATATTTTTTTTTTTATAATTTTCTTATGAAGATACAATGCCTATAAGATCAAAGCAAGGGTTTACCAATTTTGTAATTCAAGGAAAAAAATTGTTAGGTAGGTTCTAATTTAAAAGTAATCAAGGATTTCACACATAGTTAATAGCATTAGAATATGGAGAATGCGCGTTGGTTGACTGTTTAATTGTAAGTTTGTAACAATAATAATGGGAACCAAGTAATCTGTCACTAGAATAATAATAAAAAATACCCTCTAAAGATAAAATTATTTAATCTAGTTAAAAAAATCCTCCTACCTATTAATTGAGAATCTATTTTAATGAAAAAAGCTTACTTGTCAACTCTAGAATCAAAGTTAGTGTATTTTTTTGATGACATGTAAATGTGACATGTCAAATTTCCTAAAATAAACGAAATGTTTTGATTGGTTGAGTTAAAATTAAATAAATTATAAAATTAAAACATGAATACACTAGATTATAACACAAAAAATAATAAATTTAAATTAACAGAAAATAATAATTATTATGATTTCAATTTGTTTTTACATATATTCATAATAAATTGCATAAAATATGACTACGAAAATTTTATAACCAATATATAATATATTTTTATATAAAAAATAATAATATATTATCTAATAAGATAGTAAATACACTATACCATTTTTATCTCTTATTCTTTTTAAAATAAATAAAAAGTTTATATCATACTCATATAGACATATATAATCTCATTGTAGATCAAGAATTTGAGATCAGAAATAAAATGAAATGTAACTTGATGAAAAAAAAATTATAATAAGGTAAAACAAATATGAATAAGAAGTAGAAGTAAAAATAAAAATAAATCTCTACGGTTTTGTTTTTCCGTAACATTCTCGTGCTATATTTTACGGAGTCATTTAAAAATTTTAAGAAACAAATTTTATATTAAACGCATGTGCGGCTCAAATTTTATATTGAACACATGCATGCATGCCAATCATAATAAAAAAAAATTTCTTCATCAAACCAATTCCTCAATATTGTGTTTGATCTGATGAGCGGACGGAGAATTTTATAAAATATGATTTCACAAATTTTATAACAAATATTTATTATAATTTTTATTGAAAAGGAAAATTACTAATAGATTATCCAATGTGTTATATTAATTTTCATGATAAAGTCAAATATTATATTTTAAATTTTTAAAAAATTCTTTGTAATGTTTGTTAATATTTAATATAAAATTTAATTTGAAACCATATATCATAAAATGCTGAAAAATATAAAATTTTGATTAAATAAAAAAACAATAGAAACGGTTTTCATGATTGTTCTTAAATACCAAAAACTGCATCGTGTAAAAACATAACGTTTGCGAAAAATATCAGAAAAACTAACCACCACCTAAATATTACAATCACTTATTTTTAACTCATACTTACATGCATAAATATACGTATTTATTATTTTTAAAATTCAACCATACATTATAAAATATATATATTACAAAACATACACTTTGTTATTTAACACATAAAAGGCATACTTTGATTTTTTCACAAATATGCGTGTGTATATAAATATTAGTTATGCAAAAGTCAAAGTCGCATGCGAACTTGTTGTGCGTGCATTTTGTTAACCTCGATTACAGTCCAATTTTAATTTTAGTCATTAAATAATTCATATATATTATTTAAATCTCTATATGTCCTAAGAACGGTGAGGTGCTTGTACACACAAACGTGCGGGCCAACCATCTACCCGCTCTTATGATAAGTAAAAATTATAAAACCCATTTTGGTTTAATTAGCAATAGGTCAAAGAAAAATATATATATTGGCAAGATTATATTGTGGAAAGAGAAAAGAAAGCATTGTATAGATAATATTCAAGATATATTATAAGAATTTAATTATTATTTAATATAACTTTTACATTTGCAATTATATGTTAATGTAAACGGTAGAAAAAATAAAAAGTTTTAAAATAAATCAGTTTAAAAAAACATAAAACGATATGAAACGTTTGTGTGATTGTTGTTAAACACTAAAAGTGTATATGTATAAAAATATAACGTTTACATAATATATAAGAAAATTAATCAATACTTTTAATATTAGAACTATTTATGTCTATAAAAAAAATTATACATGCACATGCATGTAGGCCAATCATAAAAATTAAATAAATTATTATATGTTTTAATATTTTTCAGTTTATTTAGTTATCATATTTACACTTTTTATCTAAGGAAGTATTTTAAAATATTGATTAATGGCTTTTTATCTTCAATTTCTATTGAAATCTAGAACATTTTTCATTTGATTTATTATTATTTTTTATTATTAAATATTCATATAATATTATTATTAATACATAATTAATTATATACAAATAGATCAATTTCAATATACAATATAATTATATATTGAACATATAAAATATTTTATACCTCGCACACGGTGCGGACCGATCACCTAGTTAGTATTATTTTGTAGTTTAGTAATTAAATTAACATTAATATATGACAGCTTCTGCCAGCCCCTGTTCGTATTATTTACTGTCCAGATATGTCATGAGTCATGACATAACATATTACAACGAATATCTATTATAAATTTTTTCAACATAAACTTCTATGATTAGTTTACATACAAAAATAGTCAAGAGTTGAAAGTTTATATATTCTAAATCCACGAGACAACACATACAATGAATCTGAATCAAAACAATTACCCATTTTTTGTGATAACATAGTAGAGAGTTGATTATTTACACGTCACACGTCATTAGTCCATGAAAACATTGGTAAAAAATCGTTCTACTTTTAAGCTGGCATTTATATAACGCGGTTAAGCAAAAAAGCAAAATTATACACAGTCAACGACGAGACTTAACCAATGTAAACACAACACCTGCCAATATTAATGGTGTAAGACTAATCTCAAAAAAAAGAAAAACACGTGGCAGAGCTATGTGCATCCGTTTGGTGCTCCTCCATGTAGATGATTCTTCAAGGAAACTTCAGAAACCCAAACACGCCAAGTCAAAAACGGAAAACATAAATAAATAATTAAAGAAAAAAAACACGGCAGTTTTTTTTTTTTAAACCGCCATTGTCAAGCTAAGCCATGTGTTAATGTATGTGGTTTGCATGATTAGTGTCACAAGTCACAGCAATAACTAATTAATTAATTAATTAATCCCAACCATCGCGTATATATATATATAGAACCTCTCTTCTCTCATTATTTCCACACCACAACAAAGAACAAAGAGTTTAAACATCAAACAGAGTTTCAAATTTCGGACAAAGAACAGAGAATCAAGATGAGTCCTAAGACATTGCAAGTTGTGATCTTTCTCGGTTTCTTGGCCACTTCATGTATCGCTCAAGCTCCGGCGCCGGCACCAACCACCGCTTCTCCACCGACGTCGCTTCCTCCGGTGACAGCAGAAACACCTTCTCCGGTTGCTTCACCGCCGGTTCCGGTTAACGAACCAACCCCGGCTCCAACCACCGCTCCGACCACTTCTCCGACAACATCTCCGGTTGCTTCTCCTCCTCAAACCGATGCTCCGGCTCCTGGTCCCTCCGCCGGATTAACACCGACTTCGTCTCCGGCTCCGGCACCGGGACCAGACGGCGCCGCTGATGCGCCCGGAAGCGCCGCGTGGGCAAACAAAGCTTTCCTTGTGGGAACAGCTGTTGCCGGAGCAATATACGCAGTCGTTTTGGCTTAGAGAGCTTTTGAGTACGGCGGATGCTTTGATCCTCTGCTTTCGATTTACTGTTTTATTAATTTACTTATTTTCGTTCTTATTTGTTATTTTTTAATTATTATTTGTGCAATTCATATTGTGACGAGGATGGACGTAGAGACGATTTTTTTTTTTGTGGCTAAAATATAATGACTATATTATTGTGTAATAGCTATCGTATATTATAAATTAAAATAATTCTTTAAATTACTTTCGATTTATGCTTTCAATAACAAGATTTTAAGAGTGAAGATGAATATTTGATAATAGGAGCAAGTCCAACGACTAGTAGTAGTAGTATATCAAGAGCAATCCTTGCACAGGTCAAGGCCAATCTCAAAGGAAAGGCAAAGATCTTGTTGTCGAAATTCAGAATAATCTTTGCCTCTGAAGCATCAGATTTGTTGGGTGCTCTGTCTCGACCCAAAGCGTGGCCATGTTTTAAATCGTTTGTCTCATATTTTATATATACCCTTAGGTCGATTCTTTTGTAGAATGTGGAAATAGAAAAAACTACAAGCAGTAGAAGTGCTTCTCTCATAGCTCAAGAGTTGAGGATCGTAATCGTTCTTATGTTGCTATGACCAGGGGCGGATCTAGCTAAGTGACTACGGGTGCACGTGCCCCCGGTAAATTATTGAATCTTTTGTATTATAGTTATAGTCATCGATTAATATTAGTCAAATTGGACAAATTTTGTTTTAGTGCCCCAAGTGAACGAGAGTTAATTTGATTCATGCTTCTAAACTTTCTTTTTTTGTTGTTTTTTTTTTCTCTCAATAAATATTCTGTTTCTTTTTTTATCTTTTAACATTGTCTCATATCATATTTTATGTTACTTAAATTATAATTATTTTACTGTGCCCCCGATAAAAAATGGTTTTAGATCCGCCACTGGCTATGACCATATTTTAAATCGTTTGTTTCATATTTTGTATTTACCCTGAGTTCAATTCTTTTGTAGAATGTGAAAATAGAAAAAACGACAAACAATAGAGGTGCTTCTCTCCAGTACCGTCCATGAGACCAAGCAGAACAAGCATGAGCTTGCGTCCCTATTTTTACATAAAATATTTATAAGGTAAAATAATCCATTTTTTTTTGAATATTTTGCAAAACAGCCCATTTTTATTTCGGTAGGCCTTTGTCAAATTTTTAAATCTCATGGTCGGCTCTGCTTCTCTCATAACTCAACTCAAAGCGTGACAGTTGAGGAATGAGGATCGTAATCGTGCTTATGGTGCTGTGAACTCTCCTTCTTAGCTCTTTAGCCTCTTTGATAATGATGAATCAAAATGCGGATGCCGTTGCATTGCATACGTTCATTAGCATATATATGACATTTGTCTAGCTTGTTATTGTCTTCTCTAATTAGATAATTTAAATTTTTCTACGAATTTGTTAATTTTATAGAGACTATGATTTTTTTTTTTAATTTGAACAAATTAATTTAATAATTAATGTTTTATCAATTTTTTTTGTTGAAATATTAAACTTATAAATAAAAAGTGGAATATTACAATGTGAAAAGATAACGAATAAAAATATTTGTTGAAACGTTCTTTCAGATTTTTTTTAGTCTTAAACTAAACCTAAATTATAGAGTATGAATGAATATATCTTAATTATTTTGGAATGATGAATCTTAAACGTCTAAGTTTCTAACAATGAATCAAACCCAATACTGTATGTAATGTAACATTACGTTTGAAGCAAAACAATGTTTTTAAAAAAAAAAAAAAAAAAAAAAATAAAAAAATAAAAAAGAAAAAACCACCATACATGTAATCGAAAACTTCTCTCTTCGTATCCAACGGAAGCCCGTTAGTAATAGCCCATTATCTTAGAGTGGGCTTTGTTGGTTTATGATCCAAATTGAAACTGAAGCTCGAAGCAGTTTGAAGAAAGACACAAGTTTTGATTGGCTGTAGTATATCAAACACTCTAGCCACACAGAAAGTTTTAAGTATTAAGGAGTGACATGTTATGAATTGCGGAATATTGACTTGTATTTCTTAGACCTTAAGGTTAATGCATCTATACAACTATATGCTAAATCTTAAACATAATACAAAGAGTAAAAGGTTATCGAAACTTTTGTATAAGGTTTAAGAGTTAGCATAGCTAGAGTTGTATACATGCATGTGTATAAACTTAGAGAATTTGTAAAGTGATTAGAAAATTGATAATTATCTACAAAAAATCATCAACTTTAACCAGTGATATCATAAAAGCTGTATCGACTTTTTACTGCTAAGATATGACTTTTACGATCGCATGAAAGTCTTGGTTCACTGATAAAAGTTTCCTAAAATATGAATCATATACATGTAAAAAGGGAATATAATTGTAACAAAAGCCTTGATGATTGATGAGTAAAAGGCCAAGGAACAAGGGACAGCTAAGTTTGCCAATAGAATTACCGACCAAAAAAAGTTCAGACAATGGTATGTCACATTTTCCTTCTCTCTCTCTCTCTCTCTCTCTCTCTCTCTCTCTCTCTCTCTCTCTCTTTGTCTCAATCTCTCTTATGAATTTTACACAAAACGAAACGACTAATATATCCAAAGTTTCTCAAACTAATTATTAAGATTCTCACTCTCTATATGTACCTTTGAATTTACATATATTTTTCAATAAGTATTTTACATTAATGTCTTTATGTGGTTAGGTTTTGGTGTTTGAGACACACCATAAGCGGATGAAAAATGTTACCATTATTATGACCAACAAGATAACATAAAAAAAAGAGAATTTATAACTGATTTTGATAGTTTTCACCCGTGGATGTGTGTCGGCAAGTTTTGTGAATTATTGTGTGTTAATTCTAAAACTTTTGAGTTTTGTAAAGATTGATCGGTGGTAAACTAAGGTGGATTTTTTATGTTATTTAATATGATTATATGAATTGTTAAAGTATTATATGAAATTTTAAATAAATCATTCAGTCATAATTGATATATAACACTATATATTTGAATTAGCAAAAATACTCAACTCTTCCACAAGTTCCATAGATTAGTCTCAACTTCGATATAAAAAAATTCGATTATCAAAAAGACAGAATGTTTTTGCGGTTTTAAAAGTATGAGGTCAAGTGGAGTTTGGAGTTTTCTTGTGGTAAATTTTGAAGATATTTCTAAAATTCTACCAATTTATTTATAACTTTTATATTACACGAATCTAAGGTGGCATATATATAATTTAGTTAAAAAGGCTTTGTATAAGCATAACATGGAGCACATATATGCAAGTTGAACAAATTAAAAGTGAAATTAAGAAAACTGCCAAAAAGACATGAGTGGAGAAACCAGGCTAGACACCACAATAAACTAGTTTTCCCTTTTGTTAGATTTTGGACCCAAATGCACTTTTTTCGGTTGTTGTTGTAAATTTCATATAAAAAGCTCATTGCTTGCTTTTCTACTTTTGTTTTTGTTAACTTACTATAAAATTTTAAACATAAAAAAGAGAACCAAGAGGGCCAAAAGAAATATCTAGGCTCATATAGCTCATTCTTTGTTTTGTTTCTTCTCTCTTCTTTTTGTTTTAGAATCAACAAACTTCATAATTGATGACCCTAGAGTAATTGATTTTGAAAAGCCAAGAGATCTTTAATCAATTATAATATAGGATATTCTTTTTCTTCAATTCACACATAGATTGATGCTTTTGTTTCATAGACATTATGTTTGTGTAAAAACATGATATTTTCAAATTAATGTATTAATATATAATTATTGCTGTTTGATAATAAACTGATATATGTGAAAATTCTGAAAACATAATACTCCCTCTGTTTTCTTTTAATTGTCGTTTTAGGTGGTTTCACACAGATTAAGAAAACAATTATACTTTCTCTGTTTTATCCCTTAATTAATACTCCCTCTGTTTTTTTTTAATTGTCGTTCTACATGATTTCAAACAGATTAAGAAAAACATTAAATTTTCTGTTTTACCCTTAATTAATATATTATTTTGTTTGATATGAGTAATTAATGAACTAAAAAGATAGGAATAAAACTGGAAATTTTGCTACAAATCTGCATTGAAAAATGAAAACGACAATTATTTTGAAACAGAAAAATAAACTCAAAACGATACTTAATTTAAAACGGAGAGAGTATATTATTTTGGGTCTAACTGGTGACATAAGGAATGATGAGGAATAATATATTCCTTCTCATTACTTAAAAAATACATCATTTACAAGTAATATTATTTCCATGTGATTCCTTCTCGTTCCTCATTTTATAAGGAATTATAGAACAAAACTATTACTTATAAAATTTGAAGAGGAACAAAACTATTCCTTATTCCTATTCATTCCTATTATTTTGTTACTTTCATTCTTTTCTTTTTTATTCCTTTTGTTCTTTTATTGGTTACCAGTTAGAGCCTTTGTTTGATATGAGTAATTAATAAAATAAAAAGTAGAAATAAAACTGGAAAATCTATCATAACTTTGCACTGAAAACTGAAAAAACGACAATTATTTTCAAATAAGAAAATAAGTTTAGAACGACAATTAAAACAAAACGGAGGAAGTATAAGAAAGGTAATACAAAACTTAAAATTACAATCTTTGAACATTTGAAGAAAAGAGAAAGAAAGAAACGGACGACGCTATGGAGAAGTGCCGATACCGTATGCTTGGATGATCAAGCTCATTGACAAATATAACACCCACGAGCTGTTACGAGGAATCTCGTAATTAAAAGAATGGAGAATATTTCTTATGATCATTTTTTTTTCCTGAAGTGCTAAATGATTAATCTTCCGATACCTAAAAAAGATTTAAGTAGTATATAAATGTTTGGACTCTACTGAAAGTGGTAGAGATCTAATGGTCTAATCATTATGCTATTATACAACTCTTCCTGTCGTACGGATGTATATTCTTTCTTTTTATTATTGTATATGTAAATTTTATTTTGTTTTAAAAATATTTAGCAGTTGAATTGAAAAGGCAAAAGGCGGAAATGATGTATTATTATTAGAGAATAATTTCATCCAATCTGTATATTTTTGGATTACTCAATTTGTTCTCTTTTCTCTTTTTCACTTTTAATTTTTTTTATTTGATGAAATGTATTCTAATATTAAAATTATATTCCAATGTCACCCGCCATACATGTTGTCGAAATATACATTTGATCAAACACAATCATTTACATTCATACGTGTGTGTGTGTATACATTGTACACAGATTATTATCGGTAAAACCCTTTCGCAAAAAAAAAAAAAGATTATTATCGGTATTTCACTCTAAAACTATATCATAAAGCTTAGAGTGATTATGCATGTGCATCATGTTAACAACAATATGGTTATTTTGTTCGTTATTGGTTTTTATTTCTAAAGTCATGTGTACCGTAATTAAGTTATATATCCCCATTAAGTTTACGCTTGTGCATCATGTTAACAACAATATTATCACTCATTATTATATTGTGTCCTGTATTTTTTTTCCTATATATTCAATTTGGATTTTAATTCACCATACTGTACCAATGACTAAAGTTAAGTCATGACCTTATATACATGATCATGTCTCATCATTCTTGTTGATTGAGATTCATAGACTTATTATGTAATCATCTGTTCTGAGCTGACTGTTTTTTATACATTAATAAATTATTGTTTAAATTTAATATTTACTATGCTAAAATTGGTGAAATTTTACCATGAACGCAATTGATACTAAAATGGATTACCTCATTAATCTTTGTATACTTGATTTTCACCTCGATATTTTGAAGTTAAGCTCCTCCTAAATAGTGAATATACGAATGAAAACAATTCCTGCAAAAAGATGTCTATCAATTATTCAAGGTCAAAACTCCAATTATTTAACATCCAAAGTTTTATACTTCTTTTGCAATAATAAATATACAAAATAGTACGTATACTAAATAGTAGTTCCACCTATTCCGAAAGAATCTTTTGGGTGCATGACAAAAACCCAACACGAATCACACTTTACAAATCGGAGCTCAAAAATTGCCTCTCATAACCCAAACATAAATATACTTTTTCAAGAAAATAAAACAAAAATCGAATTTAAAACAATTGAATAATAATATATGGAATTTTTTTTTCAAAGTACTCGTACGTAAACCCTCTCTCCCCTGTCTCCCTATTTAAACCCTATAACACTTCAACACCAAACCCTCAAGCTTGTTCTTCTTCTTCTTCTTCTTCTTATATTCTTCTTTTTCCATTTTGTTTTTGGTCTTCTTTTTTTGCTTTTTAACAAGCATTTTATCAATGTCAAAGACCAAAGTCATAGCTTCAATGGAGTTTCAATCGACGGTGGTAGCTACCGTAGACTGCCAGAAACAAGTCCAATCATGGCGTCTCCTCCGCTCAATCATTAAGCTTCTCATCCCAACATGCAACTCCACATTAGTCCAAGAACTCGAACAAGAAAAACCTACCTTGAGAGGCAAGAAACTCTACAACGACATCAAATCACGCACTTCCTCTTTCCGCTCATCTTCTTCCATTTCTTCATCCACAGTCACAGGAACAATCTTCGGATACCGTAAAGGAAAAATCAATTTCTGTATCCAAACACCAAGGAAATCGACAAATAATCCCGAGCTTCTTCTCGAGCTAGCCGTTCCAACAACGGTCTTAGCTCGAGAAATGAGAGGAGGAGCGTTGCGTATAGTCTTGGAAAGGAGCAACCAAGAAGAAGAAGACGACACTGTTTTGAAGACGCCGTTTTGGAATATGTATTGTAACGGAAAAAGAGTTGGGTATGCGAGAAAACGCCGTCCGTCCAAGGATGACGTGGCGGCGTTGACCGCCCTTAGCAAGGTGGTGGTCGGAGCTGGAGTTGTGACTGGTAAAGAACTTGGCCGGTTCGATGACGAATTGATGTATCTGAGAGCTAGTTTCAGAAGAGTTTGTGGTTCGAATAAAGAATCTGAATCTTTCCTTTTGATTGATCCAGCCGGGAATATCGGACAAGAACTCAGTATCTTCTTCGTTCCATCACCGGCCTGATTCAGTTAACGGAGAGATGATCGTACATAACTGTTCTGTTTTTAAGTTTCTTTCTCTTTTTTTTTTGTTACTTTGGTCGAGAGAAAAGAACTTGTTTTTGAGCCGTGCTAAAAGCTTTTGGCTTTAGCTCTGGCTTTGTATGTAATCTATAACATACCAGTTCGAATTTTCATTGTTTATCTTGTTGGAAGATCATTTCTTTATTACATAGATAACCGGTCTTACCTCAAAAACAAAATCCAAAAAAAAAAAGAGAATAACTCGGCAAATATGGATACATACAAATTGTTCAGTGGAATAAAGAAAATAATAGTTTCAAAACAAATTATGCCATACAATTTCCTTTATTAAAAAAAAAAAAAGGCAAAACATATATGTGAAATTGCAATTAATGATCAAATTCGCAGAAAATAAAAACCATTTAAAATTATTTTAGTGATAGCTCTATAGAAGTCCGAAGACGAAATCGGATCACACATAGTTTAGGCGCCAAAACCATAACTAAGAACAAACTAATCACTGATAGAAGCTGACACGTGTTGTGTATCTCAACGGTATCAAATAATAACGGTTATTTTCCGCGCGCAAAACACACTTAGGAGTTGGGAGTAACGAGTGGAACTTTACCAGAGATTGATAAACCATAGCCTTTAAGACCAACGTAATTTGCTGGATTATTCGTCATCACCTTCATCGTTCTAACACCAAGATCCCTCAGAATCTGCGCATCACCAACATTTCAAATCTTAGATTTAAATCTTTGCATTTATCCAAAAACTGTAAAAAAAAAAAAAAGGTTTCGATTCTTGTTATAATTACTTGTGCTCCAATGCCGTACTCTCTTGAAGCAACGGGAAACGAAACACCCTCGGTTTGATCTGAAGTGTTGTCGTAAGTACGAGGCTTGTGGGTTAGGTCAATGCCTTTGGCTTCAGGACCACGTAAGTAGACAAAAACACCTCTCCCAGTTTCTTCAATCTGTCTCATAGCAATCGCTAGTTGTTTTCCACCAAAGCCATTTCCGAATATATCATCCGTGATACACTCTGCGTGTACTCTCACCAGAACGTCCTTCCCATCTCCGATTTCTCCCTGTGTTTTTTTTTTAATCAGAATTTGGGTATAAGAAAGTTCCAAGGAAACAAAAGATGAGAGTTTCAAAAAGGGTTTTATTCTTACTTTGACCATTGCAATGTGCTCAACTCCATCAAGCAATGACTTGAAGCAATATGCTTTGAATGGTCCCCACATTGTCGGTATAGGCGCAACCGCAGTAAACTCTACCAGTCTCTCTCTTTTCCTCCGGTATCTACCAGACAAAGTTTGCAATCGAAATCAAAGAGGAAAATAATCAGTAAGTGACAGTGTTGAGAGTTCTTAGTCTTACTTAGCTGATCTTGAAGTGTTGTATAATAGTACCTGATTAAGTCGGCGATCGAAATTATTTTCAAGTTGTTCTCTTGAGCGAATTGGCGGAGTCTTGGTAATCTAGCCATGGAGCCATCATCATCTACAATCTCACATAAGACCGATACTGGCTCTAAGCCGGCCAACACAGTCAGGTCCACACTGGCTTCTGTGTGCCCTGCTCTTTTAAGAACACCGCCTTCTCTGTATCTCAAAGGAAAGATATGACCAGGACGATTGAAATCTTGAGGTTTTGAATCTTTTGATGCAAGGGCTAGTATTGTTTGTGCCCTATCACGAGCTGAGACACCTGTCGATGTTCCACTTTTCACGTCCTGGCAAAGATTATCAACATTCTTTTTTCATCACACAACACTACAAACAAGCCTTGTGGTTTTCAAGACGAGAAAAAAAACGTACTTTGACTTACCACTGAAACCGTGAAGGCCGTGCGGAGTTTTTCCTCGTTATCCTTCCGCGTCACCATTAGAGGAAGCTCTAACCTCTCCAAGTCTTCGCCTTTCATGCTCACACACACGATTCCAGTCCCATGCTTCACCACAAAAGCCATAGCTTCAGGTGTTACCAACGATGCCGCCATTATCAAATCTCCTTCGTTTTCTCTATCCTCATCATCTACAACAATTACCAGCTGCAAAAAAAAACACAAAGCTTTCAATTAAGATCCTCTCCTTCCAAGCAGCAAGCCAACACTCTTGCTACTAATACAAACCTTGCCCTGTCGAATATCCTCGATAGCTTGAGGAACAGAGGCGAATCCATCAGTGGGTCGATCTAGATCAAACTCTTCATCCTCAGCTTCAGATGAAACCATTGTTGTGGGAATCATTTCTGCTGCTAATGTTCCAAACGAAACCAAATCGGGCTGCAACTCGATCCCCATTGATCCATTACTCCTAGAGGAAGAGAAGACATCTCCTTCCTCAGACATCACTCCCATTCTAACATTGAACCTGTTTGATGTGATCCTAGGACACATCCAAGTCTTTCTAAATGGTTTAGTTCTCTTAACATCACTGCAAAATCATGGAGGAGACAAACATAATCAGACACACATGTTTGTTCATCAAGGCCTAAATCTAATGCATTTTCGATTGCAGAACAGAAACATGAGCCACGGCCATAGACACAGACGCACACACGCACACCTAAATACATATATCTATATAAATCGAAATCTAAAGCCAGAACCTCAAAGAGATAGCGATTCAATCCTTGAACAGCGAAAGATCATTTCAAATTCCGAATAGAAAACAGATACGATTGTAACTATCAATTCGATTTGCGATACACACACACACATACAAGCAGGAATCGATATTTCGAAGTAGATATTCAACCTAAGTCGGTGAAACAGAGAGAGAGAGAGAGATTCAATTGATTACCGCCAAGGAAGGAGGTGCGTCGAGTCACACCGGAGATTAAGCGACGCCATTTTCATGTAGATCCAAAGATAGACGACGAGCTTCGAAGAGGAAGAGAGCGAACCACCGCCATAGAATCACTGTGCTTGCCGGTGATCTTTTTCTCTCTCTCTCTCTCTATTTGCTGACGTGTCAGTCTTGGAGATATTTTATTTATTTATGGATAAGCACGGGGACTCTCCTCGACGACGGCGTCGTTTTTGAATTAATACGATGTCGTATTAGGTGGGAACACAAAATCCCCCTTGATATCATCATTTGTCGGTGAACATAAGTTGACAATTAGTCCTTAAAATTTCGAGATTCGAAATGGGAATTACTGTTATAAGACGGGAATGAAAATTTTAAAAATTGTTAATTTGTTAAAAACCGGATGAAAAATTTGGATAATAGAACGGATTTGGAATTTTTTTTATCTAAAATTTATTTCCAAACGGATAATTATTTTGGATAAAAATTAATTTTGAGACATATATTTTGAGTATTTTCGGGAAATTCGGAAAAAAACAGAAAATTTTAAGAAAATTTAGGAAAATATAAAAAAAAATTAATTTTTAAATAAATAATTCGGATATCCGATCTTATATTCATTCTCTTTCCGTACTTTTCGTATCTGTTTGAATAAAATAACTAATCTTAAAAATATTTTTAAACGGAAAAAATGGAACGAAAAAATAAAAACGGAACGCAAATCTGTACCAAAAATTTCAGGGCTAGGTGACATGGCCCTTTCGTCTTATTTAAGTTTCATTGCCCAAACAATTTTGATTGGATAATGATTTAATTCACCAAAACCTAACCTTACTTTTCATTTTTGTTATTTTATTTATTCAGTTGTTTAACTTAGTTATATACTTATGGTAATATTTCTCATATACAACATTAATTTCATAGTAGCAAAAAAAACATTCATTTCATAGTAAATACGGTTATAAGAATTTATTTTTATTTTACACATAATATTTTTATATTTTTAATGCATATTTTTCATTGAAATTTTAGTTTTATTAATTATTCTTTCAACTTATTAATTGAAAAAAATAAACTCATAATATTATTGAGAAGGCATAGTAGAAATTTAAATAAGAAATCATGATATGTGCAAAAGATCTTAATACAAAAGGTAGTAGTATCATTATACTAGTTTTTTTGTTCAATGTAAAATTTTGTTAACGTTTTGTTTTTAAATACAATGAAAAGTTTTGTAATTTGATATCAAATTACATTTACGGTCGACAACATATCTATTTACTAATACTGGTTATAGTTGAATCAAACTAAATTGAAATATGGTACCTGAGATATGGATTATTGTAGCTCATAGTTATTATTGTCGCATTCTTATGGTTGACAAATATTTAGTGATGTAGTTAGTTTCAAATTTCAATCAATTAGAGGAATAAATTTGATTTTACAATGTTATATTTTCAGCGTAATACAGTGTTATATTTTACTACCAATTGCGTATACCGGCTACAGTAAGGTGAAAGAATCAAATAACAAAAGAAAAAAAAGCAAACAAAGAAAGAAAACTCACTCTTGTTGCTGTCACCGAGGGACAACAGCTCTTGTCTCCTTTTGCATTGCCACGAAAGTCATCATTCCATAACTTAATATAATAGTAGTAGTTTTCTAAATGGGTTAGAGAAATTTAAAAGCATATAATCCAATTATTACAGCTTTAAAAAAGAGGATGATTAGATTACCATGCGAATAAGACAAAAAGATTGTGTAAAATAAATAGCACTTAGTTTGATTTTTTAGATTTTTCACATATTAAGAATCAATCATTACTTACTTTTTTCTATTATTTTTTGTTTGCTTTTGAATTTAAATTTACTTTTTCTATTACTTTTTGTTTGTTTATTGTCTTGAAAAAATGGATATATTAAATCTAATTTAGAAAATCAATTTTTGGGGAATAAAAATAAAACCTAAAAAATCAAACTATCAGGAACGGAGGGAGTATATATATGTAAAGCATTCTTGGTTTTAGCAATTAACCAAAAAAAATTAAGAACATCGCTACTCTTATTAATTTTTAAACCAGTTTCAAAAAAAAAAATTAAGAAACTCTGATAACAAAGATTTCATAGTATATAAAAGTTTTAATTATAATCTTTAACAAAAAAAAAGGTTATAATTATAATAATAACTTGTGCTAGTTGTATATAAAATTAGACTTACATGTGAATACTGAAGCGACATTTTCATAGGATTAAACTCAATATAACATTTTATTTAGAAAAAGAAAAAAAAACATTTTTGATCATCCCAAAAGAAAACATTTTTAGCAAGATACGGAAATTCCTTTCCACAAGCCGAGCCGAAACGAGTCGATTAGAGTAAGCCGAGCCATCAAGCTTCCTTTTTTTTTTTACAATATTTATAAGCCTCACTCGAGTTCCAGTGATACCGGAAGAAGCCTGGAGGTAACTGGGTATAGCCGGTGGACCCCTCAAATTGCAAACGAGGACATTCAATTTTTTGGTTCAACATTTCATTTACCAAAAAAACACCCAACAATATCTACTTAACCATGGTTACATTCTAACCCAAGCTGAGTTTATTTAAGGTGAGAGAAAGTGTGAAACCAAGCTTGTTCATATGGAAAACGAAGAACCCAATCTCTCTCTCTGTCTCTCTCCTCTCCTCTGTAAATAAAGAATCTCCCATTGTCTTAATTTCTGTGCAATTTTCTAGTTTTTCCTTTTCACTCTTCCTTCAAAATCTTCTCTTTTGTTGATTGGTTATAAGAGAAACAAGATCATCAAGTGCTAGATGCATTAATTTGAGAATTCAAAAAAAATCCTAATTTTTAAAAGTAACTAAAGATTTTGGAAAGACCCTTTTTTTAAGTGTTGTTTGATGATGAAGAGATTAAGCAGCTCAGATTCAGTGGGTGGTCTCATCTCTTTATGTCCCACTACTTCTACAGGTTCTTCTTAATCTTGTAACCTTTTAAGTTTAATTTTCAATCAAGCCCCTAAATTTCATCTTCGTTCTCAAAAATCTCCGTTAATTTGGTTTTTATTAAACAGATGAGCAGAGTCCGAGAAGATACGGGAGAGAGTTTCAGTCGATGCTTGAAGGTTACGAGGAGGAAGAAGAAGCCATAATAGAGGAAAGAGGACAAACCGGTTTATCTGAGAAGAAGAGACGGTTAAGCATTAACCAAGTCAAAGCCTTGGAGAAGAACTTCGAGTTAGAGAACAAGCTTGAGCCTGAGAGGAAAGTGAAGTTAGCTCAAGAGCTTGGTCTTCAACCTCGTCAAGTAGCTGTTTGGTTTCAGAACCGCCGTGCACGGTGGAAGACAAAACAGCTCGAGAAAGATTACGGTGTTCTTAAAACCCAATACGATTCTCTCCGCCACAACTTCGATTCACTCCGCCGTGACAATGAATCCCTCCTCCAAGAGGTAGAAAACAAAATTCATAACTTTTTGGCTAAAAGATCGAAACTTTTTTGTTGATCCCAAATTAAAAACTGAAACTTTTTCTACCCATTGCGTAAATTGCTTTAAATAGTAAAAAAATATCCGGTTTTTCTATAGGTCTTGAGGGATTGGTCAAGATTTCAATTTTATTGTTAAAAGATTCAAACTTTATGCTGATCCAAACTAAAAACTGAGACTTTTTTTTTGCTGTGTTGCAGATTAGTAAACTGAAATCTAAGCTTAATGGAGGAGAAGAAGAAGAGGAGGAAGAGAACAACGCGACGACGATGGAGAGTGATATTTCCGTCAAGGAGGAAGAAGTTTCGTTGCCGGAAAAGATTACAGAACCGCCTTCTTCTCCTCCGCAGCTTCTAGAACATTCCGATAGTTTCAATTACCGGAGTTTCACCGATCTCCGTGATCTCCTTCCATTAAAGGCTGCTGCTTCTTCCTTCGCCGCGGCTGGATCTTCAGACAGCAGTGATTCGAGCGCCGTGTTAAACGAGGAAAGTAGCTCTAACGTTACGGTGGCTCCGGTGACGGTCCCCGGCGGTAATTTCTTCCAGTTTGTGAAAATGGAGCAGACGGAGGATCACGACGACTTTCTGAGTGGAGAAGAAGCTTGCGGTTTCTTCTCCGACGAACAGCCGCCGTCTCTACACTGGTACTCCACCGTTGATCACTGGACTTGAAGCTGGAAACACCGAAAGAGATTTTGGATTTGGATTAAATGCTCCGTTTTTTTCTGTGGATTCGACGGAGAAGATGGAAACAGGGGAGGGCAAAATTGGAATAACGGTAAAACTTGAAGGGTGAATGGGAAAATAAGGAGGGTTAAATCTGGGCGGGAAATAATTAATTAGGGTGAATTTGTAATTATGCTTTCTCTGGCGTTTCGTGCACTTCTTGTAATTAAGGTTCATGAGAATTGAGAAAGGGGGTAAAAATTCAAAGGAGGAAGAACATGGAGTCTTTTAAAATCTAAATTATACAATTTTGAACCCTAAATAAAAATCATGAAGTATAAAATTAGATGTGTTGATTCAATTTTTTATTACGATTTGTTGATGCTTTTCTCTCTTTTTTTTATATATATCAAATTTTAATTTGAATGATTACTTAAAAATAATATTAATACGGTAAATACGAAAGCGAGTGCATTATCGTGTCATAGTTTTTTCTTGTTAAATTTTTTTTTCACGAAATACTTCTCGGCGGTTTTCTCCGACGCTCTTTGCTGGTCGTGAGAGAACCTCACTTTCGTTTTCTTTCAAATCAAACTCTTCATCTGTGAGCATAGAACTTTCGGTGGTCGATTTCACACTCACACTTCTCCTTCTTTATGGTTGGTTCAGTGGCATGGATTCCGGCGTGGTGGCTGCTGTGGAAGTTCCATAGTCTCCTCAAAAGAGTTTGGTGGAGATTCGGGGATGCATGCTCTGCTTGAGGGCGGTGGAGATGCTTCTCGTCAAAGATCTATCATGCCTCTTTCGAAACTTAGAGAAACTGTTTGCTATCCATGATTTGGTGGGTGGTGTCATTGTCAGGTGAAATAGCTGCGGCAACAGTTGCTCGCATGGTAGTGGTGGTGAGGAGTGAGGCGATCTCAGGTTGGATGCGGAAGACTTAGGATCTGTAGAAGTAAAAAAGTCCCTGTTAATACGGTGAGAGGATTAGGTTGTCAGTTTTGCAAAGCTAATTCGTTCTTCCGAGTCCCTTACAGAAGCGAGGTAGGTGACTAGTCTCGTGTCCACCGGCGGTGGTATGTTTGTTAGATCTAAGGTTTCTTTTTCTAACCGCAATTTCAGTCGTTTTTGTAGTTTTGATGTTTGCCTTGTGAGAGATTCATGTTCCCTAAACCCATTTGTGAATAAATTAATATTACATATTTTTAAAAATAATAATAATAATAATACTAACACAAACCACTAAAATATTTGTTTATGTCAATTTTTTGTGATTTAAAGTTTTGTACTGCTTGGATAGTTGGATTTGTAACGCCATTTTGAATATGCAAAAACAACTGCTATGTTGTTCAAAACATAAAAATATACATTAATACATAATCGAAAAAAAAACATATGAAAAAATGCACAATGTTTACATTTGATATCCATCTTAAATTCTTGACATCTTATATAATGTCGAGCTTATATATAATGTCGAGCTTAAGTTTCTCAAAATTGTATGATTATCATTTAAGTGCTATCATTAGGTTTGCTGTTGATATTTTATTTGATTCGAACTCGAGTTGTCTCGGTTTGTGTAACCAACGGTGTATTATTACAATTAGATAAAAACTAAATATGTTTAGAGGTAAACAGGCAAAGCCATGGACCACGCAGTGGCGGATCTATAGCATAAGAAGGTGGGGCACGTGCCCATACTGATTTTGAAAAAAAATCTTTTACGTTATTACAATGGTTGATTCGTTGGTTGAATTGCCCATTGACACACCTTTTAGTTCTCTAAGTGATGAAGGGTTCGATACCTCCAGTCCTTCTTTTTCTTATATGTTTTTTTTCTTTTTTTATATGTTTGTATATACATATTTATCTGTTTTTCTCTTTTGTTTTTTGTATATCGCACGCATATTTCTCTTTTTCAATATTTTTTACATTTTCTTTTTTGAATGGTTGGCCTCTTTCCTCTCTTTCATGTTTTTATTTAAAAAATTTCTTAATTTATTTTAAAATTATACTTTTTAACAAAT
The DNA here is from genome assembly GCA_020283515.1 of Alliaria petiolata. Classification (NCBI taxonomy): domain Eukaryota; kingdom Viridiplantae; phylum Streptophyta; class Magnoliopsida; order Brassicales; family Brassicaceae; genus Alliaria; species Alliaria petiolata. The sequence continues at coordinate 91,732,943 of JAHZTW010000003.1, read as the reverse complement.
TAAGTAAAGTCATTAAAGTAAATCATACAATCCATGTTTAAATAAATTAATAAAATTTTTTTTAGTAAATCTAAAATGATATGATTTGCTTTCAAGCTTTCAGCTTATAAAATAGTTTAAAATCAAAAAAAATTCTAGAAAGACTATTTTATTATAATGCATATCATTTATTTTAAATATTAACTTTTATATTTTTCATATATGTAGAAAGATTTAAAAATCAGTGAAAATGGTTTATTTAATCATTTTAGTTTTTCAAAACTCAAAAATTATTTTATTTTTTACTTTATTAAAACTTTTATTTGTGCCCCATACAAAAAAAAGTTTCTGGATCCGCCCCTGGGACCACGTCCACCTTTAACAACTCATCATAATATAGGAGAATCTGCTAATTAATTAAGAGACATAGGCAAATGCATTAACTGAAACATATCGATGATCACACCTTACTAGTAGTTACTACACTGTGTTAGATTTATCACTACGTATAGACAGTTTCTTATGTGTTGTATATTCACTATTCGGTATATACTCCGACATTTACATTATAATATTCAAAAATTAAACTGAAGGTCAATTTTTGGCTTAGTGTTTGTTTTATTCTAATTACAAAGTCGGTTACTCGTCTTCACAATGAGAGAATACAATCGAGTCCTAAGTTACCATGGATCATGGATGGCTAATTTCTTGAGATCATTGGGTTAATGAAAAATTATGTTGTAGGCATCGTTTCCTCTAATACAAACCCTATACATAAAAGTAGAGTCTACGAGAGGGAATAGAGTCTAGGGGCTATGTATAGTAAATAGAGGAAGATAGAATCAATTTTAGACTATAATTTAATATGGAGCAACTATTTTTTTTTAAGTATCATATCTAAATGTCGAAAATCAAAATTTCATCGGATAATTGGCATCACTATACTTACATACTAGAATAAAACAAAGTAGAAGATGATCAATTTCGATACTGATTTTTTTTTTTTTTTGTCTACAAATTTCATAAACTAAATCAAGGTATACCAGCTTGACGAACAAGGCAAGCCGGTTCATTATGACTTATATGGAAAAAAAGAAAACCACGTGCTCGTACTCCTTTAGCAAAGGTATCTGCACGAATATTAAGGAGGCGGAGGGTAAAACATAAACTAAAAAGGTGGAAGTCCGTTCGCAAAGAATCCAAATAGTCAAGTTCCGATGTAAACGCAGGCCAATCGATTGGATCTTCTACCATCTTGATCAAATCTGAACAATCCGTCTCGAACCTCACCGAGACGCAGCCCCTATCCTTCAGGCACAACATTGCCCAAAGGAGTCCTTCAAGCTCCGCATGTAGAGGCGACAGACTCCTCCGACATCCCTGTAGGCCATACAGGGGACATCCAGAACCATCCTCGAAGCACCACCCTAGTCCACTGACTGGTCCATGATCAATCCAAGAGGCATCGATATGACAAGTCGAAACTCGGGGACTCTCAGGGATGAGGCTCAAAAATTCTGAAGGTACGGAGGATCCATCTTCTCTTTCAAGCTCCTTCTGGTTTACCGTCCTCCAACTCTCCGCCTCGAGAAAAGCTAGTTGAAGGGTATCCGTCGGAGACACTTCTTTGCCATTAAAAACTTTGTCATTTCTTGCTTTCCAGATATACCATAAGATCCAAGGATAGTTATCCTTTTGAGGTCCGGGGAGACCCCTTTCCTTTGCTCTCCAAAATAGGAAATCCATATTTTGGTATAGAGAAATACACGGGAAGTAACCCGGAAGTGACGGGAAATCTGAGAGAGCCCAAACTTGTAGGGCAGGTGGGCATTCGAATAGGAGATGATTAATTATTTCTTCTGGATCTCCACACCTTGGGCATGTTGCGTCCACCCCAATGTGACGATATTTCAGGCGCTCACAAGTGGCCACACAACCCGATAAAGCTTGCCACATAAAGTGTTGTAGTTTGCTCGTTGTTTTAACCTTCCAAGTCTGACTAAGGAGGGATGTAATGCTGGGTTCAAAGGCTCCTTGGATTTCGCGATTTAACCTGGACAGTCTCACTTGAAAATACCCAGATTTAACTGTATAGGCTCCTGATTTGGAGTGACTCCAAGCATACCCATCGAGAGTGAATACCCGACTGGGTCGCAACCCTAAACTTAGGAGAATATCGTCAGGGTGAAATATATCCCCAAGAATTCTCGCATCCCATTCTTTTGTATCTTGTTCTATTAGGTTGTGAACCAAGAACTGACTATCTCTGGCCATGTTCAGATTTACTGGTCTAGCTGGCCTTGCCGGAACATCTGGTACCCATGGTTCATTCCACACCTCAGTATTGTAGCCGGATCCTATCGTTTTTCGGAGTCCGCTCCGTAATAGAGGTTTAGCCGCCATGATACTCTGCCACCCAAGTGATGGGGAATAATATTTATGATCACCCAAGGGATTCGATTGTCTATAGTATCGTCCTCTCAAAATCCTAGCTAGAAGAGATGAAGGGAATTGGATTAGGCGCCATAGTTGTTTGGCTAGAAGAGCTAGGTTAAAATCTCGCAAATCACGAAAACCTAGACCGCCCAACTCTTTTGGGGAACAAATCTTATCCCATGCTATCCAGTGAAGGCCTTTACTGTTCTGCTTAGAGCTCCACCAGAAGTTTGAGATAGCGCTCCTAAGTTTATCTGTCGTGTCTTGGGGAAGAAGGTAACACGACATAACGTAAGTCGGAACTGCTTGGGCGACTGATTTAATTTGGATCTCCTTGCCCCCTTTTGATAAGAATTTAGCTGTCCATGAATTAGTCTTGTAGGTCAACCGATCTTGGACAAAAGCAAACACTTCCTTTCTAGACCCACAAATCTTTTCGGGGAGGACTAAGTACAATCCCATTCCTCCTTCATTACTTATGCCTATTGCTCTCTTGATTTCCCGTTTAACCAAAAGATTCACTCTACTTCCAAACATGATAGAAGATTTTGCCGAGTTAAATATCTGGTCTGAAGCATCTCCATACGACTTGATAATACTAAATATCTCTGCACTTTGCAGGACATTCGCTTTACAGAAAAAGGGTATCATCCGCAAAGAGAAGGTGAGACACCGTTGGACTAGCTCTAGCAATTCTCAGTCCTGTGATACGATCTTCCTCTTCTGCTCCCTTTAGGAGAGAGATAAGAGCTTCTGTACAAATGATGAAAAGGAATGGTGATAAGGGGACCCCTTGTCGAAGGCCTCTCGATGGTTTTATCCTCCCTTTAGCTTCTCCGTTGATGATGACTTGGTAAGAGACGGTCGAAATGCAGAACATCAAGAGCTTTACCCATTTCTCAGCGAAACCAAGCTTACGTAATAAAGCTTCTAGGAAACTCCATTCCACCCTATCATACGCTTTTCTCATGTCTGTCTTTATCGCCATATATTTCGATGAACACATGGGGTTAGTACGGAGAGCATGAAAGTTTTCCTGTGCTAATAAAATGTTGTCCGTAATCAACCGTCTAGCCATAAAGGCTGACTGGGTCTCCGAAATCATGTTCGGGAGTGCTCTCTTGAGTCTTTTACACAAGAGTTTTGAGATAATCTTATAAGTCACATTGCATAAGCTTATCGGTCTGAATTCTGCCATCCTTCTCGGTCTATCTTTCTTTGGTATCAGACAAATATTGGTCTGGTTTAGTCTTGGATCAAATTTTCCGGTCGTAAAAAAATCTTTAACTAGTTTTATTATCTCATGACTCGTGGTGGACCAGAAGTTTTGAAAAAATCTACTCGTCATACCATCCGGACCCGGAGCTTTATCTGGATTAATGTCGAAAAGCGCCGCTCTTATCTCCTCCTCCGAGGGATCTAAAAGAAGAACAGAATTCGTAGATTCCGAAACTTTCTCGGTAATAAAACGGAGTGAATCTATTGGGTCCGGAGGAGATGATGAGGTGAAAAGATCTTGAAAATATTGGGATGCTACCTTCTCAATCCCTTTTGCACTTTCAACCCACAAACCATTTTTATCTTTAAGAGATATGATCCGGTTTCGAGCCCTCCTTTGGTTCGTGATCGCATGGTAGTATTTGGTATTCCTATCTCCTTTCGTATGCCATGTCTCTCTACTTTTTTGTCTCCAAAAAGTTTCCTCCTCGCTAAAAGCTTCAATAAGTCTTCTCCTTATTTCTTCTACTTCCTCTAGAGTTGTGTCGTCATTAGCCTGAGCAATATCTAGCTGTTCTTTTAAGACCTCGATAAGTCTTTCAGTGTTCGTCGGCAAAGTTTTTTCCACCGAGAAATACTCCTGCGGCATGAGGTTAGTCTTTGGTGTAAATCCCGACGAGGGTAATCATGAGGAAGGCCCCAACCTGTTGAAACCGCATCCTTAAAACCTGGTTTCCCCACCCAACGGTTGTCAAACCTAAAGCTCTTTTTCGTGTATCGGAAGCTAGATTGTATCCGTGCCAATACCGGTCTATGGTCTGAACCCCAAAGTTTCAAGTACTCCACATTTATGTGGGAAAAAAGATAGAGCCATTCTTCATTCCAACAGCTCTATCGAGCCGACATTTCACTTTTCCGGACGTCCGTCTTTCTACCCATGAGAGAGAATTTCCTTTAAAAGGAAAATCCATCATTCCGAAACTATTAAGCATAGTACGAAATGGGATAAAAGATATTTCCGCTCTCTTTCGTCCACCTCTCTTTTCATGGTTACCTGTTATCTCATTAAAATCCCCGATCATAAGCCAAGCATTTTTTCGGTTTAGACTTATTCTAGTAAGTCGCTCCCAAACTTTTTCTCGGTACTCTACAACCGGATCACCATATCTTGGCGACGAATACATGAACCTCGATTAAACCATTGTAGAAAAAAATTACAACAAAATTTTAGAAATTTAATGAAAAAAATCTTGTAAGTATCCGTCGATTCATTTTAATCTTTTAAATAATATTAGTAATGAATAACATCTTAGATTTCTTAGAAAAAGAAAAAAAAAACATTTTAGATTAAAAATAATTTGTAAAAAACAAATCATCAAATATCGATCGATTCATTTTAAACCTTTCAACTAGATTATTAATGAAAAATTCATCAAAAAAATCGTTAAAAAGAAAAAGAAAAAAAAACTCGTTGGTCTATAGTTTTCATATTTTACATAAATTTGTTAACTTTCATTGTTTTAGGTAATTTTGAAGGCGAGATCTTAGTTATATTGATTGATCATTTACGATTGTTTCAATGGATTGCATCATATTTTTGTTGTTGTTTTTGACAAAATACCACAGCTTCTCATGTCTAAAGAAAATATCAACGTCGTTTTTCAACAAATTAAAATGTTAATATCGATTTAATAGTAGTTGTTTAGGATTTTGACGGTACTATAAATAGTCATCAAAATTTGTTGAAAAATCAATTGAACTTTTTTATTAGTAATTAGTTGAGAAGTTTTAAATAGTTGCCAATACTTAATGAGTTGATACTTTATGAGTTTTTTCATTAAAATTTCAAAAAAAATCTTTTATCTCTCTCTGATTTCACCAAAATGTGAAACCGACTGTTTACAAACCAAATAACTAATGAACCCACACTAATGCTTAGTTTGGTTGTATGGTTGCTAGATTTTATTATTTATATGTGGGTTTGAAAATTATGATAGTTGAGAGTTTGCATATTCGATAAAAAAAATTATATAGTTTGGTTCGGATTGCTACCCCCAAATTTTTTATTTACAATATATTGAGATATACAACAATGTTTAGATTATGATATAGCCTATAGGCTTTGCGGCTAAAAAGTGAAAATTGTTAAAGTAGGGGTAGAATTTAGGGGTTTTAGAAAACATGGGAGATGGAAGTAATAGGACAAAAGAAGGAAGAAGAGAAAGGGCACACGTGACTGGACATCAAAGACATCTTTTCTTTCCTAATCCCACGACCACGACATATCTCTTCTATTTTATCTTAATTTTTAGAAAGCATCGAAAGTAATTTTTTCCATTTTTAGACAAAATATGAAGAAGTCGAAAATAATAATAATGAAAGACAACAACTATCTATATATTCAAGACTCGATCAAATATTAATTGTAGATCAGAAAGGCTATTAAAAACCAATGTAGTACGAAAACTTCGTCCAAGGTGACATAAAACTCTAGAAATATAGCAAATTAATTCCAATTTTCCAATCTTATCATTTCATCTTCCAAATGCTAATCAAACTTGAAAGCTACATGATAACAAAAGTAACAAAACGTACATATAGATAGTAGTATAGTACTTATTCCTTCGTTATTTCATGATGTTTTGCATGCTACCATTAGATTTGGGGGTTTGAAATATAACCAAATTATGGACTAAATTTAGGTGGTGAAATCGCAAATAAAGGTATATTATTTTTCGGTTTGAGCAAAATATCATTCGCACAATTGTACTATATTATCAAATAATACCCCTTGTGTTGCTTAAAGATAATTTTTCTAACAATTTTTTTCTTGTTTTTAAAGATAAATGTTTTAAGTTTTTTATGATTTTTTTACTAATTAATGATAAATTTTTTTTGTAGAATTCAAGAAGTATTCATTGAAAATAATTATATTTTTAGAATTACTATTGGTTTAGAATCATATAAAATTGTTTTATCTCAAAAACTTATATGTAAAATTCTAACATTTTTTTTTAATATATGTAAAATTCTAAAAAATTATTTTTTAGAAACATAAAAAGTATCTTTACGAATTTTAATATTTAAGATTTCATAAATTTCAGATGTATCTTAGATTTTAACTAAACAACAAATAACATCTTAAGATACATGAGCTGAGATCTTTAAACTTTTAGATGGAATCCTTAAATATTAGGGTATAAGAAGCTCTGGAAGATAAATCTTTAATTTGGTAAAAGAAAGTAAGAAATCCAAGAAAATATGTAAAAAAACTCCAAGAAAAAGGTGATACGTTTTTAAAGAAATTTATTTAATCAATCAATGGATAAAATCAGAGTATATAAATATAAATCTTCATGTGAAGGATAGATAAATCATGAAAGTGCTTTTTAGAAAAAGGTCGTCAGTCGTGATTGTGCGCGTACGTGGAGTGCAAGCATGAGGCATCATTTTTAGTGAATCTATCGAAGAAATATATTAAATAAAAAGATGATGAAACCTTCTGACACATTCAGAAGCTTTACTCACGTCATGAATAGCATCTGAAATTGAGGCAATCAGATCTTAACAATACACAGTCTATTAGTACGTACTTCTTTTCTTTTCTTTTCTATATTATTTTTCTATTATCTTCCAAAAATTTATTGCTTGGATTATTTCTATACATACGTTTTAAAGGTAAACCCAAGTAAACTACAAGGATAGATATTTATATTTTTACTGGTTTGTATTAATATCTTCTTTTTTTTTGCTATTAATATCGTCTTCATCATATAATTCACATATAATATTCTCCATATGTGAATTATAAACGATAAAAAGCATAACATGTTGAATAATATTTGTAACTCATAATACAATGGCAAGAAATCTTAATGAATGTGATTTTGTCAATCTTTTACATATGTGAATATCAATTAACTTTCACTTTTAAACGCAGTTTTAAATACCGTGGATGAAACTTGAAACACTTAGGTCGTTTTGAAATAAATATAGTCACAGTTGTAACCAACGATTGTTACTATAACCCCCCGAAATAAAGTATTTAATTAATGATGAATTTATATACTGAAATAGCTTATCCGATTTTGATTTAATATGTAGCGACTAAAAGTATTTGAAGTACTTAGTTGACTTCACTCGTGTGGTCATTAATTAATAAAAAGAATTGGAAATGTTCGGCAACTAACTGTCCAATTCAAGCGCCTCTAACTAAATGAATGTTGACACAAAATTAATGTGTTTTTTTTTATGAATTTGCGAAATCAAACCATTCAAAAGCTAACATACGTACTCATTTATTGTTGTTATTTTAATCTTCTTATAACTATAGATTTTGGATTTACTACTATCATGTTAGTTGCAATTAAGAGGAGAACTTGCATTTAGTTGTAGTATTGATGTTTTGCATCCTAAACTAATTGGCTGAGTTGTTTAGACTTAGGACTGCTTGTATAAATTGTTTTTAAAGCGAGTGGGTTTAAAGTTCTACTTCTTACTGTGCTACTGTTTTTATTTTAAACTAAAAAAAAAAAAAGAGAGATGTGATTCCAAATTTTGTGAATTTTCTGTTTTAAAATATAAATATTCATTTCCTTTTTCTCGTGTACTGACAAATTGCTAAAAATGGGCCCACACTGTAGCTTCTTTCTTTATACGAAAACTAATGAGAAAATTAAGGGGACCCACCTACCCATGTGACGTGGGACCTTAAACGCATCAAGAAGATGTCGTTTTCTTCGTAGCCATTTGTCACTATCACTTTGTAGATTTAATATTTATTTTTTAATTAAATAAAAAAAAAAAAAAAAAACAAAAAAGAAAGGCTAGAGGAGGAGGATAGGCACGTGTACGGTCCCCTCTTGTTACCGCTCCGATCGTCGACAGCTCAACCAATCTAACTATTCACAGCCGTCCATTTCACCACTTTATATATCCAGTGATCGCTCGACACCTCACACAAAGGGAAAGATGGAAGAAACACATTTCACTGTTGACGTAGATATACATAATTACATACTTTATCAATACTTTTGTATGTATACTAAAAGTCTAAAATGAAGTTTATAAAAAAAAAAAAAAAATTAGTTAATTGTGGCATATTATTATTCTGTATATAAAATGTAAATTTTATCTGGTTAGAATTATGCACCTTTACATTTGGAATTGGATCAGAGATTAGTATATTTCTTCTCGACCACTATGTATCGCCCTGACTCATAGCATATCTATATGAATTAGCATTTACTATATTACGTTATAAACCAAGTGATGGTGAATTACGGTTCCCATTTAAAAAATAGTTGTTATGTTAGTATGTATTAGGAATCGATTATTCTCAAGCTAACAGTAAAATTATCTAACAATTTCTATTTGATTAGTCAAAATTATGTTATTAGAAAATTTGGTGAGTAGACAGACTGTAAACAGATTACTCGGATGGTAAAATCTCAGATCATTTCTTAAGTATCAAAATATATATATATATTATATTATACTTATACATTATATATCTTATATATTTCATGTCACGAGTATGAAGCTTAAACCGTAGGAGGAGTTCCTAAAACATGATCACGTACACTTATTAATCACTAAAACACCATAGATCCATTTTAAGTATTATTTATGTAATTGTAATGCTGTATTTGAACTCAGATAAAAGACGAACTGTTCCCTTCGTTAAACTTCAGCTAGCTACACAAAATGATTATCGTCGAACTGTTCCCTTCGTTAAACTTCAGCTAGCTACACAAAATGATTATCGTCTAAGGCTCTAAGCATTTGTGCATGTTACATTGTGAATTTATTTTTATTTTATGAAGCTTCTTGATATATATATATATGACCTTTCTTTCTTCTTGTAGTATAGGCTTCGGATCAATTGTGCTTCATGCAATTCTTTGTATAATTTTTTATTCTGGTAATATATTTCTTCTCAGGCCCTATTCAAAAAAAAAAAAAAAAAATTCTGTAACACTAACAAAACTATATATATAAAAAAAAAACTCAATAAGTGGCATGGTGCGTATACCAAGTTGGATCGAGTTCATTTAACAACTTTAGTTAACAGGAGAAATATCCATTAAAAGATCTTAACTAAAGTTTTTTTTTTCATCAATCTTAATTAAAGTTTTGCCTAAACCTTTTAAAATGCATATATAAATTTGGTCAATTTACTAGCCATGAATTAAAAACTATCTCCATTTTTGTTATTTATATCACAACAGCCCGAAAGCTTTGTGAGACTCGCGAGCTTCGCTAGATAGGTTGCTGCGGGCAGACCTAACTAAAAACTAATAAAACAAAAACAGAAAAATCAAATCATCCACCACTAACAAGTGACTATAATGCATATTCTCTCTCGATCTGCATAAAACAAATGCCATTGCTTATATGCGTATATTTCTTGGCTTTGTCTTGGCTTTCGATATGCTTTCGTTAATTTTTTTATTGATATATTTGTTGATATTTTAGTGTAAAGTTATTTTTTAATCCGCTTTTATATTTTTAGGTGGCGAACACTTGCGTTGTGTGTTTCACTTTCTCTCGGCAAATAACACCAAGGATCGTAGGATCTCTATGATCCTTTTTATTATTATTTTGTTGTATTTAAATAACAAAGCATCTTAGATTTGATTATTTTACTAAAAGCTATAATGATCACATTATGTAGGTTTTATAGTTTATTAATTAGTACCGAAAAGAAACGATAAAGTGTATTGCATTTCGATGCACCGCACGGCTACTGTTTCTACGTGATTCACGCTTTTGCATGGTTTTAAATTTAATTAGCACCTTAACAAAATTCTGGCAAAAAAATGAAATATTTATTCCTTTCGTTGCAATTTCCAACCAAAAGAGCACCGGGCCAAATATCATGAGCGTAAGTGGCCCAACAATAATAAAATTGTTTCCAAGGAGAATCGAATTCAAAGAAACGTATTTATATTAAGAATTGCCCCCAAATGATTTACCTCGTCCGACAAAATGAAAATAGAGAAAGCTGCCGACCCCAAAAAAATAAAATAATATCATTACAATATGGAGAATATTTTGTCCAAAACATTACAAATCTCCCCAGTTTGCTATGTTCTAGCTGAATTCTAAATTTGACAGTTTCAGTGTAATTGTTTACGAAAATAATATTTTTGGTTTCCAAATTTTTTTACACACCCGTGTTTTCGGGGCCCCGCTTGAGGAAAATCAAATGCTCATTAAGAAATGAAACAATGGCCACTGATGGTGAAATGTTTTCATTTCTACTAATATTTTAAAGCATTCCAAAATTCAAAGATGATTTACTATTTTATTAAAAGATAAACATATAAAGTTTTGAATGAAAAAACAAGAACTTCTAGAGATAGTATTTAACACAGAGATTTTTCTCAAACAAATTCCTCAATTAGATTTATCTCAAAGGTAACTTATAAGAAACCAATGTTTAGAGAACTTACAAGTATCTTTAAAGAAAATCTAATCTCTCCAATTTGATTTCTCTTACAAGAAAAAACCAAAAACCCTTTTAGCTTTAGAAACCTCAGATTCTTAATCTCTTAAATCTCTAAAGCAACCTCTAGACCTCTATTTATAGATATAGAGTCCACGGTTTTTACATCTTCCTAATCCTAGAAAAAGACTATCTTCCTTTTAGTTGATTTCCTTTTTCTTCCTGTTTTTCCTTTTGCTAAAAACATCTTCAATGTGTTTTCCTTTTCACCTTGTTACATAACTGATTTTCCTTTTCTTCTTTTTGATGCAGCTTACGACTATACTCTCTTGTCTGGAAATGTTGCATCTTCAATCTCCCCCTTTTTAACTCATTTTGATTCTTCCAAGCCTTCTTCAAAAATCTGTTTTGAATTCTTACCATAGAATGATATGAATTTTGACAACAAATGTGATTAGTAGAGGACATCCAATTTTGACAACAAATGTGATTCGCTGCATACATTCGAATTGAGAATTGAGGTAGAGTCAGGTCATTCCAAGGTTGAAAAAGAAAATTTCCAGGAAAAAAAGTTGAGCCACCTCATCCATGTCTAATTCATCATCTATGGACATATCTTCAGCAATATCACCAAGCCCAAATGCTTTATGGATACTCGTTGGACTGAAATCATATTCAAATCCACGAACAACCACCTTGAGATGATGACCACTAATTTTAGACTTAGGTAATTTAGCATAAAATTCCCAAATTACTTCAGGAATAAAACTCTCAAGATTAGTCAACGTAGATTCCAAATTCCCACTCTGAATTATATCCTGAATATCAATCTCATCTTCTCTACCAAACTTAACTATTTCTTCTACTATGAATTCTCTATTTTGGAAGAAACGGTACCTTGCAGACTGATATCGATCACGATTTGAAGGAGATGACACCAACAAAGTTTGAGAAGTAGCTTTCTTCATCTTCTTTCGCTGAGTTTGATTCCTCATAGACTCGTTTCCAGATTCAAAAGCTCGTTTTTGAGACAATTTTGACTGAGCTTCGTTAGTGTCCTTGCATGTTGATTTGGCAATAGCAAAATCATCAGATTTGATTTCACCATCAGAACCTTGAGGAACGACAGCTGGGGACTTCTCAGATGTAATTTTAGCTGGTGAAACACCAAGTGAGCTCTGTCTTTTTGTCGAACTGGAGAGATCGCCATCGTTGGAATTTGCAGTACCTTTCTCAGACATTGCAGCATCCGGAAGAACTTCAATAGAAGAATCAGAGTCGCGTAAAGTAATCTTCTCTATCTTTGCACCTCTTGTTCTCAAATACATTGTTTCTCCAGAAACACAAATCTTCCAAAGATTTCTGAGTTCTGATTCCGTTGATTTAGGTTTCGTGAAACACAATCACACAAAAGCTTCTTTTTATGTCTCCTTCGTCAAAAATTGGGCCACAAAATATTACACCAAACAAGCCCAAGACTTTGATTATCTTAGATGGGCTCTTCTTTAACAAACCAGCCCAATGCTTACCTTGACACTTAATTGTCGGTGAGAAAGAAAACATTTGCGATCAGCTTCTTCTCTTTGAGCTGAATTCGTTTATCCCGAGACTCCTCTTTTTTACAAAAAAAAATTCAGCCACGGAATTCAATCGAAGTCTTAGCTCCGAATTTGTATGATTTCTTGCTGAAACGGAGTGCTCGCTACGGCTTCTTCTTGGCTCCAACGAAGAAATCAGAAATTTGTAAGGTCAAAATTTCAATCTTCCTCTATTTTCACCATTGTTGCTCCTGTTCTAAGTTTGATTCGTGTTCTTTAGTCAAGAATTGATGCATCTCTCATCTGTGACTCTGTTTTTCACTGATGAAAGCTTCACCGGTGAACCACCAAGGGAAGATAGAGGAAAGCTCAATACAAGCTCTGGCGACCTTCATCTGAAGCGTCTTCTTGATGCACGATATTAGGAGAAACAAACTCCACAGAGAAATCTCAATCACGACGGTAAGCTTTCTGACCTTCGATCATTGGGTTCTGGCCATTGTTGCTTCAACATTGGTTAAGATCACATACTCTCTTATGTTTTTTTTTAGTTATGTTGCGCGTCTCAGACTGGTTTTCATTGTCATTCCAAGGTATGAATTTTTGTCTCTCTTTTCTGCTTGGAAGCACAACTAAGATAAAACACATCCGAACATGAAGCACAGAGCGGCCGAAATTCAATTGAAGGAACGTTTTTGCTCTGTAAACCGAAATTGATAGCCCATTTCACCATTATCTTTTCTAACCAAAATCTTATGAACTTTTTTCTGCAGTTCTGGATTTTTTATTGCAGTTCTGTAACAGTTGCAATATTTGTATCAGTTGCTTCAATTTGAACTTTAGCTTGGAATGTTATTTGCTCTTCTGATTTATCTTTAAAACTATTGCAGGTTCTGTTGGAGACTGCATTATATGGAAGCTTCGTTTCTTGTACTTGAGGATAAGCTCTATCATAAAGATCTTTTTTCTTCATCCAGACTTGATTCTTCCACCCATTCCAAGTAAATTTTCTCTGTTTCCATAGATTCTTTATTTTGTTAAGAAACTTGTAACAGTAAGCTTTAACATGTCCATACCTTCCACAATAGAAGCAACCTGATCTTCTTGGTTGTTGTTATTCTTGAGTACGATGATCCTTTTTCTCAAAAGTGCACTTCTCATCTTAAAGTTTCCCTCCACTAACAAACATAGTTTTTTCCTGTAGAGTTGTTCCTTGATATCCAAAGCCTCTAGAAGATTTTTCAGTCCTTCCTATTGTCAGAATCTTGTCAAGCTCTTTTGTCCCTGAGTTCAGCATTCTGATCTGTCTGAGTGTTTCATCTGATTCTGACTGTAATTGCAACAAATTGCTCTATTATTTTGCTACTTCAGCCTCCACGTTCTCTATCAAGACTCTTAGGCTAGACTTTTCCCTGATTAGTGAAGTATTCTCTTTTGTAACTTTGATCAAAGTTTCACAGATTTCTCTGTATTCAGGCTTTAGATCATCTTCATTTTCATCATCAGTTGAGTCATACTCTTCTCCTTGATCTTAGATTTTGCTTTCTCTTTCTTTTACATCTTTAAATGCTTCAGTGTCTTCAATATCATCACTTTCTCCAATGAATGCAACAAAGTTACTCAAATCTTCATCACTTTCGTCTTCCTCAGAATCACTTGCGTTAATTCCGATGAACGAATTATTCCTTCCAGCTTTCTGATCATTCACACATTCCATCTGAGAGTGACCAAATCCTTTGCATTTAAAACACTTGATTTCCCTTCTTTTAGCAGTTGGACACACTGATTTTAAATGCCCATATCCTCTGCATTCATAGCACTGAAGATCAGATTTTCTGTCGCTCTTTTCTGATTCAGCTGATTTTCTGCTGGATATGAACCTCTTACTTCCCTGATATTTCTTGAATCCTTGAGTAAATTTCTTCACCAACAACTCCACTGTTTCTTCTAGATCACTCTGTTTTTTCTTTTCTGTAACAGCAAGGGCAATTCCTGTGTATTTCTCAGGATTTTTAAATTTTGAAGCAAGCAAATCAAGTCGACTCCTTTTAACTGGCTCAGTTCCTTCAAATACACTCTGCAGAATCTCCCAAGCTGCTTTTGCAGATTTGCAGCTTTGAATCAACTCAAACTGTTTGACTTCTACGGATTTGAAAATTTCACACAAGGCTTTTGAATTCCACTTTGCTTGCAACTTGTCTGAAACTGTCCATTCACTTTTTGGTTTCGGAATTGAGTTGCCTTCTTTGTCCACTTTTGTCGGAGGTGACCATCCTTCTTCAACCGCAGTCCATGCATCTTCATCAATACTTTTGATTGTTGCTGTCATCTTAGATTTCCACCATCCGTACGTTGCCTTGTTGAGAGCAGTATGTTTCATAATCACAACTTCCTTAGAGTTCTCCATCTTGCCACAGGATCTCACCTGTTTTTCGAGTGAACACAATCGCTCGACTAGGTGTCCTCTCTGATACCAATTGAAAAAGCAAGAACTTCTAGAGATAGTATTTAACACAGAGATTTTTCTCAAACAAATTCTCCAATTAGATTTATCTCAAAGGTAACTTACAAGAAACCAATGTTTAGAGAACTTACAAGTATCTCTAAAGAAAATCTAATCTCTCCAATTTGATTTCTCTTATAAGAAAAAACCAAAGACCCTTTTAACTTTAGAAAACTCAGATTCTTAATCTCTTAATCTCTAATCTCTAAAGCAACCTCTAGACCTCTATTTATAGATATAGAGTCCACGGTTTTTACATATTCCTAATCCTAGAAAAAGACTATCTTCCTTCTAGTTGATTTCCTTTTTCTTCCTGTTTTTCCTTTTGCTAAAAACATCTTCAATGTGTTTTCCTTTTCACCTTGTTACATAACTGATTTTCCTTTTCTTCTTTTTGATGCAGCTTACGACTATACTCTCTTGTCTGGAAATGTTGCATCTTCATTGAAGATCATCAAGGCAAATATATGTTCAAATACATAACCAGGTGATACCTTTTGTTATCCAAATGAATCCGTTGTTGATCTTTACCTTCGCTAATTTTCGTCTCGATACCTCAAGATACACACTTCTCGATTCAGCTAGTTTAAAGTCGTACAAGACATGTTTTGGGGACATTAGAATATTACTAGTGAGAATTATACATATTGGAGTTTCTGAAACAAACCTGAAAGTTAAAAGACAGGCTTATGACCCATCCCCTATATATTAAACACATTATGTTATATAAAAATATATCAATATATCTCATACATGCATCTCACATGATCTTTTAAAGAAAATATTGTCAAAATATAAACAAATATCATTTATAACTCATAAAAAAAAAAAATACCCTGCACGCCCTCATGGTATTTGAAAGAAAAGAATTTCATATAATTATTTTGTTAAAATTTTATATACATTTCATAACTTAATTTAAATTAAATATTAGTAAATATCACCAACCTATACAAAAATACACCAATTTTACATTTTACACACAACCCATTCATTATCCTATCTCATATTTCTTATATACGATCCAAACGGATATATAACTTACCAAAAATAACTGATATAATTTTTTCATTTTCAGGTTGAAAAAAAAAACTTCATCGTATTCAAAACAATCTGTTATATTAAAATATATCATTATATCTCATACCTCACAATATTTATATATATAGTTTATACAATTTGTAGTAAAAAAAAAAAATCATGTCCTCATGGGCGGGTCAGAATCTAGCTATATGGTTAAATTAATTGCAACAAATCAATTAATTCTCAAATTCTATTTGATCCTTACAGTCATGAAATACAAGCATTCAGATCTACGTAAGTATGAAAATATCTCCTAATTAGTGTCCTATGTTTATTTACATGTATATAACTCATTAGTAATACATAAACTACCAATTGACAGGCTTTCGGTCAATACCCTTTGATGATATCTAAGCATTGCTGAGGACCAAAATATGTTTTAATATGCAAATTTATTTGCAATTTTTTTTATGTCTTGAATAATTTTAATTTTTTTTTTTTGTCAACAGCCTCAACTCTTAGAACGGTTCAGAAATCCAAACCGGTGGAGTTTAGTTTACATAATCTAAATAAGAAAGGTAATTTCGAGCACTCCGTGCTAACTTGCCTGCCTTTGTATTTTGAGCGCGTGAGATATACGAGATAGAGTAGAATGAGAATTCTCTTCTGCTTCTCTCGTATTCCTCCAGGTGTAATGTGAAAGCCGGCCAATCCTCTGGTTTAGACACCATCTTCACCAGCTCGGAGCAGTCCGTGACGAAAGCCACCGCAAATCGTCTTGCATCAAGCATGCAATGCATAGCCCAGATCAATGCTTTCAATTCTGTATGTAGTGGAGAAATGCTTCGTCTTACATTTTTTGCCCCCATTAATGTTACATCCGTGCCGATACCTTGGCAAAACCAACCCAAGCCCGCATTCGTGGTCGTATCCTTCCAAGACCCATCTGTTTTACATACCAGTCCCGCGTAGTTTAAAGGTACAAATACTTCTGACCGTTGTTGAGGGTCTGTCTGAATGTCCTCTACTTGTGCCAATTCCCATGATATGGCCTCTGCCTGTACCACCTTAAGTATCTCCCGGGGGTCCCGATCTATATTTGAGAACAACTTATCATTTCGTGATTTCCAGATATACCACAAAATCCATGGGAACATCGCCATTGAATAATTTTAATTAAAAATAAATATATTGAACGACATATGTTAGTGCTTTTTATTTACAAATTGTATTATTAATGGTTTTAGATATTGTTTTCATAATTTATTTGTGATATGTCTACATTTATCTTTCTAATTATTTTAATATTATACACATTCAACTACTATTTTGCTCAATTTTGCCTTCTTTTATCCTAAATTATTTTAAAAAATCTATTATATTATCAACATAACAGTTTATTATATAAAAAGACTGGATTAAAATATTTAACTGAACTATCAAATTATACAAAACTAAATAATGAATAAATTCGAGTTCACGTAAAAAGAATTCTACGAGAATAAGAATTCGAGTTTATTAATAAAAATTTAATAACAAATTTTTCTTATTAAAAATATAATCTGATTATTAATTTTAAATTCGAGTTCACGTATTAGAAAAATGAATAAATTTTTTATATCGGATTATCACCTAGTTAGAATATTGTTAGTGAAAGTTTACACATCGGAAGGAATTTCTGAAACGAACCTAAAAGTTGTGGCTTGTGGGGTCTTTTCGGTTTAACAAACCAATCGGGGTTACTTCGGTTATTTATTTTTTTCTCCTCCGCTCGTCGCTTCGTGTTGTTCCATGTTCCATCTTGTAGAAATTTGACTCGGCAGCTACTGCTACAGGTACGCCGATATCGTCCCTCTCTTGAATCTTGAACAATCTTCCATATCTTCCACATAATTGATCTGTGTTGTTGCTTTGAAACTCTTAGATTTATCCATTGAGATTTTGAAAATGAAGAAAAAAGACAAGGAACGGTTTTAGTTGATCTTCTCTAGCTGGGTTTAGTTTTCGTTTTGCCTGCAAATGTAATTGGCGAACTTAGCTAGACCTTATCCTCTATAAGAAGAATCGATTCTAGCCTGAGATGTAGATCGAATTTTACACGTCTTTTAGTATGCCTGCGTGTTATTGATTGTGATTTAGTTACAAATTGATGTCCTCCAACTGTTTGATGAAATGTCTGAAAGAAGTCAAATGATGTTCGTTTGGTTAGAGTTTTCCTCTTACTTCTTTCAAATCCCTGTTAAATATTTTAATTCGATTCTCTCTCTTTCAAGTGTTTTCCCTTTGTTTCTCCTTGCAGACTTTGAGAGAGAGAGAGAGAGGGAAAAGTTAATCAATAAAGTGTGAGATTCTAAAACCAAACTAGACGGAGTCTATACAATCGGGTATTCGGGTCGACCCGTATTTGTCTTCCTCGCGGGCGAGACTTGTTGAACTTTTTAGTCACGACTACTCTCGTCTTCGTCTTTTATCTTTTGCTTCGAGCTTAGATCACTCGAGAAAGATGGGAAAATGTTTAACCAAGAGGTTGTTTCTGATTCACAGTCCGGTCCTGTTTCTTCATCTCCTGATCTCCTTCTCGTCCGGTTAGTATCAAATCTTGGGGTTCTTCTTGTTGACAGTTCCATTTGATATGTTGTTTAGATTTCAGAAAATGGGTATCGGAGATATCAGATTTTATCACTCAAAGTCTCAGTCTTTTTTTTGTTTGTTTTCCTCGTTTGGATCATCTTGACTCGTTTGATGCAAACCAAATTGATTAGAAATTGAGTTTAGCGTTTGTTCCTCAGCTTCCTGTTGTTCATGTAGGTTAAGTGTTTCGCGGGCTTCATTTCGAGATTGGTCTATTCATGAAAAGAAATGAAGCTCTTTTGCAATAAAAAAAGTGGTTCAATTTGAGTGAAATGCTCGGTTTTGGGGGTGTTGTTGTACTTGATTAAGAATGGTTGCAGAACACAATGTTTTCAGGTGCAGTGAAATCGGATTCGAAAGGAGTATGCGTTTCTAAAGGAGGGCGGTTTCCGCCATTTGAGTCAGAAGGAAAGCCTCCGAAATCTGTTGGTAGAGGAACCAAGGATCTAACTATGTGCCGGGTGTTCCGTAAAAGGACTTGTTGCTCTCCTGCTCAGACAAACCCGGCTTTCGTAGCTGTCAGAAACTTGGCTACTTATGGAGAAGCTACTCAAGATTGCCTGCATTTGTTTGAGTTATTGGAGTGTTCAATCTGTAACCCGAACGTTGGTATTCAACCAGGTCCTCCTCGCATTTGCGCTTCGTTCTGTGACAGAGTCTTTGAAGCTTGCAAAGACGCATACTTCGCCGGTAACGCACTTACACAGGTAAGAAAATTTCTCGGTGTTTCGATAAACAAATGCAAGCGCTTTAAAATTTATGTGGGTTTGTGGAATCTAATGGTTTTCCAATATGTTCTTTAGACTATTGCCCCCTGTGGAGCAAACGACGACATCATCTGCGTCAAGGCCTCAAATTGGGAGTCCAATGGCACAGCATTCTGCGAAGCAGCTGGTTTTTCCGTTCAAACAAATGGTGAATCCAGGGAAGAACCGTGTTACGGAAGCAAAGCAAGCCTAGAATCAGTGGTGGAATCATGGTCGAGAGACTCACGAAAGAAGACCCCTTCAAAGACTGAGACTTTATCATGTTTTAAAGATCTTTTGCAATGGGTTCGTGTAATGACAACGATCCAGAAGATTTCTTTGGGACTGTCATTTCTTGTGGCAGGAATTTTCTTGATCAGGTCTCGCATTTCTCTCCTCTCTTTTTGTAAGTGAGCCTCTAAGTAACACCTCATCTCGTACTAACGCTTGCTTTAGGTGCTACAGGCAATGGAATAACCGTAATCAGAAGCAGCGGCTAGCTGCGATCCAGAGTGCCGCTAGACGATTGGGAGGGAACGTGAACGGGAATTCATACAGTGCAGCTATAAATAGAAGAACAGTTCAAAGTTGATTTCTTTTCACCAATGAACAAGTTGAGTAGTAAGCTTATGTTGGAAGGATATTTTACAGCATTAGTTGCCATGAATTTAACTGTTATCAAAGTCGAACCTTTACTATGTAAAGAATTGATGTCATCCAACTGTTTGATGAAATGTCTGAAAGAAGTCAAAATTATGTTCGTTTGGTTGAGAGTTTTCCTCTTACTTGTTTCAAATATTTTAATTCGATTGAAGGATGGTGATTCCACCGGCAGTGAGATCACCACGTCTCTTGGACTACCTCAAGCCTTGCATGTTGAAAATGGCACTTGACAAACAAGTTTGTTCACGCCCAAGTCATCCACTCACCAACGGCCACAGTGGCTTGCTCGGCGAGCTCACAGGAGAGAGCGTTGAGGGAAACAATGGATGCCACGCGCGACGTGGCTGCTGCTGCGAAGATTGGCAAAATCCTTGGGGAAAGGCTCTTGATGAATGAGATTCCTGCTGTTACTATCCACATGAAGAAAGAGCAGAGGTATCATGGTAAAGTCAAGGCTGTGATCTATTCTCTCAGGGAAGCTGGCGCCAAGTTGCTTTGATCATTATTTATAATAATCATCATCCATTAACCCAAATCAGTTTCATGTTGTTAATTGTCATCATCCATTAACCCAAATCAGTTTCTTCTTCTTCAGGTTATCAATTTCATTTCTTAAATTGGTTTCCAAATTTTTGTAGACACCCGTGTTTTCGGGGCCCCGCTTGAGGAAAACCAAAATGCTCATTAAGAAATGAAACAATGGCACTGATGGATGGTGAAATGTTTTCATTTCTACTAATATTTTAAAGCATTGTCCAAAATTCAAAGATGATAGTCTATTTTATTTAAAGATGAACATATAAAGCCTTGAAGTCACATTAATTTGTCAATAAAGAAAATATGAGATGTGATCGTAATGGTCCCTTTCAAAGCTTTAATATTCTATTTTAGGAATTTTGGAGTTGTTGCAAATTTTCTCTCAATATAGATTTAGTATCTGACTGGTTTAAACGCAGCGGTTGAGGTCTTGTTGTGCGAGTTTGCGAAAGCGAACGATTGCGCTTAACAACATTATTAAGCAGTTTGTACGATTGGCACAGCGATTGGAAACGGATGTGTTTGCAGGATACTTACGACTGGTTAATTTACGGATGCAATAGCGGTTAAATAATAAATTAACAATATAAACATATTTTATAACTATAAAAACATAAAAACTCATATTATTATAAAAAACAATAAAATTATTAATTAAACATAATTAATCGTCAAAAAATATAGTATATGTATAATATTTATGTTTATTTCTTAATGCTTTTTAGTTTGGATGAAAGTTATGATTTCAATATATAAATTATTTTTGTATGGAGATATTAGATGAAAAGAATTTTAGTTGTTAGATATATATATTAGTGATGAAGATAAAAATTATCAAAATAATTAGAGTTTATAGATATTATACAAATAAAATTATAAAAAATTGTTAATAATAAAAAATGTCAAATTTATTTATTTATTTTTAATTATAATATTCAAATCTTATTTTTAATAAAAACATATTATATATATATCTTGATTTTAAATAAATTTTATGTTTTTTTTTAATTATCTATGCACAATCGTCCGCAACTGCAAATGCTAGGTAGAAAGAAGTTTTGATTATGAGAGATAAAACGCGATACAAAATGTTTTGCATAATTGTTGTCAAATACCATTAACCGCTACCATCCGCAAAAAGCTGTATTCAAGCCCTTAATATAAATCTAACAGTAAACTGAGCAGTGAGCACAACCCAATTTGAATTAGATACAAACAAATGATTAATTACAAAATATATCGTATGTATTAAAGAAAAAAAACTCGAATACGATTACTAATACCCGTTGAAGGAGACAGCTTATACGGCTCATATCGGCTTAAAAGATAGCTAGGTAAATATACTGTCTTGTCTTGAAACGATAAGACACGTGTCGGTTTTTGCAAGTGGTCCCGAAGAATAGTTCGTGTCAGCAATTGATGGGACCTACCCTTTTTTGCAGATATTCAAAGTCAAAAAATTCGGCCTTTTAATAAAAAAAACATTTTTCACCAAAAATAAAACTTTATCGCTGGCTGAAAAAAGAAAAAACTTTATCATATGCGTGTGTCTTCACATATGCACACAAGGGGTTTACTTTATGTAGACTTTAATCCAATTAGAAAAAAATCGAGTTAATTTTTTTTGTATATACTAAAAGAAGCTAGTATCACGATATTTTTGTAATAAGAATTTAAAATTATCATATCATATTTTTCCTTAAGCCGGTTTAAGGAAAAATGTATTTTTACAAAAATGTATTTTTTTTTAATCCAATATTGTTTAGTATATTGAGGTTCAGTTTATAGCGTAGTTAGCATATATACTTTGAGATATGGAATGATGAAAATATTAAAAAAGACAATTTTGTAAAACTTTTAAAAATACGTATTGTTGACAAAATAAAAAGAAAACAAAAGAAAAAAGATGAAAGAGTCGCTCTCGCTCCGGTGAGGATTTGTCTCTAAACGGCGACGTCTCGTGCTTGCTAATGCCTAGTTGTTGTCCCCATCAACAGTGTCCGCTTCCCACACGCCACGCCAAGATCGCTCTTTTCTAGCCGTCGATTAGTTTTTGAGTTTTTGACTTTTCGGCCCTCATTTATTAATTTTATTTTTACACTTTTTTTAAAAAGCTTGCGGGAAAATACGTACATATAAAACTATAAAATAATTAGCAATTGCAATACAATTTTTATCGATCCGTTGTTTGTTTCACGAACGGTATATATTTTGCTTCGAGTTCGTAACTTGGTATATATAAATATATTTTGTTTTCTCGTTTGTTTGAATACGTATCTTGTACTATATTATTATGCTATTCCCTCAATACTGCAGTGTATTTATTTTTATATCTGCTTACATTTTTCATACAACAGTTTTCTCAAGGAAGTTAGGATTAGCAGATATATATATATATGTTCTTCAATCCCAAAAAATGCTTTCATGGTCAATGTCTCAACGAATGCAACAAAGCATAACAGAAAATGATAGTTATTGGGCTATTATATTTGTAATTGGGCTCTTATCTTAATATACTTTTGATGAATAGAATAACACAGACTTCCGCTGCTAGACGTCACGGAAGGCTTCCCTTCTGATGCATCATGCATCGCATCTTTGGTTCGATCACGACGAGCTCTTCACTGCTTCTCGTTTTGGATTTATTCTATGAGGTTTTATTCAATTTTGGGGTTTAACGTGTTAATATGCACTTTTAAATGATGATGTGTCCTTAGCCTTTGCATTGCTTGGCTAAGAGTGTTTTCGTTATCCATAAAGGCGTGGGGTTCGTCTCTTTCCCGAACAGCGTCTTGGTGATCTCAGAAGGGTCTCCTGCTTCTTCATGGGCTGGTAATTTGGAACAGTTTAAACCAGTAGCAAAGGCAAACTCTCTGATGGAGAGGCGAAACGGTTGGCCAGCGAATACGCACCAGATCTCGTGTCGTTTTCTTGGTAACGAGCTGCCTAGACAAGAGGAAGTGGATGAATCTGACAGAGGATGCAGTCTTGTTACCAGCCTCAATCAGTTTCTCGAGATTCGGGGGACGGTCGGATCAGTCGATGTTGTGTGTTAAAGCTTTGTCGAACTGTTACCGTCTCTGATGATACACGGGAGGTATGTTTCTGTGATTTGAGTATGCACTTTTGAATTGATGAATTCTCATGTTTAGACCCTTCAAAGCTTTTTCATGAACTTGCAGGTGAAGGATCTGACTGTTTAAGCAGCTTGTTGATTGATCTGAGAGCAAAAGTTGAAACAGAGTGGCTCAAGAGTAACTTTGTTCTTCTCCTACGTTACATTTGTGCAGTAGCAGTTTATGAATACTACGCTTGATCAACATGATTAGTCAATGTACCACAGATTCGTTGGCTAAGAACAGAAATGATAAGAATTGATCCCAAAAAACACCCAGAAATTCAATTCATTATTAAGAATCCGATCCAGAATATCTCCATAGAAACAATTCCTAAACAACAACAACGAGAGAGAGAGAGAGATAGAGAGATTCATCAGACCTATTTCTTAGAGAATTTCTTCTTCGAAGCAACGACAACTTGTGGTTTCGGATGCTTCTCGGCTTCGCTCGGATCTAACCATTTGAGAGGATGAAGATTGTAAAACGGCCAATTAGGAACAGTGATCAGAGTCGCGAGCACAACACCGCCGGCGTAGATCAGCATCATCGTCCTGAACGACTCCGTCGCGTAGCCAACAACCACCGCGACGACGCCGGAGATCGCCAGTAAGATCTGCATCAGCTGCTCCACCAATTTCTGCCCTTGCCAATCCATTTCTACACAGACAAAAAAAATGGGGATAGAAATCCGAATATCAATAACCTTAGATCCTTTTCGATTTGAATCCAGATTAAACGCGAAGAAAGAGAATTTCGATATTGTGAAACCTTTGGGTGCCGAATCGAAAAAACCCTAATTCCACTTCCACACCAGAAGGATCTGATCTTCACTCAACTTTGTAACCCGATGGAGAAGAAGGAAGAGACTTTGACTAATAAAAATTTATGACCCCGAAATCGGTTTAATATTAAACCGGAAAATTTGACGGTCTAATTCGGTGTACTCTTTAACCGGTTTAAATGTCAGTTGAATTGGGCCTTACAAATATTACTCAGCCCAATATAAACCCAAAGTTTGATTTTTGCACAATGATGATGAGTTCTCCGATGAACCTTAGCAATGAGTTGTTTGTTTCCGGTCATTTACGTAACCAACATTTGTTTTGTTATGCAATGAGTAAGAAAACAAGTTACCAATTTAGTCAAGAAAAGAATATAGAATGTTTTTGATTTCCCTCAACAACTTCCTTTTTCTTTCAGTTTATATGGTCATTGGGAAAAGAAGTATCAAAACTTAAAAACCAAACATTTATAAAAGAATCGAATTCTTTCCTTGCGTGAGAAGTTAAGTTTTGCAAGACCTAGCGTGAGAGGTTTGTCTTCGTATACAATAAAACAGTTGTCTAGTATATATATCTACTATAACTTGACCAATTTTCGTCACAACTAAACCTTACATTTTGCCGAAAAAAAAAGAAGAAGAAAATTCTTAAATCTTTGAATAATCCATATGGATCCTATTGACCAGACTCCTTCCTCTCATCTTGTATGCCCACGAGAACGATACAAAAAAGATAAAAATCGCAAAGTGATAACAGTTAGAGGGGAAATGTATCACATAATCAGCAGTTCCCATTTAGTTTCTGACGGTGAAGACGAAAAGCCCAATCATCTTCATCATTCCTTGTTCCGTCGCAACGAAAAAGAAGAAGACAGTCTCAAAACTTGTCGCTCTTGCGTGAAAAGGCTAAAAGTAGGTAACCCCTATTACTTCTATTGTAACGGTTGCACATACGACTACCACAAAGAATGCGTTGAGTCTCCCTCCGTGTTCCATTCCTCTGATCATCCAAAACATTCTCTTCAGCTTCTTGGGTTTCAATATAGCAGGATCAATCTAACACCATGTCATTCTTGTGGAGATACAAGTAGCTATTCAATGTACTACTGTTCTATCTGTGATTTTATGATCCATCCTTTTTGTGCGAAAAACCCAACACCCTTTACTATAGACAATCGGAAAAGGCATGAGCATACCCTCCATTACTTTCCAAGGAGATCCGCTTTGGTTTGCGATGTTTGCGGGACAGAAGATAATACCGATTTTTTCTACCTATGTCTCTTATGCGATTTCGTTGTCCACAAGCGGTGTGTATACTTACCGTATGTTATAAAAGTATCTCGTCACATTCATCGTCTCAGTTTTACTCCTACTCTTCCTTACGAGGATCAGACTGATTGTGGAGTTTGTCGTGTAAAGATAAACGAAAATTACGGGGAATACTCTTGCATAAAGGGATGCGCTTATGCAATTCATTCTAAATGTGCGATGCGAAGTGATGTAAGTGATGGAAAAGAACATGAAGGAGAACCTGAAGAAGCATACGAAGATACTAAAATGTTTGAAGAGGAAGGTGAGGGGATTATACGACATTTGAGTCATCGACACCATCAAATGCGACTTGACACGAAGATCCAAAGAGTGTATGGTGAAACCAAGCATTGTGAAGCGTGCAGACTTCCTCTTTATGTTGATGGTAATGCGTATCAATGCATGCGATGTGATTTTATTCTCCATGAATCGTGTGCAAATATTCCCTTTCTGAAACAATTCATTCTACATGTCCATCCATTGGTTCTAAAATGGGATTCAAGATGGTTCGAATGTAGACTATGTCTTCGTAATTCATGCGGTTTCAGATATGTGTGTAGTAACCAAGGATGTGATTGGGAGTTAGACACACTTTGTGCTTCAATATATGAGCCGTTTGATCATCACTCTCATCCATATCCTTTGTTCATAACTTCTGAACAAAACACATTCAAAGTTTGTTCCATATGTCGATTGGCGACGCAACAACCTTTAGATTGTGTTAAATGCAAATTTTCTTTGTGTTTTAGTTGCGCCACACTTCCACATAAGACGAGGTACGAGCATGATGAGCATTTGCTCACTTTTTCTCACGAAAAGGATATAAATGATGAGGCTTATTGGTGCGAAATATGCGAGGAAGATATAGATCCAAAGCGCGGTTTATATGCATGCAATAAATGTGGAATTACACTCCGTATTGAATGTTTGCTAGGAAGAGATCCATATTTGAAGCCTGGACAAAGTTGGTCTAGCAATGGAGGAATGATCCATGCCCGTCCCAACACATGTTCAACCCGGCCTAGATGCAAAGCCTGTGGAAGAATCTGTCCATACAAAATAAGATTAGAAGCACTTTTTTACCAAAGAAACAAAAAAAGATCAGAAGTAGGCACAGTATGTTCTTTCAAATGCTACAACCGTCTTACCTAGATCTTTTGAAGTATAAAAAAAAAAACCTTGAAATGAAAACTTCTTTATAGATTGATCTACATCAAAGTTGGTATCAAAATCATCTGTTAAAGTTTTTAATTTGTTGTCTTATTATTGGCATGTTCAAAAGCAAAATAGCTGTAATGAATAAATAAAATAATTTAAGTTATTATTATCGAGCTTTGAGTTAATTAGGTAAACAAACAAAAGGTAAAGTTAGCGATTTTTTTAGAAAAGTTGGCAATTTAATTAGTTTTGCTGTAGTATATAAACGGGACGAATGAAAATTTCAATGATATGAAACATTTGGTTACCGAATCAAGAAAATCCTAATTCAATACCAGAAAGATCTGATATCACAAAATTTTGCAACCTGATTTTTGACAATAGAAGCAGAGCTCAGACATGAGATAGGTTCCCCATACAAAATACAAAATCTACAATTATTATAGTATGACAAAATATATTTATACCAAACAAAAAAAAAATCTCTAAACAAAAGTCACGTTTCTATTGTTCGATAGAAGGAAGAACAGAAAAGTAATTTACCTTTTCCAAATTTTCTTTTTGTATAATCTTATTATAATATATTATATAACAATATATATCATTAGTATCCATGTAATATTTTGGGTGTTGACATCTTATTATATAAAGTAGGATGCGTCAAAGTTGATAATTAACATGATCGCGACACATAGCAAGTTAATCGATCGGATTTTGACACGTGTTAAAAATATTCAACCAATTATATTTTAACATAATATATACATAAATCTAAAGATTAGTTTTAAAAATAAAAAAGAAAATAAGTTTCTTTTTCGATTACTAATACAAAAAGGAAATAATAAAATTAAAAAGGTAAATAAAAAAAAGGAAAATAAGTTTATTTTATATTTTTCATTTAAATTAAGGAAATTATATGATCAATTACTAATACTAAAAATAAAATCAAAAAGTTATTTATAAGCAAAAGGAAAATCAGCTTATTTTATTTTCATTTAAATTAAGGAAATTATATGATCAATTACTAATACTAAAAAGAAAATTAAAAAATCATTTATACTGAGACTACATTTATGTTTTTTTGAAAATATATAATAATTTTAAAACTAAATAATCATTATCAAATAAATGATTAAGTATGAAATATTACTAAGAATTTTCACTACTAAACATTACAAAAGTTTTGTTCCCATCTCATGTGCTATAATATATTTCAATTTAAAAAAATAAAATAAAATAAAAGGATCTATTTCAATTTAAGAAAAAGAAAATAGATTAACTAGGATATATTTTAATTAAAATAAAGAAAAAGGAAAATAAGTTTATTTTATGTTTTTCATTTAAATTAAAGAAATTATATTATCAATTACTAATACTAAAAATAAAATCAAAAAGTCATTTATAATAAAAAGGAAAATCAGTTTATTTTATATTTTTCATTTAAATTAAAGAAATTATATGATCAATTACTAATACTAAAAAAAAAAATTAAAAAATCATTTAATACTAGGATATATTTCAATTAAAAACAAAAAAATTCTATATGCTAATGATATGGCATTAAACGATGATGAACTCAATAAGGAGGAAGATATCAAGAATAATGTAGAGAGGCTTTTAGAAGCATAACTTCTGTAGAGAGCAGAAATATCATATAAGTGAGATGAATGTGAAGAGAAAGAGAGACTTTATGTTTGAAGAGAGTTAATGGGGAGATTACATAATCGAAAGACTCGAATTGTATATCCAAGTTTTTAACGCAGCAGAACAAAAAAAAAGTTGATAAAGTGTGTGAAATATATGAGAAGTATGGTTAATGTTGCTTAGGACCCACAACAGAATCTGTGTTTTGAATATTTTAATTGAAAATAACTGAGAATTAAAATAAATAAATAATTCTTAGGTTTAAAAATTGTGTGTTTTCATATCTTTTTTCAGTGATCATATTTTGTTTTCTATTTTCTTAAAAAAATATTTTAACTACTTTTAAATTTTATTATTATAAAATTGTGTATACGCGGATAATCTAGATTTTAATTATGATAAATATAATTATGATAAGCGAAGGATAATTAATTCATTAAAATTTTAGAATAAATAAATAAATCTATATCTATAGATAAAGCATTATAAATAAACATAATTCATATAAGAATATTAAAATATATATATCTGGAAATATTAATAAAAGTAAAAAAAAATTTACAGATTATTTGATTTTGTTTTTAATTTATTTTTACGAGTTTTAAAATATTTTTTTAAAACCCCGCATATATGCGGGTCCTATTCTAGTATAGTATGTGTTTTTCACACGAAACTTCATGTTTTGTCATTTTAACATATAAAATACATTAATATATAAGATTGGAAAAACTTTTAATGTATGTTTTTAATACATTAATATGTAAGATTGGATTTTCTTTTAAATGGAGATCTTTTATAAAGTGGGGAGTTTGGTTTCAGATCTAATTCCACTAAACTCAGCCTATTACCACACGAAAGACCCATTAAAAGTTTAAAACCCAAAAAAGGGTTGGAGCTCGGGATAAAAATTGAGCTTGATCTTGTAATCCTTTAACTGTTTTCATCATCAATAAAATTCTTCGTCTTACTCATATGTTATTATTATTATTTATTTATTTTTGCGTAAAAGTCTTACTTATATATGCTTGTTATGCAATGAGTAAGAAAATTAGTTACCAATTAATCAAGAAAAGAACACAGAATGTTTTTGGTTCCCTCAACAACTTCCTTTTTCTTTCAAAATAGGGCATTGAGAAAAGAAGTATATCAAAACTTAAAAACTTAACGTTTTTAAAAAGAATCGAATTCTTTCTTCGCGTGAGAAAGATTTGAAATGAACATCAATTGCAATATACCAGGCGTGAGATGAGACGTTGTCTTCGTAAACAATATTGGCTAGTATATATATATATCTACTATAACTTGATCAGTTTTCGTCACAACTAAACCTTATCATTTGCCCAAAAAAATAAAAGAAAACTCCCTTAAGCCTTAGACTTATCCAATCATGGATCCTCTTGACCACATTCCTTCCTCTCTTCTTTTATGTCCACAAGAACGATACGAAAAAGATAAAAATGGCAAAGTGATCAGAGTTCGTGGTAATATCTATCACACAGTAAACAGTTCCTATTTAGTTGCTGATTCTGAAGACGACGAAAAGCCCAATCATCTTCATCATTCCTTGTCCCGTCGCAACGAAAAAAAGAACACAAAGATAGTCACTTATTTTGTTTCTCTTGTCTTAAAAATCTAATAGTAGGTAACCCCTATTACTTCCATTGTAACGATTGCCCATGCAGCTACCACAAAGAATGTGTTGAGTCTCCCTCCGTGTTCCATTCCTCTGATCATCCAAAACATTCTCTTCAGCTCCTCTGGTTTCCCGAATTAAGCAGCATCAATCTAACACAATGTCATTCTTGTGGAGATACACGTAGCTACTCAATGTACTACTGTTCTATCTGTGATTTCATGATCCATCCTTTTTGTGTGAAAAACCCAACACCCCTTACTATAGACAGTCGGAAAAGGCATGAGCATACCCTCCATTACTTTCCAAAGAGATCCGCTTTGGTTTGCGATGTTTGTGTGATTGAAGACAATACCGATTGTTCATATGTATGTCTCCTATGCGATTTCATTGTTCACAAGAGGTGTGTCTACTTACCATATGTTATTAAAGTATCTCGTCACATTCATCGTCTAAGTTTTACTCCTACTCTTCCTTACAATACTACAAAAAATAAGGTGGGTAGTGTTATTTATTTTATTTGTTAATATCATTTTTTGATTGATTCAAATTTAGTTGCATCATTTATATAAATGACTTTAGAAGTGGTGACTCTAGTCATTTATATCAATATATCGATTGATGCAACTATTTTTATCATTTCTATTAATTGATGTTAACATGTATCACTTGTAATATATGATATTAATATGTGCATCAGTTACTATAATTGAAGTAAATATTTCATCAATTAATATAAATGATGTTAATTATTTATCTCGGTTATAACAATTGATATTTTAGTTGATATTTTTATTATATAAATTATAAATAAGTGATATTAAAATTCATGTAAAATTAAAAACGGGTTTGAGGCGCCAACACGCTTCAAATTCGATCGACCTGCTGCGAGAAACTAAAAACACATTGTTTTGGACACCCACACGGATATGGACTCTTACTTTCGTCCTATTTGCATACCCGAAGAGAGGGTCTATCCGTGGGCTGCACCTCCCCAGGGAATAGTCTGTCCCCCTCCATAAGCATATGACTTACCTTGAGTTATCAAAAAAAAAAAATCATGTAAATTTTAAATTTTGTGTTTGTTTTCATTTATTATTAATTTAAGATAACTAATCATTTACATTTAGGGTCAATTTTTATTTTTTAATAAATGATTCTAAATAGAGTTAGTTATTTTTTTACACTTTATAATGATGTTATATACCTTATTTCTTGTAGTGCAAGGAGTGGACTGATTGTGGGGTTTGTCATGTAAAGATAAACGAAAATTACGGGGAATACTCTTGCATAAAGGGATGCGCTTATGCAATTCATTCTAAATGTGTGATGTGAAGTGATGTAAGTGATGGAAAAGAACATGAAGGAGAGCCTGAAGAAGCATACGAAGATACTAAAATGTTTGAAGAGGAAGGTGAGGGGATTATAAGACATTTGAGTCATCCACACCATAAAATGCGACTTGACACGAAGATCCAAAGAGTGTATGAAACCAAGCATTGTCAAGCATGCACACTTCCCTTTTACGTTGATGATAATGTCACTAATGTGTATCAATGCATGCAATGTGATTTTATTCTCCATGAATCGTGTGCACATATTCTCCGTGTGAAACAATTCATGCTACATGTCCATCCATTGATTCTAAAATGGGATTCAAGATGGTTCAAATGTAGACTATGTCGTCGTAATTCATGCGGTTTCAGATATGTGTGTAGTACCCAAGGATTGGGTGTTAGACACACTTTGTGCTTCTATATATGAGCCATTTGATCATCACTCTCATCCACATCCTTTGTTCATAACTTCTGAACAAAGCACATTCAAAGATTGTTTCATATGTCTTGGCGACGCGACAACCTTTAGATTGTGTTGAATGCAATTTTTCTTTGTGTTTTCGTTGCGCCACGCTTCCACATAAGACGAGGTACGAACATGATGAGCATTTGCTCACTTTTTCTTACGAAAAGGATATAAATGATGAGGTTTATTGGTGCGAAATATCAAATATGCGAGAAAGATATAAATGATCCAAAGAAAGGATTATATGCATGCAATGATTGTGGGATTACACTCCATATCGAATGTTTGCTAGGAAGAGATCCATATTTGAAGCCTGGACAAAGTTGGCCTAGCTGGAGAGGAATGATCCATGTCCGTTCCAACACTTGTTCCACTCGGCCTATATGCGATATCTGTGGAAGACTGTGTCCATACAAAATAAGGTTAGAAGTACGTGATCAACTCGCGATATGTTCTTTTGAATGCCAACGCCTTTCCTAAAAGTTTGATTTTCTGGAGTATTGAGAAATTTGAAACAAGGAGATTTCTTTTGGAGTTTGGAGGAGTTAACTATATAAACAGATCATATACATCAAAGCTGGTATCAAAATTTGTTATATATATTTTAATTTGTTATGTTCTTTATCATTGGCATGTACGAAACCAAACTTATCCGTAATGAATAAATAAAATAAATCACATTATTGTTGAGTTTAGAGTTAAAGTAGGTTCTGCTTCTGTAATTGTTTGTTTATCAAGTCTATGAAGTCTACGAATAAAATGAATAAAATGAATAAAATGGATGTTAAAAAAAAATAAAAAATAAAAAAAATTATGACATCGAAATCGGTTTAATAATAAACACGAAGTTTTTCCGGTCAGCTACCGGTTCAGCCGGCACGATATCAGTCAAAATGGGCCTTTACTCAGCCCACTATAAACCCAAAGTTGGTTTTTTGCACAAATGAGTTCTCCGGTGAACCCTAGCGAGTCGCGCCGCGGGATCACGGAGGTGCATCGGTTGACTCGGGCGTTTGCGAGGCTTCTTCGTTGGTCATTCCCGGAATCTTAAAAGGAATTACGCTAATTGTGTGGAATCTGCTACTTATAATATCGCAAACAAATCGTAGATGCCAAAAAAATCGTTCCTTGAGGTTTCAGTGATCTCTCATTCATGTTCGATTAATTTTCATATTGAAATCTCCAGTGATTTATGTTCATCACCAATTTGCCATTTTCATTACCGTAGTGTAGTAACTTTAGAATATTTTGGAATTTTTATTTCAGAAACAGAATTGATCAAAAATCTCAAAAGTTAATGGATTTAATTGATGTCTCAATCTCAAATCTCTACTAATTTTCAAGACTCGAGCAATACACCAATAGGCCTTCTATTAACAACCCTACAATTAAACCTAATCTCGCCAGGTCTCCCAGATTGCAAATCGCCCATCTTCACCATCCCTTCTTCAAATGCTCTGAAGAACTCGCCTTGATCCTCGCTAAACATCTTCACATACTCTCTCGTCTCTCGAGTCGTGTACAGAGTCTGATCGGAGTTGAGAAACCCTCTCCCTGAGACCAAGTCTTTGAAATACTGATTATCAAAGACCTGCGGCGTCGCGTCTAGATCTCCGGTCACGTTCTCGTCTCCACCCAAAGGACAGAGCTTGTTCAGCTTCTTCCTGTAAACCGGTTCGAGAGCTGGATCCGGTTTACCAGACCCGGATTGGTTATAAAGCCTGAACATGATCGAGAAACACCGGCCTTGACCGATCGAGTGTGACCCAGATAAAGCCACCATGTCTTTGACGGAAAGATCGAATCTTTTGAAGAGATCAATCAAGAAAGTCGCGTTTGCTCTTGGGCTCGGCATTATATCGTCTGAATCTTTCTGACTCGCCGTTAAACTGTCTTTCCTCCCTAGCTTCACTTCCCAATCCGGTCCACCTGTCTGGTTTTCCAAGAAAGAACCAAAATTACAAAACCGAGAATTGACTAAACCGGGAAAATTAGGAGGAAGAAAGGGGATTTTGATTTTCGAGTGAGAGAGAGAGTTGGTTACTAGAGCGACGGCGTCACGAGAAGCCATGATGACGATGTCGGCGCAAGAAACAGTAGCAGGACAAGCTTTCTCCAAAGCTTCTTTAATGTCGTCTACAACTTCGAAAGATCTCAGCGAATTGATGTTGGAAAGTGATAGTTTTTCACCAAGCATGTTCGGCGTGTCGTCAAGCAACAGAGATGCGTCACATCCCTTGATTTGATTCATCATCGGAGAAAACAAAGAAGCAAATCAGAAAAAGGTAAAAATCAAGAAGAGAGAGAGAGAGAAAGATTGTGTGGTTTACATTGACGAAACAGTCGTGAAATTGGAGACGCATAACGGAAGCGACGCTTCTTGCTTCTTTGATCATGGCTTTTTTCATTTCTCTTCTTACTATGGTCTCGGCTTCAGGGCATGTTTCGCTGTAGAATCTTGGTCGGAGAATTTCTCCGGTAACCACCGTCAAGAGAAGTAAGTAGAGGATGAGATGGGCAAGAAGAGGAGACATACTTTTTTTTTTTTTTTAATTTAAAATGGTTTTTTCCCCTTTTCTGTGTTTGGTTTTCAGTGATGGAAGAAGAATGAGACTTATTGTTGCTTATATAAAGAGTTTTTGGGTGGTTTTCGAGAATGATTTCTAAATTTCTATTGCTTTTCTTTAAATGGTTTTTGTGCAAGTGTGGTGGTGAGCTTCCAAATGTCATTTTATATGAAATAATTCCTAATAAAAGTTTTGGTTCCAATGGGAGAAGTTAGTGTATTACTTATTTGGTAAATATTGTAAAAAGCTGAATAATGAATTAATAATATTGATTATTGGAATTATTTTAGTCTATTACCCGGTTTGGAAATGCATTTGGCGTGAGTCAAACGTTCGGTCTGAAGCTAACAGCGAATTAATTAATCGAAAATTAGATCAATTGATGATTTGTTTTATTGTTTTTAACTAGTTTTTGTTTATATATTATATTTTAAGAAAATATATAGAATGATAAGATGGTGTAGTGGTTGAGTACTACTCCCTCTTTTTAATTAAGTGTCGTTTTAGGATATTTCACACAGATTAAGAAAATATTAAAATTTTCTGTTTTATCCTTCATTAAAACATTATTTTGTTTTATAGGAATAATTAATAAGCTGAAAAAGTAGGGATAAAACAGGAAAATTTATCATAAATCTGCATTAAAATCCGAGAACGACAATTATTTGTAAACAAAAAAACAAGTCTAAAACGACACTTAAATCAAAACGGAGGGAGTATTAATTAGAGATAAATGTCATAAGTTTGATTTTCAAGTGTGAAATTTTGATAATTTTTTTGTTTAATTTTAATGAAGGGTAAAACAGATATTTACTTTTCATCTTTTTTCTCATGAAACACGATCTATAACCTAATACAGAAGCGGCCGTCGTTTTTTTTTTACAATCTTTCGTTCTTTTCTTTGTATTTGTATAAAAATAGACAAATCTATTAAATTAAACTTGATTTTTAAAACTACAACGAACAATAATAATAAATTATTTTATTAAAAAACAGATGCAGGATTGTTTTTTTGTATAACGTTTTTTTTTTTTGGCACAATCGTACTTCATCATATATTGATTATCCGAATACAATATTTCATTAACAAATAAATACATTTTTATGTAACGTATATATGGAAAAAATGCTACAGTTAATACTACTAAAACCAACGGTAAGCTAAAATTCGAAACTTTTTATTTAATACTTTATAAACTACGAATGATCCAAGAATCCAACATTAATCCTGGTCAATGTTCATAGATGGGATAGGACGTTCGTAATCAAATAGTGTAAACACATTTATTGATAAGCTTTTAAAGGTCATGAAGAAATTGAGTGATTTCAACTTTTTGACTTTGTAAAAGGGAATAGACCTTATCTTCACAGTTACGTACGTTGCGTTGGTAAAATAACTCAGATATACAGACAGTATGTGTAAGTATAGTTGTGGTGATCAATGCTTTCGTTAAGGCTGAAAATATTAAATGATAAATACAGTAAATTTTTTATAATTTAATATTCGATAAATTAATAATTATTATAAATTAATAAATTTTATTTGAGCTAATATAAAATTTATTAAAATTTAATAAGATAATAAAATAAATTTTTTTTTTGAAATTTTTATGTAAACATATGATTCTAATAAGAGTATTTGCAATTGGTAGTAATATATAATATGGTATTTAGTTCTCTCACATCCTCTTCTATTCATTATGGTAAATACCAAATCAAAAACTGTTTTTACCCTTTGTTTTACAATCTAATTACTTGATTTTATTTCTCTCTTTCTTCAACCTTTCAGATGAAAAATAGAAGAAATAAAAAAAGAAAAGAAAAAAAGTAATGATAACATTGGTAGACGATAGTGACGGAAATGTTGTTAACGGTAACGGTAGTGACAGTGATAACAATAACATTAGTGAAAATAAAGATGATGACATTATAAATTAATCAATAACAAAGTTATCAATAAAATTTCGCATAGCTTTGTAAAGTTAACAAAATTAGTTAATTAATAATTTATATTTTATAATATATGATAATTGTGTTAACATGATAATTTTTACAACTTCTATTTTTTATTATAATATAAGTCTATAAACATAATAATTTATGATATGATAACTAGTGTAACATGATAATTTCATATTTTTATGATATGCTAACTAGTTTGACCTGATATTTTCTATAATATGTTAATTAGTTTAACACGTTAATTACATAATAATAGTATCGTATGACAGTTAACCTTGTGATGAACAGTGTTGTNTAAGTAAAAGTTATTATAATTCAAATGTAAAAAGAGTTTTAAATTTCAAAGTTGGATTTTTTGCACAAATACTCGACTGATCATCCGAGATTTAGAACAAAGATAAACATTGAACCACATTTGAATTCATAAAAGAAGAATTCGTTATTTCTATTTTCAAAAAATCAGAATCGAATTAGTACTAAACTATGTAAGTATCTAATACACGATTACATTTCACTAAACAACTTAATTCTGTTATAAATACAAAATTATACTTCCTTTGTTCATTGAAAAAAGATGTTTTGAGTTTTTCACTTATATTATATATTAAGAAAGTTTTTAAAAAGATTTTTCTAAATAATGGTGTAAACACATATTAGGCCCTTTAAAAAAATATACAAAATTATAAGGAACCATATGTTTAAAGTTATGGCCTAAATAACAGATTCAAGTATGCTCTCATACTCTTTTTAAAAGGGAACTGGGCCTAAATATATACACCCAAAACTAATACCCTAAAGCCCATTAAGAAAGCCCTGAAAAATTTAAGAAGAAAACGAGGTAGAAACAAACGACACTTAACTTCTTCAGCTCCCGAAAGATTTTTTTTTCCCAGAGATATTTCGAATCCGGCGGCGGAAATCCAAACTTTTGTTTCTCCGTCGAAAGCTACGAAAATGGGAAGAGGAAGACAAAGAGGTCGTTCTCAGAGGAAACATTTCAAAGAGAGCAGAGAGAATGTCTGGAAACGTCCCAAATCCGATCCTACCGTCGATGCTTCCGGCAACGCCGTCCCGGAAAAACCAACCTGGGAACCTATCCTGACTGATAACCCTAATTTCGAGGAATATTACAAGGTAACATGTTCTTGATTCTGTATCGAATCGAGACAGTTTATGTCTTTTTCGCGTCTCATTTTTCTACTCATTAACTTCAGGTTATGAGCTATTGTGGGTTTCGGGTTTTGATTTTAATGGCTTTGCCTCTGATTTAGTGATTGTGATTCTAAATATTGTGTGTTTGCGTGTAGGAACAAGGGATAGTGAAAGCAGAAGAGTGGGATTTGTTCATGGAGATTCTTCGTAAGCCTTTGCCTGCTGCGTTTAGGGTTAACTCCAAGTAAGGCTATTTTTCTTTTTTCTCTTAATTATGTAATTTGTTGATAGTCTCAATGAGGTTTAGTGTTTTAAGGTTGAGTTTCAATGTAAAACCATACAGTAAAGTTTATGGCTGCTGCCTACAACTTGGGATTGGTTCAAGATTGCAATTACTAACTAGATGCTGCCTTTTACTTCTTTTATGGTTTGCAGTAGCCAATTTTGCGATGATATTATATCGATCTTGGAGAATGACTTCGTGAAATCTCTTCAGGCACAGGTAAAGATACAATGTTTGTGATGGGCGTTTTGTAGTATCTTTCTCTATTATACCCGAAAATTTATTTATCTCACATTGTTTTTTTTTTCTTTTTTACTTTTCAGGCCATTGAAGGTGGTGAGTCAGAGGCTATCAAGCCCTTGCCTTGGTATCCAAAGAATCTCGCTTGGCATTCTAATTTTTCTCGAAAGCAGATTAGGAAAAATCAGACACTTGAGAGGTACATTCTCATTAACACATGAATGCTTGTAGTAACTTCATAATAGTAGAAGGACCTATCAGGTCAAATGACAATTCTAGTTTCTCTGGTTATTTTGTGCGTTTGTGTTACACATGATGGGTTCTTCATTGTGTTTTTTCTCCCAGGTTTCATGAGTTTCTGAAATTAGAAAATGAAGTTGGAAACATGACCAGGCAGGAAGCTGTTAGCATGGTAGGAATAAGATAGCTTAATACTCTCTTCCGCCGTTAACATTGTTTTGTCGTTACTAACACTTATAGTTTGAATTTAATCATGCAGGTACCTCCTCTCTTCCTCGACGTACATCCAGATCATTTTGTACTTGACAGTGAGTGAATTTTCATTTGATAATTTTCTGAGACCGTAAAAGTCTTCAAAGGGCTCCAAGAAGTATCCGTCTTGCGAAAGGAAGAAAGAAATGTCATTGACCATATGACTATATCCATTTTTGCGGGAAAATAAGAGGTCGATGGTTACTGATCACTTATCTTCTATTTGTGTCTGAGCAGTGTGTGCTGCACCGGGTTCCAAAACATTTCAACTGCTTGAGATCATACATGGAGCGTCAGGACCTGGAACTCTACCTAATGGAATGGTTTGTGTTGCTCTTCATATTTTTAGCTTGCAAACTGTGGTTTTTAGGTAGATGGATAATTGATTTTTTTTTCCTGAAAATTCAGGTGGTGGCTAACGATGTTGATTTCCAAAGATCTAACCTTCTCATTCACCAAACAAAGAGGATGTGCACTTCCAACTTGATAGTTACTAATCATGAAGGGCAACAGTTTCCCGGTTGCCGATTGAACAAGTCCCGAGCTTCCGAGAAAGGGTTAAGTGAAGATATGCCCATTAATCAACTTTCCTTTGACCGTGTTCTATGCGATGTTCCTTGCAGTGGCGATGGTACACTGCGCAAGGCTCCAGACATCTGGCGGAAATGGTGTTCTAACCTTTGCCTTTTTCTCCTATGTGCCATGTTATGATGCATTTATACAGCATTTGTTCTTGAAAAATTCTTATTCCTTTTGGTTTCTGTACAGGAATTCTGGAATGGGCAATGGACTTCACAGCCTACAGGTTATTCTTGCTATGAGGGGTAAGCTTTTCTTACATGTCCAAACTAATTTTCCATGAAATTTCTTGTTAGAGTGACACGCCTTAATCTTAAACATGTCTGCTTGGTCTTTTCTAGGGTTGTCTCTATTGAAAGTTGGTGGGAGAATGATATACTCAACCTGCTCAATGAACCCAGTTGAAGATGAAGCTGTCGTTGCTGAGGTAATTTTTAGTTACTTCTTCATCTTTCATTATAAACCCATTATAGGTGTAATCGTATCAAAACCCTTGCTTGAATTCAGATTCTAAGGAGGTGTGGAGACTCTGTTGAACTTGTGGATGTTTCCGATATGCTTCCTGAACTTATACGCAGACCAGGTCTTAAGACATGGAAGGTCAGTGTCTACTACAATTTAACTTTCCTAAAGGTCAACCCTATTCTACAAAACCTAATGGAATTACTCATGTAATTTTCCCCTTGTCTCTTTTGGATCCAGGTGCGTGATAAAGGTGGGTGGTTTACTTCTTACAAAGACGTTCCTCAAAACCGGAGAGGTGGAGTTCTTGTGAGCATGTTTCCTTCTGGGAAAAACCTCAAGGACTCAACCGAAACAACGCAGAAGAATGAGAATGGTGGTGTTAACGGCGGTGAAGACGGATGCAAAGAAACAGATGATACTGTGGTGGATGCTATTCCTGATGAACCAGTTGTTGAAGTCTCTGATCTTCCACTTGAACGTTGCATGAGGATAGTGCCTCATGATCAGAACACCGGAGCCTTTTTCATTGCCGTCCTTCACAAAGTTTCACCCTTGCCAGGTAAATTTTGTTTTTTTGTTAGTTGTTGAAGAACATGTTTCTTGAATTGATTATAAGCACCTATGGTTGTGTAGAACTTATGTGTAGTTTTCTCACAGAATTTCAGGAGAAACCAAATCCAAGAAAGCATTCATCCACTAAAAATGCTGACTCGACAGAAAAGCCTCAGACTGAAGAAGCGGTTGTTACTGTTGACGTTGAACCAGTAGAGAGCGCAGTGGAAAAAGTTACAGAAGCAGATTCAAACAATGAGAAAGATGATAGCTTGGAGCCCGAGAAGAAGAAACCCACAGAGGGAGAAAACATCACGGAAGAGAAAGAAGCCAATTCGAGTATCGCGGGAGGCAAGAGGAAAGTACCGATGCAAGGGAAGTG
Organism: Alliaria petiolata; assembly: GCA_020283515.1. Classification (NCBI taxonomy): domain Eukaryota; kingdom Viridiplantae; phylum Streptophyta; class Magnoliopsida; order Brassicales; family Brassicaceae; genus Alliaria; species Alliaria petiolata. The sequence goes on along the minus strand of JAHZTW010000003.1, from coordinate 91,692,096 downwards.
GAAAGGCTTTGACCCTGTTGTTTTCCTGAAAGACGAAACACTGATCAACAGCATCAAGGAGTTTTACGGTATCAAAGACGAATCGTTCCCGTTGTACGGCCATCTCGTGACAAGAAACACAGACACAAGCAGCGTGAAAAGGATTTACTACGTTTCAAAATCGGTTAAAGAAGTCCTTCAGCTGAATTTCGCAGTCGGGCAGCAGCTTAAGATCGCCTCTGTTGGCCTCAAGATGTTTGTAAGTACCAAAACAATTTCTATTCTCTCATTCCGGTTTTGATTAAAATTAAAATTATCTGTTACCAATCGAAACGCAGGAGAGACAATCGGCAAAAGAAGGTTCAAGCAAGCCGTGCTCATTCCGCATATCGTCCGAGGGACTACCTGTGATCCTTCCATACATCACCAAACAAATACTTTACACTCCAATGGCGGACTTCAAGCATCTTCTGCAGTACAAATCGATCAAGTTTCCTGATTTCGTCAATCCACAGTTGGGCCAGAAAGCAATTGACCTTGTCCTTGGATGCTGCGTGGTGATCCTCAGCGACGGTGCGTAACTGCTTTGGTTGATGTTATAGAGATGCTTTGTTCATGTATGATGTGGTTTTTTTTAACAGTTTTTTGCTTGGTACATCTCTCAGGTGAAGAACCGGTGAAAGTGGATGCATCGACAATAGCCATCAGTTGCTGGAGAGGGAAGAATAGTTTGGGTGTTATGGTCACTTCTGCGGATTGCCAGGAGCTTCTAGAGAGACTTGCCGACAAAACTCCAGAAACCGAAGGAAGCAATGGCGACTCGGGTGGTGTTGAAGCTATGGAGACAGCTTGAAGCTCTTTCTCTCATCATAACTTCATTTTCTACTTCTTTTTTGTGCTTTTCTTGATTATTCACTCCAAATTCCTTTTCGTTTAAGACGTTTGATGAGTGAAGGGACAAAAAATGAAAGCTTTTGTTCTAAAACCCCTTTTATATTTCAACCATGGGAACAAAAAATCTTCTGATAACTAAAATGTTTTAATCCAATGGATGTTTACAATTCCAGATTCCAAAAGAATAATAGATATACAATGAAAAAGCTCTCTCCCCAATAACACCAAATTCAAGAAAATATTTTTGCAGAAATTGAAAAAGGTTGAAAATTTTTCTTTTCTTTTTCTCAACCGTAATGGGAACAAATCAAGAGGACTTACGAGTTGCTACAACACGTGGTGGTCTTAGTGGGGATCTCCTGTGAAGGACCAGGAATAACAATCTTCTTTCCAGCCATTGATCCCGGGTTGTTCGAATCGCCTTGGTTTTGGCTAGATGCGAGGTTCTTCTTGTTCACCGTGTTGAAGATCTCGGTCAAGAGAGTGTTGAAAGAGTTCTCTACGTTGGTAGAGTTCAAAGCCGAAGTCTCTAGGAAAAACAGCCCTTCTTTCTCTGCAAACTCCTTGGCGTCCTCCATGGGAACCGATCTCTGGTCTTCTAAATCAGACTTGTTACCGATCAGGATGATGACGATGTTCTTATCCGCGTGCGCTCGTAGCTCCTCTAGCCATCGAGGGATGTGCTCAAAGGATTCGCGTTTTGTCATGTCGTAAACCAGCATCGCACCAACAGCGCCTCTGTAGTAGGCGCTTGTAACAGCCCTGTATCTGCACAGAGCAAAAGAACAAGAACGTCACTACTGATCGAAGCAGCTACATTGCTTTGTAGTACAATGCAGAAAAGAGGCAAAGACTTATAATCTGATCTACTTTTTGGTATTAGATCCTCGTAGAGAACAAATCATCAAATCACAGCGATCACTTCAGCTAATGAAACTTGAGATCTACAGACACTATTCCTCTAGATCAATGTCCAGTCAAAATCAAAATCAAAATCAAGTGCGACATCTTTCGGATCTTCTCCAGGCGAATCCATAATTAGCGGAACTCATGACTATCACTCTTTCTAGTCAAACGAGGTCGGTCGCTTTCAGGTAACACGCAGATCCAATTAACACCATCGAATTACAAGAACTAATTGTCAATTTCCAATCAACAAACGAGCAAAAACAAATCTAACAAAGAGGTGAAATTCGTAGTAGAACGGGAAGATCGGAGAAGGTGTTAGTACCGTTCCTGGCCTGCGGTATCCCAGATCTGAGCCTTGATGCTCTTCTCGTTGATGACGAGCGTTCGAGTCTGGAACTCGACACCGATGGTGGCTTTAGAATCCATACTGAATTCGTCCCGAGTGAACCGAGCGAGTAGCTGCGACTTCCCCACCGCCGAGTCTCCGATCAAAACGACTTTGAAGACGTAATCCACTTTTCCGCCACCACCAGCCATCTTCTTCTTCGCAGCCGGCGATCGATAAACGGAGATCTCTCTACTCTATCGCTGTCGCTGGTTGTACTGAGAGAGAGAAAAAAATTGTTGAAGAGAACATTAATCCTCTACGCCAGAGTCTATGGTAGCCGGAAACGGAACGTGCGAATGTCGTCGCACGTGTATCAAGTTGATTAGCGATGATTATGGTGGGGCCACCAAAATACCGTTGGAGATTTGGATTCAGTATATAAAAGCGAGCCTCGAACTGTAAGAAAATAGATTACGAAATAAAAAGTAAATTGGCCTATACAGGTTTCGAACCTGTGACCTTCGCGTTATTAGCACGACGCTCTAACCAACTGAGCTAATAGGCCATCTTGCTTAATATGTTTCTTAAACTTATTTATTCTTCTATCTGTCGAACTAACCAGAGTGTATGTAGTTCAACGAATCATTGAGACACACATGCATTTTGTTCAATTCTAAGTGGTTGAATTTGAAAAAATGATATGGAACTTTAAGAATTTTATTTTATTTTATTTTTCATTTATATTAATCTGCTACAAATCTCAAGCCATATATAATTTCATTAACTAATCAAAACTAAACAGTAAAAAAATCAACAAACATATATTTTTCCAAAAATAATTATTCCACATTTACTTATCAACATAAATAAGAAATTATTGTTTTTCAATACTTAACAAACAAAAAGGGAATTCAAATATTATAAACCATAAATTTTTGAATACAATTAGAACTAATTCCTAAAAACTCTCTTAAAAATATAGTTTACTTTGATATTTTCCCTAACATGTACTTATTCACATAAATAATAAAATATATATTTAGCTACAAAAATTCAAAATTGAATTTTATAAGAAAAATAAAAATTCTAATTCCTATACAATTAAACTAAGAAATTTTTGAAAACTACAATTTTCCTAACTTACAAAATTTTATTTTTCGAATTTGACATAAATATAACAGATTTACTTAGGAAAATAATATACACTTCACCACACAAATAAATTTATTTTGAATCACCAATTTCTATAAAAAAGTGACAGAGATGAATACCAAAATTAAATTAAATTGTAAATCAGAATTCCACCTTTTAATAAAATATATAACTTTAAAAAAATTTGTGTTTCCCGCACGAGAAGTCATTTAATTCATGGCATAGATGAAGAAGAAGAAGTTCCGGTAACACATGGGATGCATGTGTTGTTTGAATCGTTTTGATTTTGGCGAGATGCGAGATTCTTCTTTCTCACTGTGTTGAAGATCTCAGTCAAGAGAGTGTTGAAAGAGTTCTCTACATTGGTAGAGTTCAAAGCTGAAGTCTCTAGGAAAAACAGCCCTTCTTTCTCTGCAAACTCTCTGGCTTCCTCCATGGGAACCGATCTCTGATCTTCTAAATCAGACTTGTTACCGATCAGAACGAAGACAATGTTCTTGTCGCCGCGTGCTCGTAGTTCTTCTAGCCATCGAGGAATGTCCTCAAAGGATTCGCGTTTTGTCATGTCGTAGACCAGCATTGCACCAACAGCACCTCTGTAGTAGGCGCTTGTTACAGCTCTGTATCTGCTCAGAGCAAAAGAAGACAAATGTCACAAATCGAAGCGCTACATCGCTGCTACGTAGGTACAACTGATACAATATCCAAAACTATAAAATCAAAGGTCTTCAATATGTGGATTTATTATCAAAATATCATTCTCATAACTTCACAAAGTCAAAAATCCTCATTAAAGTCCAAGAAAAAAATTGGTGGCAAGAAGATTTTTAGCTTATTTTGCTCTTTTTGTTTAAATGTGTATAATTTCCTTTAAATGTGTATAATTTCTTTTAAATGTAATTTATTGTAAAGATCTCTTGTAAGAGCTATAAAAGCTCAATATATTGTTCTTATTGTAAAAACACATTGAAATTTTTGGAAATATAAAAGAGAGTTTTTCTCTAAATCTTAGGCTTTGTTTTGTTTATCTAAGTTAGATGGATTTATACACTTAGTAAACGTTTGAATCTATGTCTCTTATGTGCGATTCCTTGGGACTAGGTTTATGAACTCATCACAAGGGCTTTCACACCCTTCGATCCACCCGTCTATTCGCCTCATCCACTGATCCAGCCTGAAAGAGACTTGAGTCCAGCAGGATTGATCTCGTAACCATCCACTTCGATCATCTCTTGAGCAAGTAGAAAGAGACTTCAGTCCAGCTGCTTGCTTCCACCCATTCACCCAACCATTTATAAGATCATCCCCTTGATCTTATATCAACAACGGAGAAAAAGAGAGGTACGTAGACGTAAGACTTAGTGCACAATGAATAGCAAGTTAAATGTAATCACTACGTAATTTGATCAATTTTTTTTAGTATTTAGATCCCATCGAGAGAATGATATAACAAAATGATCCATTCACAATGACCACTTCAGCTGATAGAAGTTAAGATCTACATAGAACCGTTGCTAAGGAGAGCGAAACGAAACATTCATCTTATCCCCAAATTTTAAGTGGTTAATATATATATACATAGATCATATGCCTCCAAATTATCTTTAAAAATTATATGTATAGATTTTATGACACCATACACCTCATAACCGGCCTTGGATCTAATATATAACAACACCTAATTTATCAGAACTATGTATTCATTTTGTTTCATTTCAAATCACTTAAGATTTTTCCACAACTATCAAGAAAATTTATTAAATTTATACTATGGCCCTGTTCGTTTTTGTAGTTGGACGCTACATCTGGATGCTGCATCTGAACGCTGCATCCAAATGCTGCATTTAAATGCTGTTCGTTTTTGATTCTGACTTTACATCCAGATACTGCATCAGAATGATAGTTTGTTCGTTTTTGATTTTGCAATAGCATCCAGATGCAACTAATTGAAAAAGACTAAAAAGAACATCATTTTGTTTAAAAATGAATTAATAATCATTTTGTAATTTTAGCGGGAAAACACAATTTTATGGTTTTGGCAGAAAAACATGATCTTGCAGTTTTGTCGGGAAAACGTGATTTTACGGTTTTGGCGGGAAAACGCAATTGGCGATTTTGACGGAAAACGCGATTTTACGGTTTTGACGGGAAAAACGCAATTTTACGGTTTTGGCAGGAAAACGTGATTTTGCGGTTTTGGCGGGAAAACGCGATTTTGCGGTTTTGGCGGAAAAACGTGATTTTGCGGTTTTGGCGGGAAAACGTGACTTTACGGTTTTGGCGGAAAAACACAATTTTACGGTTTTGGCCGGAAAACACGATCTTGCAGTTTTGTCGGGAAAACGCGATTTTACGGTTTTTGCGGAGAAAACGCGATTTTACGATTTTGGCGGGGAAAACGCGATTTTACGATTTTGGCGGAAAAACGTGATTTTGCGGTTTTGGCGGGAAAACGCGATTTTGCGGTTTTGGCGGTTTTGTCGGGAAAACGCGATTTTATGGTTTTGGCGGTTTTGTCGGGAAAATGCGATTTTACGGTTTTGGTGGAAAACACTATTATACGGTTTTGGCAGGAAACACAATTTTTCAGTTTTGTCGGGAAAACGCGATTTTACGGTTTTGGCGGGAAAAACATAATTTTACGGTTTTGGCGGGAAAAACACAATTTTGCGATTTTGATGAAAAATTACAATTTTGCAAGAAAATGATATTTTAATCATAAATATAAAATATTAGTATGTAATAAGAATAATAAACATAAGTTATTTAGGTTTATATTATAAGGGGTATTTTAGTCTTTTGGCTTTTGAGATGCAAAATTAGCATCCAAACTCTACTTTTTCTAGCATCTCAAATATCCAGATTTTTTTGGATTTTTAAGATTTTGCATCCAGATGCAGCATCCGGATGCTGGTTCCAAAGTGTTCAAACGAACAACATTTGAGCATTTGCATCGAGATGCAGCATCTAGATACAAAAACGAACAGGCCCTATATCCCTTTTATTCATCATTTTAATCTAAAATTTTGCATTGAATTTTTTTTTAAAAATGCGCAAAATAAAAGTAACAAAGATGAGAATTAGTAGTAGAAGGTAATTAGTACCGTTCGAGTCAGGAACTCGACACCAATGGTGGCTTACTGGCTTTGAAATCCATAGCTGAGATTTCCCAACCGCCGAATCGCCGATCAAAACAACTTTGAATGCGTAATGCACATTTTCCGACGATACCACGTTGTATCCGCCTCCTCCAGCCATCATCGACTAACGGAGATTTCTTCTCTCTCGCTAGTTCTAACACTCTCCGTTCGACTGAGAGATAAAAATTGTATAGAGAAGAAAACTAATCGTTTGGGTTAAATATGTTAGTCACAAAACGTGCGAATGTCGTCACACGTGTAGTGGGGGCTACCATAATACAAGTGCATGGGATTATAATTGGATTAGATTTAGTCATTTAGATAATAGGACACATTTTGCCAATATTTTCTATCATAATGGGACACTTTTGTTATTGAGACTTTTTGACAACTGTTTTTTTTTTATTTTTAATACCATAGTATCTCTTTACCTTTGTTGATCTAGTTTTCTCTCCTTTTCATTGAAATATTGATCTAATTGGGGAAATTAAAAATGAGTAAATATAATGATATATCTAGTTATATGTGAAAAGATTAAGGCTGTAGGTTAAGTAAAAATATAATGATATATCTAGTTATATATCTAGTTTGAGTCATAGGCTTACTCAAACTGATTTTCTTTCTCTCAGCTACAGTTGTTCTCTAAATAAAATATGGATTGGATTCATTTTACATTCAATTCCAAAAAAAAAAAATATATTTGTTGACCAAGTCAAGACATATCTATAAGTTCGAGATTCAAGAATTGCAAGAAAACTAGTAACATATAGCATACATTAACTTACCTATGAGGAGGAATCACCTCTGGGAGCTTTCCATTTTCTTCCACCTTGATGAAGGGGTGAATCAAAGCATGAATAAAAACAAGAACACAAGATTTTGGTAGACAAATTTCTCTGCCTTTTTTATTCTTTTCATTTTATAACGAAATGGAGTTTAATTTCAACTCCTACACACTTCAAACATGGAATTTATGGAAAGAGAACATGTAAATAATTAAGGAAACGTGGGGTTTGTCCTAAACAATAGGAGCATACCACCGTTCTCTTATTTGCAGAACTGAAAATCAAAGAAAAGAGACTTAGTCGATTGACTTAGACTTGATGATACTTTGGTTTGGGCTTCCGAATACGTTAGAGCCTGTGCTTACCTTTGCCTTTATCCTTAAGACTCTCCCAAAGAATCCGCTGTTCGTCTGCTCTAGTGGATGAAACATTTGATATCCCATCTTTTTCATCATATAGCAAACCATTTGCTATCTGCTCATCCTTCTGTAACTCTGTTGCGCGCCTCTTCGCCACTTGTTCCTCTCGTTGGCGAAGAAACATAGATTCTTGAATAGCCATCTTTTCAGCTTCACGCAATGAAAGCTTTTCCATGTTTAGACTCTCCTGAAGAGCTGCGGCAACCTGTTCATCCACCTTAACTTGCTTTCCTTTGCCTCTATCCTTCAAACTCTCCCAAAGAATCCGCTGCTCGTCCAACGAAGCTCTAGTGGATGAAGATGAACCACTTGTTAACCCTCTTTCACCATATAGCAAACCATTTGCTATCTGCTCATCCTTCTGTAACTCTGTTGCGCGCCTTTTCGCCACTTGTTCCTCTGGTTGGCCAAGAAAAACAGATTCTTGAATAGCAAGCTCTTCAGCTTCACGCAGTGAAAGCTCTTTTAGACTCTCCTGAAGAGCTAAAGCAACCTGTTCATCCACCTTGACTTGCTTTCCTTTGCCTTTATCCTTGAAACTCTCCAAGAGAACCCGCTGTTCATCTTCTTCCAACGAGGCTCTAGTGGAAATGTTGCTGGTTTCTTCAGGTAGAGGAGAGGACTCTTCCATTTTTAGTGAAAGAGACCGTAAGTTGTTCCTATGCTGAATAAGCGACAAGTCAAGCTGACAGAACTTGACAATATCTTCATTGATTCGTTTAATTTCCGCGGTATACGAATTTTTCTTGGCTAAACTGTATACCCGGACGCGTGAACACTTACGAGCCATCTTTTCAGCCCTTAGCATCGTTTTGTTAAGAAAATTTAGTTCACCATTACCTGGGTCCAGTCTTTCTTGCAACAAATCGATCTCTTGAAGAAACGGAACTAATCTCTCCATTGTCGACGCCAAATCCTCGAACAAGGGTTTGAAGTCCTTCACTTTCTTGGCCTGCGAGATCACCATCTTCAGAATCTCCGAAATTGGAATCAAAGAAACCACTTCAGCGATCGGCATGATTCGACCTCTTTTTCTTCCTTATTTTCTCTTCTTTCTAGGTCAAACTCAAGTAGAGATATCTGTGATTGAGTAGGACGTTTGTGCTTCTAACACCCACCATATATAGTACAGACGAGGCGGGATATAATTTAACGTAGAAGATGAACAAGTGTGGGTCTAACGTTTAATTTTAAGATTAATTTTGCACTTTACAAAAAATAAAAAGAACAAGAGTGGGTCAACGCGGGAACAAAAATAATAGATAAAGAAGAATAAAAGAGGTTTATTTAACAAATACCGTCTTTGTTGCCCTTATGGAGATTACTTTTGACCTCGCTCATCATGTCCACTATAGAACCTCCTCAGTTTGTTCTTGCCTCGGAACTTCACGGAAGTCGCACTGTGCCTTAAAAAAAGAAGAAGAAAATATATGAATCGGATCATGTTCATTTCTCATAAATTATTATAAAATGAGTTGATTGGCACAAATGGTCGGGATATTGCATGGTCAACGCGTGAAAAACAAAAAATCACGTTCTTTGTTGCTTGTCGCTAGGAAAAATGGTCTTTTTCAACTTGAACAAATCGTACAGTGCATTTTCCTATCCAAACAAAAACTTGGTGTATTTTCCTATTTAAACGCCTTAACAATTCAAAAACCCAAACCAAATTCTGAATTTTGTGACTAAAAACTATTAAATTTACTTGTGAAAAGATTTGAACCCTGGCTGATGCTCAGCACTTAAACTCCATACACCACACTTTTTTGGGATCAATTTGTTGAATAACCATAAGAAAAACAAAAATTAACAAACTAACTAAATGGTTAGAGAGATATAAAGAGAGATAAAGAGAGAAAAAGAGGGGTTTTTGGTTAGTTTGTAGGTTTTTGTTTTTTTATGGTTATATAGTTAATTTTCCCTTTTTTTTTTGTTGGACTAATTTTACATTCAATTCCAAAAAAAAAAATTGGTTGACCAAGTCAAGACATAAAGTTTGAGATTCAAGAATTGCAAGAAAACTAGAAACATATCGCATAAACTTACCTAAGAAGAGGAAACATAGATTCTTGAATTGCCGAGTCAAGCTCTTGAGCTTCACGCAATGAACGCTCTTCCGTGTCTAGACTCTTTTGAAGAGCTACAGCAACCTGTTCATCCACCTTAACTTGCTTTCCTTTGCTTTTGTCCTTGAAACTCTCCCAAAGAACCCGTTGTTCATCGTTATCCAACGAGGATATAGTAGAAATGTTGCTAGGAGACTCTACCATGTTTAGTGAAAGAGACCGTAGCTGGTTCCTAGGTCTGAAAATTTCGCGACGGGTTACTGGTTCACCCATACCCGTTCCAAATTTCCTATTCCATTCTCTTTTCCTTTCAAAAAAATTCTCATTCGGGATCATTTATTTTATTCAAACGGGTACAGAAAGAAAATAGATATAAGATAGGATATCCGAACTACCCGTTTAAAAAAAATTAAAAATTTAATAATTCTATATATTTTTCCGAATTTTTCTGAAATTATCCGAAATTTCTGAATTTTCCCGAATTTTTCCGAGTTTTTCCAAAATATATGTCTCAAAGTTGATCATTATCCAAAATAATTACCCGTTTGGAAAGAGATTTTAGGTAAGAGAATTTCTCGAATCCGTCTCGTTCCCATCCCGTTTTTATCGGATTTTCTTTTGAAAATTATTTTTCAATTTCTAAATTTTTCGTTCACGTCACGTACCCGAAAATTCTCGTCCTAACTATCGAATTTTTTAGGGCTACTGGTTCCTATGCCGAATAAGCGACAAGTCAAGGTGGTGGCTTTGGAAGGAAAATAGAACTTGCGGCTAATATTCGAACCGTTCCTTAAAGACTATCAGTCTATGGGTAAACCGTTCCTTAAAAATATACATTTTTCTTACCCTACCTTTTTTAATTACTATGGTGTTGGTAAAATATGCCTGAATTATTTATAATATTGTATTTTTCTATCACACAAAGTATATAATATCAATGACAAAACAACGTTTCTATGAATGGTATAAATTTATTCTAGATTATATCATGTTAAAATTTTATGATAGACCGGCCTAAACCAAGAGACTAAAAAGAAATTGGCCTATACAGGTTTCGAACCTGTGACCTTCGCGTTATTAGCACGACGCTCTAACCAACTGAGCTAATAGGCCATCTTGATTATAATGCTATAATAAATTAATTTATTCACATAATTTAATTCTTTGTAACTCGAATTTCTTCTTTCATCTTCTCTCTTTTTCTACCCCCAAAAAATCTGGGCGCAGAATCTGTTCTCTCTCGCAGGAAGAAAAAGTGAAACGTCTCTCATTGACGACGAGGTTCAGAGTCGGGGAACTAATTTCTATATCGGATTTGGTCTGTTGCGGATAACTTTTTTTTTAACAGTTGAAGTTTTTTTTTTGTGACTGACAAGTTTTTGTGCTGAAGGGACAATTCAATGGAGTGTGTAGTTCAAGGAATCATTGAGACACAGGTTCGTTTTTTTTCCAATTCTAAGTGTTCAAATTCATGAAAAGAAGCTTTTAGCTTTGCTCTGATGCTAAAATGGCTAAACCTAGGTTGAAGATTTGAACCAGGATGATTTGTTCTTACGGATGGTTTATTTGGATTTTAGGAAACCTGATGAGTTTCTTGTCAAATTTTCAGCATGTTGAAGCGCTTGAGATCCTTCTTCAAGGTCTTTGTGGTGTTCAACGCGAACGCTTGAGAGTTCATGAGCTGTGCTTGAAAAGCGGCCCAAATCTTGGTAAGCCAATTACGAAGAAAATGTCGATACTGAAATTTGAAAATCAATCCTGTTCATCGATATGTGTGTTATCGTAATCCACATTGTGAATCTTGTTCAACTTCAGGAGTTGTATCCTCAGAAGTTAGGCTTTTATGTGATCTTGATCAACCAGAGCCCACATGGTACAGCTACTTCTCGTTCTTGTTGTTTGTATATGTTCTTGCTTTTATCAATTCAATCTTCTAAATCAAGAATCTTTTGATCATAGGACTGTTAAACACGTTGGAGGTGCGATGAGAGGAGCAGGAGCTGATCAAATCTCTATTATGATAAGAACCATGATTGAGAGCAAAGTGAGCAAGAACGCTCTGCGTATGTTCTACGCGCTCGGTTACAAACTAGACCACGAGCTTCTCAAAGTGGGATTCTCCTTTCATTTCCAACGCACCGCGCACATAAGCGTCTCCGTATCTTCCGTCAACAAGATGCCCAAGGTTCACGCCATAGACGAGGCTGTCCCTGTAACACCTGGGATGCAGATTGTTGATGTTACAGCTCCAGCAACACCTGAGAACTACAGCGAAGTCGCAGCCGCGGTTTCATCTTTCTGTGAATTCCTCGCCCCGTAAGACTTGTATTATTAAAACCAAACAGTCTGTTTTTACACTCTTGATAGTGTGCGTCTTTGAACTTATTCGTTATTGTGTGTTTCAGGCTTGTTCACTTGTCGAAACCGTTTATCTCCACGGGGGTTGTGCCAACCGCTGCTGCTGCTGCTGCATCTCTTATGTCGGATGGAGGAGGTACTACATTGTAAGAAGTTGAACGTTAAGACACTCTGTTCTTCTTTGTGTTGTTCTCTCATGTTAGATCTTTTGGTTAATGTAGTGAATCGTTCAGATCACACAAGTGGCTGTGAAAACTTGTAAACCATTAGAGTTGAATATTCAGTGCAGTCTGTTAGAGATCACAATTTGCGTAAGATTCTCTGTTGGAGTTGACATTTGTATTGTTTAAAGCTTCCTCTTTCCAAGAGCCCATTCCAAAAACCAGGGAGTAGAACAATGTGTATAATATATATTCATGTATTAGAGAGATTCACATTACCAAATGTCAAAACTTTCTTCTTTCTAATCAATCATCATCTACTGCTGCTACTATTAGCAGTCTTGCTCTTGCTCATGTCAGCAAGCTCCTCAATAAGCTTCTTCTCCTCTTTGCTCAATCTCTTTGGTATCTCCACTTGCACTCTCACCAGCTGATCCCCTCTCATATTACTCTTGTTCAACACCGGAACTCCCTTCTTCGCCATCACCAGGGTCGTGCTCGGCTGTGTCCCCGCCGGTACTTTCAGATCCACCGTCCCATCCACCGTCGGCACTTTCAACGTCGTCCCTAGAATCGCATCGATATACGATATCTTGCAGGTGTAGAGTATATTAGTATCGTCCCGTTTCAAAACCGGGTCTGGTATAACCTCTATCACGACAAACAGATCCCCCGGCGACCCGCCTCTCTTCCCGGCATTGCCTTCTCCTCTCACTCTTAACCGGCTACCGGAATCAACCCCGGCCGGTACTTTGAGACTTATCCGTTTCGTCTTCCTCACGCGTCCGTCTCCTGAGCAAGTACCACAAGGCGTCGAGATCTCTCCAGTGCCGTTGCAGGACGAGCAAGTCATGACTTGTTGGAACACGCCGAGAGGAGTTCTTGCTGATGAAACCACTTGGCCTTGACCACCGCACGTGGTGCATTTGGTCGGGTTGGTTCCCGGTTTCGCACCTGAGCCTTGGCAAGTCCCGCAGCTCTCGAGCCTGGATATCTCAATCTCTTTCTCCATCCCGAAAACCGCTTCTTTGAAGTTCAAGATTAGTGTGTAATACTCGTCTTGACCATCCACGGCTCTGCTTCTTGAACCTCTACCCATTCCACCTCCTCCCATACCACCCATGCCTTCGAATAATGACTCGAATAGATCGAACGGATTACTAAAATCCTATTGAAAAACCAAACCAAGAAGTGATCAGAGAGTTGGCTCTAAAGAATAAGTCTGTGTAAGACTTTGTTTTGAACAACGTACCCCCATGCCTCCCATTCCACCAGGGCCTTTAACTCCGGCCTCACCAAACCTATCGTAAAGAGATTTCTTTTCATCATCTGATAAGACCTGCAAATACAAAATTGTTCTTTTAGTCAACAGAAACCTCAAAACGCTACAAAAATGCATCTCTAGAACAAAGGAGAAGCTGGGCTTCATTTCACCTCATATGCATTACTTATTTCTTTGAATTTCTCTTCTGCACCAGGTTCCCTGTAAGCACATAATAAACCTGTAAACAAGCCGGTGACAAGTTTCTAACTTAGAAGTATCAGCCTTGAAGGAAAGCAAGCGGTTTCTGATCATTTCATATTTCCGGTCTGTATCTCGCTAATGCCTATGAGTTCTGAAGGAGAAGAAGCGGCTTCTGAGCATTTCATAACCTTGTTTTTGGCATATCTCTTACAGTTGGCTAACAGAGATCAAGGTTCTAATATTGTACTTGAGTGTGGATCCTACCCTCTTGTTCTCAAGATATACAGCAACAATCTTCATCAAATGAAGTTTTCCACTTACTTGTTCACATCCGGATGGTAATTCCTAGCCAGCTTCCGATAAGCTTGAAACAAGGGCAAGCAAGAGCGAATCAATGTCATACCAAAAAGTGCAAGTCAAAATGAAGAATTCAAATCACTACAAGGGAATCTCTACAAACATACCGCTTTTAATCTCAGCTTTGGTTGCATTTTTCGAAACTCCGAGAACCGAATAGTAATCCTAGAATCGCACACAATCACCCAAAATCAGTCAAGATCATAAATAAGTAGTGAAGTTGAGAATATATACGCATTCTGAAAAGTGAAGAAAATAGGAACACGTACTGCATCAGCTCTAACAGTGAAACGAGCTCCTCTGCGAGGATGCATATTTCTGGACGTTCCCGTCATCGACAAGAAGGGCAAGGAGCCCTGTGAGAACATACTCGACCTTGAAGCTCCCAAACAATTTATTTGGCTCATGGAGGAACTGTCAAGTTGTGAAAAGGAAAACCTTTAACTTGCTTTAACATGACTATGTCAAGAACTTATTCCAATCCAGAGACTTTGAAACAGAGAAGCTTACTTTTGTTGTCGACGACTTGATTCGACTCTGCTAGGATAATAATAAGCTCTCAGTGAAAACTGAGGACGAATACTCCACTGAGCAACACATGTACTTCCAAACTGTATTAGAGCCATTTCAGCTCTATACAAATCACACACTCCCTGCAACACCCAATTAAGACAATCTTGAGAATTTATCACATACTTTAAACAAAGCTGAATAATAAGATTTTTCAATTTCACTTTGAAAATAAATCAGAAACCATCACGAAACAGACGAATCTCTTCTTCATCGTCCAGTAAACCAAAAAGGCAAAATCATTTCTATACAAATCCGAGCTGGGCGGGAAACTAGGCGGCGGAAATTTTTCCGGGCCGATTCTATACGCCGCAATTTTGCCTAAAACCTCGTTTCAATTGCAAAAAGAAAAAAAGAAACCTGAAAGAGAGGAGAGATAAAGAAGAGGCGAATACAGAGATCTCTCTGAAGTGAAACTTACCGTAATCAAATGGTCGACGACGACGACGGGAGAAGGAAGAGCTGTGTTAGGGAGAGAGAGAGAGATAAGAAAAACTGAGTAGTGAAGAAACGAATGAAAGGAGGTCGCTAGAAGAGCGTAGCCCTTTTCTTATTTTTTAAATTTCTTTATTATTTATTTACATTTTATTTTATTTTATTTTATTAGTATGAATTAGAAAGATAAGAATATTAGGTGGGAAAAAGGACTAAAAAATAAGAATCTTTTTGCAGAGCATGAGTATCTAGAATGTGTATTAAATGGAATCATCATATTGATACATTTTTTCCCTATAAATTTATAGATGAATAATATAGAATAAATTCAAATAAAATGTTAGTGACATCTCCACTTTGTTTGTATTATCTCCATTTTTCGAAATATGATACTGTTTTTCAGATACAAATTTAAAAGCTCTACAAATTAAGTAACTACACCAACAATCTCCCTTAAAAGAAAAAAATCTCCCTTTTTCACTAGTAAAGAAAATAAAATAGTACAAAAGTTTGATATTACCTGTTTTGGTAATACATCAACCACATGATTTGGCCTTTTGTTTTCAAGAAATCGAAAGTACAAGTAGGAGTGTCTTTTCGGTTTCCAACTACTATTAAAAGATTTTGGAATCATCACAAAAAGTTTTCTCTTTCTGTATATAATGAGAATTGAGGAAAGAGATGGGTGTATATAATGAGAATTGAGGAAAGAGATTAGGTTTTGTTTGTGGTACAACTAATAATAGCATCACGTTAGGCTTTGGGCTCTCTTTAAGCCATAAATCAATTAGTACTTTGATTCGGCCACTTGGTTATCTTTTGAATTTGTATTGTCTGAAGTCCTGAAAGAAAAAAAAAATTAACCGTGACTTGAGTAATCTGTTTTTTTTTTTTACACGAATAACTGTCATCTTTTAGTCGAGGTAGACTGGCACCCTAAAGTCTTTGTAGGCAACCACAACTTTGATGTCCATGGGCTCAGGGTAGTAGCCAGCTTCTGTCAGCCTATTTCGAATGATTCCATACACATCATTGCCATGGAAACCAGTCGGAAGTGAAACATTTTCAATGTGATGCTAATGACGGGAGACAATGGTTTCTCAGAAGATATAGAGCGTTTGAAAGCTGCTGGACACACTATTTTGACTGTTTTTTTGAAAGATCAAAGGTCAACCAGATTGTTCATTTAAGATCAGAACACAGTGTACAGAAAGACTGAGAAGGAGAATGTGCAAGCTATTAGTAGGAAGTATAAGAGGAAGAACGCGAACATCTTTTTCAATGTCCCACCAGCCATCGGTCTGACACAAACAAAATGAAAACATTGTCAATCTTATTTCAAATTAAAGCACACCAACAAAATAAAAATATTAATGATAAGAATTTGTTACCTTATTATAATTCTTCACCTTTATAGCAGGACCAGTCTCATCTTCAATCTTTTTCCTCTCATCTTCAGTCTCTGTTCGGAACTGTTCAGATTCTCACATCATTGTAGTATTTTGTTCAAATTTTGCACGGTAAGACCTTAGTTATTAGATCATTTTCAATAATTATTAGTACCTTAAAATTATTCACCATTTACAAGCGTATCTAACATATCTTTAAATCTCATATCATCAATATATAACTTTTGTAACCAAATTTTTTATGAACAGAACAAACATAATCAAAGAAACCATATTTCTTCTTCTTATTGCCTTGATTTTCTTCGTAAAATTCTCCAACTCATGACCCGACTTTTTTTTAAGTTTTTCAGATACAAATTTAAAAAATCTACAAATTAAGTAACTACCAACAATCTCCCTTTAAAAAAAAAAACCAATCTCCTTTTTTCACTGGTAAAAATAAAATAAAATAATACAAAAGTTTGATACAACCTAATTTTTCCAAGCCACTACATACTTAGAAAATTAGGCTCTTACGGTCTTACCTGTTTTGGTAATACATCAGCCACATGACTGGCTTTTGTATTCAAGAAATCGAAAGTACAAGTAGGAGTGTCATTCGATTTCCAAATACTATTAAAAGATTTTGGAATCATCACAGAAAAGTTTTCTCTTTAGGTATATAATGAGAATTGAGGAAAGAGATGGGTTTTGTTTGTGGTACAACTAATAATAGCTAGTGTAGGTTTGTGTTGGGGGGTTAACTTGAGTCTAAAGTTAACTTCACTGAGAAAATTTGATTTCATGAGTAAAGAAAGAATCTCCCATCTTTCTTTATACAAACCAAAAAGGTTCTTTATGAAGAGTTCTTTGGTATGGTATTAGAAATAAACAAAATTGTTCTTGAAAGTAAGAACAAATCATACACAAAAAGTTTATTATTTGATTGGAGACAAATTAAGTGGATACATAGTTTACAACATCAAAACGATCAAAAACACATTTTTGTGTCCGAACCGTTACACGGAGACAGTGGCACGGAGTGGCTCAAGGGCTTCCTTAATCTTCTCAACCGCAGTTCGTAGAACGTCCAGAGATGTGGCGTAAGATATCCGAATACAACTATCATCCCCAAAAGCATCACCAGGAACCATAGCAACCTATAAAACACACAAACATAAATTGCATAATGTTGCGTTTGCGTTTGAATGTGGGAATGCTTTTGAAATAGTTTTTTTTTGGAGGAGTTTACCTGAAACTTGTCAAGAAAGTACAATGCAAGAGACGACGAGTCGTTGATCAGACCAAAGCCTTCAGCTTCTGATCCATAGTATGCACTGAAGTCAATAAAGAGATAAAAGGCTCCCTGCAAGTAAAAATAATGCCGACAATCAAGAACAAGAGGACAGAAGACGAAACTAGCAAAGTAATAATAGCTTCAAAGATAAAGAGAAGAAGCACCTGAGGTTCAGAGATCTTGACGCCTTCGATTTCACCGAGGCTTTTAACCAAGAAATCTCGTCTTTCTCTGTATGCTTTCACCATCACAGCTACGGTTTCTCCTCCGGCTTTTCCTAACCCGAGTGCAGCAACACCTGCCTTCTGAGCAATGCTACCAGCTCCTGAAGTAACCTGATGAAACAGAACCGATTTCATTACACGATCTTGTCTTTTTTTTTTTTAATATAAAGATTTAGAGAGACATACCTGGCCTTGTAATTTACTACAAGCTGCCACTATATGTTTAGGACCAGCGAGATATCCAAGTCTCCAACCCGTCATTGCGAAAGCCTTTTACATATCATATGATCAGCTAAGAATCTAATCTCTTGACATTAGATTTAGCTCAAAAGATAGACAAAAGCTTTACCTTTGAGAAACCGTTTATTGTCAAAGTTCTTTCATACATATCTGGCAAAGAAGCAAAGCTTGTGTGTGTTGCTGGTGCATAGATTATGTGTTCATATATTTCATCTGATATCACCTATACAAGAAAATGAAAGAAACAGAGTTTTTTTTTCTTTTTAGCGAAAAAAACAACAAAATTACACAAAGATGGAGTTTTGAGTTTATAAGGTATATATATATATACCAGGAGCCTTGGGTGCTTAGCAACGATCCTTGCAATCTCTAGGAGCAAACTCTCGGGGTAAACAGATCCGGTAGGGTTTGAAGGAGAACAGAGGATGAGAAGTCTAGATTTTTCAGTCAGTTTCGACTCGAGATCCTTTGGATCCAACAAGAAGTTATCTGAAATCTTGGTAGGAATAATCACTGGAGTTGCATCCGCCAATCTCGCCTGTTCTGTGTAACTCACCCAATACGGTGCAGGAATTATAACCTAGTGAAACACACAGACTTCACTATTGTAAACAAATATCACAAACAAAAAAGCTCGAAAGAAAGTTTTTTTTTTCTTTTGGGGCAAAATTACTTCATCTCCAGGAGAACAAACTGCAAGAACTGCTTGTAAGATACTTTGTTTAGCTCCGTTGCTAACCAAGATCTGATCAGGAGCATACGAAAGTCCATTTTCCTCTGAGAAGAAAACAGAACACAAACATTGATTTGACTCCATTTTTCGACATAATCCAATCACAAAGCCTTCCTTTATTACCTTTTAACTTCCGACATATTGCTTCTCTAAGCTCCGTGATACCAGCATTTAGCGTATACCTAGTGAAACCATCTCGAATGGCATTGATCCCGGCCTATACGAAACAGATTGAATCAGAAGAACAAGCCAGAGACAGAACATAGAGAAAGCAGTTGGAGGAATGTCTTTATCAACCTCAGATACAATCTTGGGTGTATCGAAATCGGGTTCTCCTGCTGCGAGCCTGATAACGGGAACACCGGATTGAACAAGAGTGGCTGCAAGATCGGTTATGACCATAGTCTTGGAAGGTTTTAAGGATTTTACACGCGGGCTAAGTGAAGTATCTACTGATAAAGCCGATGACAGAGTCTCTGCATCGTTTGGTTTGGCCATGGAACAGATTCTAGACGAAATCTTCCCTGACTTGCAATACCTAAACGTCACAGACACGAGACCAAAAATCAACTTAGAGTAGTAAATCCCGAATTCAAAAGTTGCAGTTTTTGAGGAATGGTTCAGATTTCTAAGACCAGCAGAGCCAAATCAACCCGATTGAAACAGATGATCGAAAGTCACGAAATTGAAGATTAGAATGGAGAGTAAACGCACGAGAGGGAGAGAGGAAGTGGTTGGAAACAAATCGACTCGATTGGCTGCTTCTTTGAATCTGGGTATGGATCGGCTCTAGCGACGGCAACGGCGGCGGAGATGACGGCGGCGGAGCTCTGAGTCGACGACATTGGAGAAGGTGGGGTTGGTGAGTGGAGATTTTAATAAAAAGAGTCGAGATTTTGGGTGAATTTGTAAACGAGAGTGGCGGAGAGAAAGTTGGAGGAGTTGGTGAAGGCAAAAAGTTAAGTAACACAAAGAAATGGAATTAGTTTTAAAAAAAAAAAAATATATTAGCCACCAACCATTATCAGTCGCCGCCTCGCCGGGAATAATGTTGTTCGTGTATTGTTGTTTGTTTGTACCAAATACTTACTAGATATTGTTTGTGTTTGGCATAAATTATTTTTGGGTCTTTTAGCTGAATAATCATATTGAGATATGGAATT
Source organism: Alliaria petiolata (assembly GCA_020283515.1). Taxonomy (NCBI): domain Eukaryota; kingdom Viridiplantae; phylum Streptophyta; class Magnoliopsida; order Brassicales; family Brassicaceae; genus Alliaria; species Alliaria petiolata. The sequence continues at coordinate 91,672,033 of JAHZTW010000003.1, read as the reverse complement.
AAGGTTATAGCCACAGCAAACATAAAACATAGAAAGTAACCAAAAACCCTAGACTATCTTACTTTTCAGACGAAAATATCCTTATTGACCAAATAGAAAAAAAATCTAAATTTTATACTATTTTATTATTGTAAAATAGTACATTTTGTAATTGTCAAATAATATGTCGTGATTATGTTATAAATAATACAACAATATATAATGCTTAACCAATATCGTCATTGATTACATAAACATTTATTCTTTTTATACAATAAAAAACAGATTTTAACTGAACTACTAAATGATTAAAGAGATTTGAATCAACTATAACCGTTTTGCGAGCTAACGTTGAAAAACTAAAATCATCTTTTTGGCAAGCCAATCTTTTCCATTCTATTAATAACATATATTACATAGTATAATGGCGAAACATCAAAATAGTATAGTACTATATTGTTTCTCTCTAGATTTCATCCCCTCATTCACATCGATCCTTAAAAATAATCTCCCACTTCAAACAAGCCATGTTCATGTCCCTCTTATCTCTCCTTAATTCTCCTTTGATGCCTCTCCTCTATCTTCCACCATTGTATCTTCTTCGGATCCAACAGAGAGGTGTATACAAAACGCAAATGAAGTAGATCCGATTTTGAGTGTGAGTCTTCAAGAGCATGACCAAATATCCTAGCAACGAAGCTGCAAAAAACAGGAAAAAGATGTACATGTGAAATACTTATGTATAAATCTATTGAAGAAATAGGAATCAATCATCCGAGAAAAGATTACAAACCCCAGCACATGTACTGTAACTGGCTTAGAAAAGAGAATTTACGGAAGGAAATAAACCACTTCTTCTGATCTAAACAAGCTATATTCCATTCTATGTAGATAAAAACAGAATAGTATTGGTTAACCAAAAATTACGTGTTTCCTAATTGAAATCAAAATATCAAATCCTCTTCTCTTCCTACTATAATTCTCTGCCGAATAGAAAAATGTTAATACTATAAACTCTCAATTATAGTATTCCAGGTAACATCATCTCTTTGTGACATTTTGTCGAACACGTTACAGGTTTCAATAATTCTGTCACAAGAACAAAAATGAGAACACCCACAAAAATAATCTTGTTAATTCCCAACAAATATCCAGATGAACATGAAAATCTGCTTAAAAATCGATAAAGCAGAAAAATATACATACCAGATAAGGGGAATTTTGAACAAAAACATATAAAATATAATAGGCTTTAAGATAATAGATTGGGGGAGAAGAAGAAGAGAGCGTACATGATGTTGTCACCGACACAAAGGCCACTGAAGGTCTTTCTCTCGTGCGGTTGGCGACGGAGCTCCTGACGAACGCCGAGAATGCTCGTTTCAAATCGAGGGGTTTGAGATTGAAAGATGTGAAAACCGAAGCAAAGCTAATCTAACTGACAGCAACTGATCTCACGCTTGTTCAGATTCTAAAATCACAAGAAAATATTGATGTAACGAAGGAAAAAAAAATGGCTTGAGAAAGGTAAAGAAGGAGAGGAGGATAAATTAGTCATTAATTCATATTATACAGATAATACTCTAGCCATACATTAATATGGTTATAAAGTTAAATAACAGGTTCAATATGGCTAGTGAGCCAAAATTCTCATTATTTTTTGCACACTTTTTTTTTTTGAGAAAATTACCTAAGATAACCTGACAAATATTAAAAATAGCTAAAATAATTTATCTTTACTTTTTATTATTTAAATAACCTGTTTTTGACCTCATTTTTTTCATTAATACTTAAATTATCCTTTTAGTAAAACTAACTTTAATTATAATCTATATATATAAAGGAGACTTTAGTCTCTTCTTAGGCCTCCAGCTCATCTCACACTCTCTATAATTTTGACACATCATCAACTAATTTTTATTTGATTTATTATGTTTTATGTTATTTAATATTTCAATTCTTATAATAACTAACATTCATTAATGTAATAGATTCAAATAGAATATGAAAAATCAATAAATCATAAAGGATAATTTATATATTGATCTAAAGAAACTTTAGTTTAATAATTTTAATTATATTATATTATGGATTTTAAAATATATTTCTTAGTTTGATATTTTTTAAATTTTAACGAATTAGAATAAAAATTATTTACTATAAGTATGTTATACACTTATAACAGTTATAGGGGAGAAACAAAAAAATGTATTTTCATGGTTAGAAATCAATATTTAAGTGAATGGAATTTTAAAATATATGAGAGATAAAATCTGTAATCCCAAATTTTTAACATGTTCAACAAAATTTACGAATAAAAAATGGACAAAGTTTTATAAAAATTATACAACACATAAATTAAAGAACATCATAGATTGAGAATGGCGAGAGAAAGAAGAGTTATGAGGAAGATAGTGAATGTTAAGTTAAAGTCGCAACAAAATAGTATTTGTAGTTCAATATGTTGAGAGAGAGAGAGAGAGATTAATACATATTGCAAATTCATCGATCACATCAAATATTTATGAAAAAAATATTAATATTGTTGTAATGTATCTAAAAAAACATTAGATGTTACGAAAGAGAAGGAGAAAGAGAGTGACACGGAGAGAGAGAAAGATTAGTGCATCTTGCAAATATATCGATCACATCAAACGTTTATGAATTTTTTAAATATTGTATGTAATGTATCTTAAAAAACATTAGATATTTATGAAAGAAGATTAATGTTTTATGAATGAACGTCCGGCNTATGGCTAGTGAGCCAAAATTCTCATTATTTTTTGCACACTTTTTTTTTTTGAGAAAATTACCTAAGATAACCTGACAAATATTAAAAATAGCTAAAATAATTTATCTTTACTTTTTATTATTTAAATAACCTGTTTTTGACCTCATTTTTTTCATTAATACTTAAATTATCCTTTTAGTAAAACTAACTTTAATTATAATCTATATATATAAAGGAGACTTTAGTCTCTTCTTAGGCCTCCAGCTCATCTCACACTCTCTATAATTTTGACACATCATCAACTAATTTTTATTTGATTTATTATGTTTTATGTTATTTAATATTTCAATTCTTATAATAACTAACATTCATTAATGTAATAGATTCAAATAGAATATGAAAAATCAATAAATCATAAAGGATAGTTTATATATTGATCTAAAGAAACTTTAGTTTAATAATTTTAATTATATTATATTATAGATTTTAAAATATATTTCTTAGTTTGATATTTTTTAAATTTTAACGAATTAGAATAAAAATTATTTACTATAAGTATGTTATACACTTATAACAGTTATAGGGGAGAAACAAAAAAATGTATTTTCATGGTTAGAAATCAATATTTAAGTGAATGGAATTTTAAAATATATGAGAGATAAAATCTGTAATCCCAAATTTTTAACATGTTCAACAAAATTTACGAATAAAAAATGGACAAAGTTTTATAAAAATTATACAACACATAAATTAAAGAACATCATAGATTGAGAATGGCGAGAGAAAGAAGAGTTATGAGGAAGATAGTGAATGTTAAGTTAAAGCCGCAACAAAATAATATTTGTAGTTCAATATGTTGAGAGAGAGAGATAGAGATTAATACATATTGCAAATTCATCGATCACATCAAACATTTATGAAAAAAATATTAATATTGTTGTAATGTATCTAAAAAAACATTAGATGTTACGAAAGAGAAGGAGAAAGAGAGTGACACGGAAAGAGGGAAAGATTAGTGCATCTTGCAAATACATCGACATTGTTTTGTGTTTGGCATAAATTATTTTTTTGTGGAAATTGATTTCTTATGGAAATTCATCGTGGAAATTGATTTCACAACCAAATACTTACTAGACATTGTTTTGTGTTTGGCATAAATTATTTTTTGCACACTTTTTTTTTGGAGAAAATTACCTAAGATAACCTAACAAATATTAAAAATAGCTAAAATAATTTACCTTTACTTTTTATTATTTAAATAACCTGTTTTTGACCTCATTTTTTTTCATTAATACTTAAATTATTCTTTTAGTAAAACTAACTTTAATTATAATTTATCAATAAAATTAATCTTTAAATCATAAATTAAGAAAATGTTTTCCATTCAAATTTATAAACAACTAGAATAGGACCCGCATATATGCAGGTTTTTAATAAAATATTTCAAATCCGTAAATTAAATTAAAAACAAAATTGAATACTCTGTAAAGAAAAATGAATAATCGAATATTTTTCTTTTTGTATTAGTAATCGAAAAAGAAACTTAAATGAATAACAACATTTAAGAAAATAATAAAACTTAAAACCCGTTAAAATATTTGTTTTAACAAATAGAAAGCATAATCTGATCACTACTAAACAAATATATGAAAAATACAAAACGGAAACCTAAAAATTATTTATTTATTTTAATTCTCATTTATTTTAAAATTATAATATTGAAAACACAAAATCTGTTACGGATCGTAAGCAACATTAACTCTACTTCTCATATAGTTCACACATTGTATTGATGTCAAAATATTGTTCTATTAAGAAGACTGAATATTTTCTTTGGATATAAATATTGTATCGCTATGTGGTTTACTTTACTTAGTTGTTTTGCGGTTTGGCGACACACACAAAAATACAAAGAGCAAAACAAAAGAGATATAAAGGTTGGCGAATCTCATTGGAAACAAAATCACATTCCAAACAGTGAAATATTTATATATATAATCTTTTTTTGGGACAAATATAGTATGTGATAATATATATATATTAGAAAAGGACCCGCATAAATGCAGATTTTTAATAAAATATTTTTAAAATCGTAAAAATAAATTAAAAACAAAATCCAATAATGCGTAAAATAAAATAAAATTTACTTTCATTAATATTTCCATATATATATGTTGAATTATGTTTATTTCTAATGCTTTATCTATATATATATATATATATTTATTCTAAATTTTTGGTGAATTAATAATCCTTCTTTTATCATAATTGAAATCTAGATTATGATCCGCGTATACGCAGATTATAAATATATTTAAAATTCATTAAAATATTATTTTTAAAGAAAATAGAAAACAAAATCTGATTACTACTGAAAAAATATGAAAAACATAATTGCGAATCCTAAAAATTATTTATTTATTTTAATTCTCCTTTATTTTCAATTAAAATATTCAAAACAAAGAATCTGTTGCGAGTCCTAAGCAACATTAAACCTATTTCTCATATATTTCACACACTTTATCAACTATCTTTTTCTATTCCGCTGCATTAAAAACTTGGGTATTCAATTCGAGTACGTTAACAATCTCCCCATTCTGTTTTCAAACAAATAAAGTCTCTCTTTCTCTTCACATTTATCTCCTTTATATGATCTCTCTCTTCTCTAGAGAAGTTATGCTTCTCAAGACTCACATCAAAAGCCTCTCTACATGATTCTTGATACCTTTCTCCTTGTTGAGTTCACCATCGTTTAATGTCATATCATTAGCATCTAAAATTTCTATTTCTAATTAAAATATATCTTAGTTAATCAGATTTATTTTTTGTTTCTCTCGTATATGATCTTTCTGCTCTCTAGAGAAGTTATGCTTCTCAAGACTCGCATCAAAAGCTTCTCTACATGATTCTTTCAATCATCCTTCTCCTCGAGCTCATCATTCTCTAATGTCATATCTTTATCATCTGAAATATTTATTTTTTAATTGAAATATATCCCACTTAATCCAATTTATTTTTGGTTTTCCTTTTTCTTTTCTTAAATTGAAATAGATCCTTTTATTTTATCTTCCTTTTCTTAAACTGAAATATATCCTAGTTAATTTTATTTTATTTTTGTAATTTAAATCGATAAATTTGACGTTTTTATTTTTTAAACCGTAGTTAACTTATTTTCCTTTTTCTTAATTTTCTTATTTAACTTTTCGATTTTTTATTTTTCTTTGGTATTAGTAATTGGAAAAAAACTTATTTTCATTTTCTAATTTTAAAAATAAAATTTTGATTTTCCTTTTAGTATTAGTAATTGATCATACAATTTCCTTAATTCAAATAAAAAACATAAAAAACTTATTTTCCTTTTTTAGTTTTCTTATTCATATTTTTTATTTTTTATTTTCCTTCTTGTATTAGTAATGAAAAAAATTATTTTTAAAAAAAAATAATTTTTAGATTTATGTAAAAATTATGTTAACATTTAATTGGTTGAATTTTTTAACACATGTCAAAATCTAATTGATTAACTTAAAGTTTTGATTTTCCTTTTATTATTAGTAATTTATCATAAAATTTTCTTAATTTAAATGAAAAACTAAAAAAACTTATTTTCGTTTTTTTTAATTTACTTATTTACATTTTTGATTTTTGATTTTCCTTTTTGTATTAGTGATGAAAAAAAAATACTTATTTTCCTTTTTCTATTTTTAAAATTAATTTTTAGATATATGTGAACATGTTAAAATCTAATTGGTTTAATTTTTTTAACACGTGTTAAAATCTAATATATTAACTTGACACGTGTCACGATTATGTTAAAAACTAACTTTGATGCATCCTACTTTATATAATAAGATCATATAATTTTTTACCATTAAGATTTTATCTACAATAGTTTATGGAATATCCAAAGAATCTACCAAATATTTGCAGTGTGCAAAAGTGTATGATAGACTAGTAATCTCAAATCTAAGTCTACCTATATAAGTTTAAAGACATTCATAAAGTCTCTCAATTTCCAGACTAAAAGATCAAAATCTAAGTCTACCAGTAAGTTTAAAAGACTTTTATAAAGTATGCTAGTCAGTTTGGAAGACTTTCGTTATCGGTAGAGTCCGCCAATTTTTGGCGTATTAGAAAGCTGAAATCTAAGCATGCTACTAAGTTTAAAAAGCTTTTGTAAAGTCTGCTAGTAAATTTGGAAGACTTTCGTTAAGTCTACCAAACCTCAAAATAGTCTCTCAGGTATCCACGTAGTGTCTACCAAGAAAATGGCAGACAATAATTTACATTCGAACCCTTTGTAATGCATATTTACAGTTTGCTAAAATCTCTCAAAATTACCTAAACAACCTGTCTACCAAGAAAATGGCAGACAATAATTTACGTTCGAGCCCCTTGTAATGCATATTTACAGTTTGCTAGGGAAATCAGCCAATTCATTCCTCAACACAGTTTCGCGGTCCCGATCAGTACATGCACTTAATACTTGTGCTAAAACATACATCAACACAAATATATTTCAAATTTCATACATGAATTAACAAAATTCGGTTAAATCATACATTGACCTCAAGTCTGTTAGTCAAACGTTACTGGAGGATGACGTGTCCGTTTACGGAGGCTGATGTGGATATATAGTCACCTAATAAAAACCCAGATTGCTCATTCCAGTAATACGACGTCGTTTTGGCCAGCAATTTTTTTAAAAAAAAAAAAACCAAAACGTTGTCGTTGACTCTGATACAAATCCGAAGAAATGCATCGAAAACGCCGTTGAGTCCATCGTAATGTCATGGTGTTCTTCAGGGATTGTAGCGTCTGATAATCTTCTACGGTTGACACAAGTCTGCAGAAATTATCCTCTGATTGGGAAAAAAAAATTTCTTTCGATCAAAATCCATTTCACTACATGACTAAGAAGAAACATAATCGCGGAAATGTGTAAAGCACAAACACACACTTTATCAATTTTCAAAAGTGTGCCCCCTTATCATAGTCATACTTTTTCGGATCATCATCCTTTTCAGATTCTGAATCGGAAAATATGGATTCTTCCTCCGCCGCACGCCGCCGCATAAACGCTGTCCACTCCCATCTCGTCACGTCTTCTCGCTCTTCCCCTCTCATCCGCTCCAACCCCACCGCCGGCGAGTTCTGTCTTGGTCCGTGTTCCTCTATTCTTCTCATCGATATATCTCATGTAGAGAAGTAGCTTCCGCTTCTGATTCCCTTTGTTTTTTTTTTGTGTATTCTGATCACAATCAAATAACGGCTTTAGTGTTGTGCTTCCCTAGAAACTGAGTACTGGCAATTGGAATGTCTACATGTTGTTCTTCTCTACGATCGGCTTCTCTGTTTCTCTCCCTTCCGTTTAATCTTCATCTCTCAATTTCTGTTCTGTTCGATTTCAATTTGTTAGATATGCTCGATCTCCGTTCAAGCTCGTTAGCAGACGATTTAATCGGGTCAAACATAAAGCGATTTTTTGGGCCTCAAGACCAATTTCTCCACGAGAGGGTCGTCTTCATCGTCACCGTCTCCTTCAGCGTCTTCGTTATCAGCTAATTCATCGAAAAACCTAATTACTTTGACATCATATTCTGATGTATCAGCTTGTTAACCGGTTTGCGGCGTCGACGGGGAGGAGTTGGGCGGCTTCGACTTAAACTTTGTCCCGCTTCAAAATGTGAACGGAGGTAATCTCTTGGTCGGTTAAGCTCACTCGCCGAAGCCACTTTCTCCGCTTAGCTATAGCCTCCTCGTTTGTTTCTGATGAATTGTTCATCGGATCTTCCGGCTTTTCCGGCGCCATGGAATTTGGGAAATTTGGGGGAATTTTCTAATTCTAGGGTTGGAAAATCAAGGGATCAAACAATAATTTTTTTTTTTTTTTTTGCAATTGATTTGTTTTGCATAAGCTATTTTTCACTAATTTAGCATTCACCCAACACTCTTTGTTCCTCCTTTCTCTCTCTCAAACTGTCTCTGGAAACCGAAGAAGATGTCGATCGAAGAAGATGAACTATTGTTTATTTGTCAAATAAACAAAATACTGTATGTCGTTTTATTAATTTTTTTTTTAAAAAAAAATTGCTGCCAAAAAGGACGTCGTATTAATGAAACGAGCAATCTGGGTTTCGATTAGGTGACTGCCTCCTTAAACGGACACGTCATCCTCCAGTAACGTTTGATTAACAGACTGGAGGTCAATGTATGATTTAGCCGAATTTTATTAATTCATGTATGAAATTTGAAACATATTTGTGTTGATGTATGTTTTAGCACAGGTTTTAAATGCATGTACTGATCGGTACCGCGGAGATATGTTGAGGAATGAATTGGCTGATATCCCCAGTTTGCTAAAATCTCTCAAAATTACCTAAACAACCTAACAATTGATACAGCGGACTAAACAACCAAACAATTGATACAGCAGACCCACGTGAAAGGTAAGGGTGTCACTTGGTCCTGGTTAAATTATAAAACATAGGGTCTAACTGGTGACCAAAGTAATGATGAGGAATAGTGGATTCCCCTTCATTCCTTAATTTTTTTACCATTTATGAGTAACTTTTTTTCCAATCATTCCTTCTCATTCCTTATTCAAAAAAAAATTATAGAACAAAATCATTCCTTATCAAATTTGGTGAGAAATAAAACATGTTTATTTATTTCCTTTTATATATTTCATTCCCACTAATTCCTACTACTTTATTCCTTTCATTCTTTTCATTTTCATTCCTATTGTTCATTTTATGGTCACCAGTTAGAACCATAGATTTGGAAGCATATATTTGCTGGCTAATTTGGTCAAAATTTATTAGGTTGACCCCTTCTTGACCCAAGTTCGAAGCCCTCGTAATGCATATTTAGCTTCTTTCACCAAATTAGAAACGATATCTAATCATAAGTATATTCTGAACAAAATTAAACTTTCTCAAAATGAACTCGGTTCTTTGTAAATGAATGCAAAATATAGCGTACAAGATACTAACTTCAAAAAAAATTGGTTAAGATCTTTAATTAAATTAAATCAATACTTATTATGTCCGGAGAAAAGGTCCTTCTCGGTAAATGAATGCAGAATATAGCATTTGCACCGAGGGTGGATACTTCCCTGTACCTTCCATGGCACTCGTCATTTCCAAATGTGGAAAATGGAATGAAAAATAAATAGTTGAAATTGAAACAGAGACAGAAACGGAAAGTAAGAGCAGCTTCCAGGAAATGATCACTTAAAGAGTAACAATTTCACCACTCTTCCTTGCAGGTTTGAGATTTTCGAGCTCAACGATTCGCAAGACGTAAATGATTATGAAGATGACCAAAACCCGTCCGGTATGCTTTCCTCAAACGTTTGCTCTCTGGAAAACCTCTGAGTACGCTTACCTGCAAGATGTGTATATGAAACATTTGTATAAAAAAAAAAACGTGAAAAACATAAAACGAGAAGCATTTCAGAAACACAAACAACAAGTGGCACTTTTTGTTCAATGTTTTAGGGCCTTTTAGCAACAAGAAAGTCAGTAAAATACATAATTAATCATTAAGAAAAACTTGCCTTTTGCGAGTACCGTCGGTTGAGATTGTTTTCTCGAATACACGCATGAACACCACCCTTCTGGAGTGGAAAAAGTTAAACAGGTTGTTGCTCAAATGGTTAGACAAATGTATTAGATGATACAGTGGATGCTTACTTCCTCTGCATGTTCTTCGCATGAGAGATGCTTGGTGAAATCATCAAGGCTTTTGAAATCGCAAAAGCACACTTCGCAATAAAACATTTCGGTGGTAGATTCACCCCTTCCACTGCACTTCTGAAGAACGTGTCTTCTTGTCTCTGATATATATACAAGTGGAAAAAGGAAAAAAAAACAAACAAAGTAAAGCTCAGAAACAGCGTAGTTAATTTTAAACATTAGTGGGATGATGATGAGAGGGGGCAAACAAACAACCTGCAACTGCAAGTAAGCTTTCCCAGAGCCACTCTGCAGAAGTGACCAGGACTGACATTTTGTGAGGCCTATATGAATAAGCCATAAAAATGTTGTATTTGCTCTGCTGTTGTCTCCGGGCAATATTATCTGAGAAGACCTCTTCCACAGTATCGGATATGAACATTATTGTAGCCGGAGGAGGTTTACCAGAGAAGCAGGAATTCTCAAGTATTCGCCGTGTCAGATGAAGATGGCCTTGTGAGCCTCTTTAATTCGAGGAAGAAGTTTGCCTCTTCTGCATCTCACCAAGAGAATACATGTACTGTCTCCTTCCCGTTGATTACCCTAATACTTTTTTTATGGGCTAAATTGTGAATACTGAGTTGTGTTTGTTTCCAAATGGAATTATGTGTAGAGAATGCCAGATTCCGTGACTGGGTTGCTCACTATAATGCGGTCTTTGACATTTCTTGGATCAAGGCGCGAGATTTGCTTGTTATTGATCTAAATATGCGTTTAATTCTTTTCTGGAATTGAGAGAAGCTTATTTGATGTGAAGGTAAGCCAAGCTGCACATTCCTAGACTCAGATAAAAGATCACATGTTTCTTTTGAATGGGTTAGAAGTGAATTAGTCACTAAACGATTTAAACAGAAACTAGATAAATCTATATACCTGATTTTTTAATTTGTGGTTTCAGAAAAAGAGATCACATGGCATAGTATGCTGTCCCAGGACTCAAGTGGAACCTTTCTCACAGCATCATGCAAAGACAATAGGTTAGAATTTTAAGATTCGCACTCATTTAATTTTCTTAATGATGGCCTTGCACTATGAGCGAGTCTAACTCTAACCAAATATGTAATCTCCTTTTCAACAATCTGTTGCAGAATCTATCTATACAACAAACTGCAGCTTGACAAAGGACCTTTACAATCTTTCCAGGGTGGCTACTTTGTGATAAAAGGGTCTAAGAAGGTGAGTTTTTTTAGGGGTTTAAAAAGGCTTACATACATACCGCCAAGCTACTGTTATGCAAGTTCCTAAGATGAATATGTTGTGTGTTTGCAGGTCTTTATTGGTTCAGAGAAAATTCCCACGTGCATCACTAGATCAGTTTATAACTTTATATATAATCAATTTTGATCTGGAAATACCCTTTTTGCAGGTCTCCGCCCAGAAGCAGACATTGAAGAATGTCACTGGCTACATGGTAGATGTTATCTGCAAACGTGCAGAAGCTCATTGAGCAGCTGGACAAAGGGAAAGATGATCGCAAGTGAAAGGATCCAAAAAGCATTGTTTTTTGTTGATATTCAGGACTTATAAATCGGTATGAGTCATATTGGAGTATATATTCTAAAAATCTTTACCTTTTATTTTTAATATGTTACAGATTTATTTGTAAAATTTGTTTTGTAAAATCTTAATAAATTTATATGCAACAAAACATTGTCAGTATACTTCAACAAACAACCAAATTGTGACTATGTTGCACATATATAAGTTCTAGTTAACATTACATGTGGCTTAAGTAAGGTGATATAACAAGGCTTAAGTGATTAACACATAAACTTTTCAAATCCTCACCAACAAAAGACATATTCGCTTTATCCTCATCCTCATCTTTCACTGCCAATTACTTACTGTAATTCACATCCGAGTTACGAGACTCATCTTTGCCTTTCATATAACAAGGTTTACCTAAAGTAATATATGGAGACTTTCTTTTTCAGACTTCTTAACTAGACTTCTCAAACATATTTCGTAAGCAGACTTTCTTTAAAATAGATAAAACACAACAACATTACATGTTCGATACCAATATAACAAGTCTTATCTAAGTATTGTACATAGACTTCTTAAATAGACTTATTTTTCAGACTTCTTAAATAGACTTCTCAAACAGACTTTGTAAGCAGACTTCCTTTGAAACTGATAAAACACACCAACATTATAGGTTTGATACCCATATAACAAGGCTTATCAAAGTATTGTACGTAGACTTCTTAAATAGACTTCTTTTTCAGACTTCCTAAGGAGACCTCCTTTGAAACTGATAAAACACACCAACATTACAGAGGTTCGGTACCCATATAACAAGCCTTATCTAAGTATTGTACATAAACTTCTTCAATAGACTTCTTTTCCAGACGTCTTAAATAGAATTCTCAAACATACTTCGTAAGCAGACTTCATTTGAAAATAAACTCTTTTAAATTCGATAAATTTGATTAAAAATGCGTTTTTATTTTTTTTTGTAAAATCAGACTTCGTAAGCAGACTTCTTTTGAAGTAGACTTCTCAACGAAGTCTGCTACTAATAAGCTAAAAGCCTAAAAACACAAGAAAAATAATTAAAGCTTAACTATAACAAATAAACATGTCAAACTCATACATAAGCAAGACCAATAAATAACAAAAACGCAAGAGTCAAATAATTATTTTTATTTGTTACAAATTTCAGATAAATGAATTTTATAAAAAAAATCATGTCAGAGACTAACAAAGAAGACTATTTTCTTAAACTTCTCTAAGAAGTCTGCGCTTAATAAGCTAACTACCTTGAAAAACAAAAAATTTGATTCCACCATACGTATAAAACATTATCATGTAAAACTGATACAGAAGCAAGTACACTTACTAACACAAGCTCAAGACAAAAAAAAATCTTTAAAAATCGTTATAAATTTGATAAAAATGGCATTTTTTAAAAAAACATGTAAAAGTAGACTTCATAACGAAGTCTACTATCGTAGCCAATATATGAAGTCTTCTTTTTAGGTTACTTCTGCAATTAAAAAAAGTTAGTAGACTTCTCCGAGAAGTCTCCCTTACGTGGAGAAGTCTCATATGAAAAGTAGACTTCTAGGAGGTTAGTTTTGCAATTGAAAAATTGTGTTGTACTTTTTATACTTTTCGGATGAGACTTCTCCACGTCAGCGAGACTTCTCGGAGAAGTCTACATTGCATAGTAGACTTCTCGGAGAAGTCTACATTGCATAGTAGACTTCTCGGAGAAGTCTACTATGCAAAGTAGACTTCTTGGAGGTTAGTTTTGCAATTGACCAAGTTTGACTTTTCAAGTAGACTTCCCCACTCCAAAAGAAGTCTAAAATGGGTTAGTTTTGGGGTTGACCAAACATTGAATTAATTAATTAGTAGACTTCTCGGAGAAGTCTGCGAGGAGAGTAGACTTCTCTGCGAAGTCTCATAATTAAATAATATATCCGTCACCCCAAAATTAGCTTCTGAAGTCTACTCAAGAAGTCTGCAAAAAATCAAACATTGGTCAATTGCAAAAATAACCTCTCTTTTTCTACAGACATCTTGAGTAGACTTCGTTTAAAAAGTCTTCGTTTTGGTCAATTGCAAAACTAACCTTTTCTCAAGAAGTCTCACCGGTTTTTTTTGTTCTCAAAGAAAGGCGCAGACTTCAACACGAAGTCTACTATCAGAAATCGGAACACACGGTCAATTGCAAAACTAACCTGTGCATTGACCATCAGACTTCTTGGAGAAGTCTAAGTCTGCTGTCGCGGTACAGATCGGAAAATTCACGAAAATCAACTGAAAAAATTACCTAGAAGTGGTCTTTAGCTTTTTCGACCGCCGAGAACTTCGATTCTAGCCACCACCAAGAAGCCCAATCGCTATGCACGACCAAATCACCGGATATGGCAATATCTTAGAACTTCAAGTTTGAAAAAGGTAAATTAGAGAGTTTTTGGGATGAAAATGGAGAGAAAAGTGAAGAATATAAGGTTATGAGAGGAGATAATGAGCTTAAAGAGCTCAAAAATTGGTTGTAGAAGCTTTAAAAGCTTCAAATTGGTTGAAAATGGTGGTTGGGTGAA
>JAHZTW010000003.1:91598902-91635547 GCA_020283515.1 Alliaria petiolata | reverse complement strand
TTTTTTTTTTTTTTAATTTAAAATGGTTTTTTCCCCTTTTCTGTGTTTGGTTTTCAGTGATGGAAGAAGAATGAGACTTATTGTTGCTTATATAAAGAGTTTTTGGGTGGTTTTCGAGAATGATTTCTAAATTTCTATTGCTTTTCTTTAAATGGTTTTTGTGCAAGTGTGGTGGTGAGCTTCCAAATGTCATTTTATATGAAATAATTCCTAATAAAAGTTTTGGTTCCAATGGGAGAAGTTAGTGTATTACTTATTTGGTAAATATTGTAAAAAGCTGAATAATGAATTAATAATATTGATTATTGGAATTATTTTAGTCTATTACCCGGTTTGGAAATGCATTTGGCGTGAGTCAAACGTTCGGTCTGAAGCTAACAGCGAATTAATTAATCGAAAATTAGATCAATTGATGATTTGTTTTATTGTTTTTAACTAGTTTTTGTTTATATATTATATTTTAAGAAAATATATAGAATGATAAGATGGTGTAGTGGTTGAGTACTACTCCCTCTTTTTAATTAAGTGTCGTTTTAGGATATTTCACACAGATTAAGAAAATATTAAAATTTTCTGTTTTATCCTTCATTAAAACATTATTTTGTTTTATAGGAATAATTAATAAGCTGAAAAAGTAGGGATAAAACAGGAAAATTTATCATAAATCTGCATTAAAATCCGAGAACGACAATTATTTGTAAACAAAAAAACAAGTCTAAAACGACACTTAAATCAAAACGGAGGGAGTATTAATTAGAGATAAATGTCATAAGTTTGATTTTCAAGTGTGAAATTTTGATAATTTTTTTGTTTAATTTTAATGAAGGGTAAAACAGATATTTACTTTTCATCTTTTTTCTCATGAAACACGATCTATAACCTAATACAGAAGCGGCCGTCGTTTTTTTTTTACAATCTTTCGTTCTTTTCTTTGTATTTGTATAAAAATAGACAAATCTATTAAATTAAACTTGATTTTTAAAACTACAACGAACAATAATAATAAATTATTTTATTAAAAAACAGATGCAGGATTGTTTTTTTGTATAACGTTTTTTTTTTTTGGCACAATCGTACTTCATCATATATTGATTATCCGAATACAATATTTCATTAACAAATAAATACATTTTTATGTAACGTATATATGGAAAAAATGCTACAGTTAATACTACTAAAACCAACGGTAAGCTAAAATTCGAAACTTTTTATTTAATACTTTATAAACTACGAATGATCCAAGAATCCAACATTAATCCTGGTCAATGTTCATAGATGGGATAGGACGTTCGTAATCAAATAGTGTAAACACATTTATTGATAAGCTTTTAAAGGTCATGAAGAAATTGAGTGATTTCAACTTTTTGACTTTGTAAAAGGGAATAGACCTTATCTTCACAGTTACGTACGTTGCGTTGGTAAAATAACTCAGATATACAGACAGTATGTGTAAGTATAGTTGTGGTGATCAATGCTTTCGTTAAGGCTGAAAATATTAAATGATAAATACAGTAAATTTTTTATAATTTAATATTCGATAAATTAATAATTATTATAAATTAATAAATTTTATTTGAGCTAATATAAAATTTATTAAAATTTAATAAGATAATAAAATAAATTTTTTTTTTGAAATTTTTATGTAAACATATGATTCTAATAAGAGTATTTGCAATTGGTAGTAATATATAATATGGTATTTAGTTCTCTCACATCCTCTTCTATTCATTATGGTAAATACCAAATCAAAAACTGTTTTTACCCTTTGTTTTACAATCTAATTACTTGATTTTATTTCTCTCTTTCTTCAACCTTTCAGATGAAAAATAGAAGAAATAAAAAAAGAAAAGAAAAAAAGTAATGATAACATTGGTAGACGATAGTGACGGAAATGTTGTTAACGGTAACGGTAGTGACAGTGATAACAATAACATTAGTGAAAATAAAGATGATGACATTATAAATTAATCAATAACAAAGTTATCAATACAATTTCGCATAGCTTTGTAAAGTTAACAAAATTAGTTAATTAATAATTTATATTTTATAATATATGATAATTGTGTTAACATGATAATTTTTACAACTTCTATTTTTTATTATAATATAAGTCTATAAACATAATAATTTATGATATGATAACTAGTGTAACATGATAATTTCATATTTTTATGATATGCTAACTAGTTTGACCTGATATTTTCTATAATATGTTAATTAGTTTAACACGTTAATTACATAATAATAGTATCGTATGACAGTTAACCTTGTGATGAACAGTGTTGTCGGAGTAGTTGTGAACAGTGTTGTCGGACAGATTGTAAACAGTGTTGCTGAAATTTACATTGATAACATAGTTTTCACATAAATGGCATTTGTGTAATTATATGAAATAAGAAGGATTTTTAGGATTAAAATTTACATTGATAACATAGTTTTCACATAAATGGCATTTGTGTAATTATATAAAATAAAAAGGATTTTTTAGGATTAAAAATGTTTTCTCTCTGTTAATTACTTAATTTTGAATTATCTATTACTCTTTACTTAATTAATTGGTCAACTATGTATATATATTAAAATCACCCAATAATAATAAAATAAATTAATAATTAAAATATAGGCTTATATATAGTAAAATATGACTATATTATTGTGTTGTTTTCTGAAAATTGGATTCTCGTTCGAGTTCATCTCTAATTTTGTTATTGTATCAATAATTTTTGGTGTTTTTTTCTTGATTTGCATCTAAAGATTATGAAAACTTTTGCAAGCTATAAGTGATTCCTCACGCGTAGCTACTACGAAATGTTCCATATTATCATCTTCAACTTCATCATCAACATTAAGAACGTTAACCACAATTTATTATAAACTCTGAAATTCCAAGCATGTATCACTTTATCTAGATAGTTGAATAAGCTATTTACATATATCCTTTTCGATAATTGAGATTATTAATCACAACTTTATGTTCGGCTCATCTTCCAAATTTATTGATGCGATGCGACATCTCCTGAACAAATATTGCACGTACGGTTGAAAACAATTTGCTGTTGTGTCTTGATAATCATTAAGAGTTCAAACCGAAAAATATCTGTATGAATTAATAAATCTATAAAATAATAAAATTTTGAAATCTTTAGCATTACTAATTTATACATGTTTTACTGTATAATGAGGTAACAAATTTTTATCTTTAATATTTCTTTTTTGTTGGCTTGCTTTAATTTGAAATAAGATTGACAATGTTTTCATTTTGTTTGTGCCAAACCGATGTCTGGTGAAACATTCCCGATCGGTTTCCCTGGCAAGGACGCGTATGGAATCCTTTGGGAGCGGCTGACAGAAGCTGACTACCCTGGTCCTACAAAACTCTAGGGTGTCAGTAGACCTCGACGAAAAAATGACAATTATTCATGTTCAAGATTTCGATAGTAAGTTGTACATTTTATTTGTATTTTTTGTTTCTTTTGTAAAAAAACAAAAAGATAGACTATTCAAGTCTCGATTAATTTTTTTTTTTTTACGACCCGACAATACAAAAGATAACCAAGTGGCTGATACTGAAATGAAAAAACGAATTGATTTATAGCTTAAAAAGCGCCCCAAGCCTATGCCTCAGAACGTGATGCTAATGACGAGAGACAATGGCTTCTCAAACGATATAGACCGCTTGAAAGATGCTGGACACACCACTTTGGTCCTGACGCGTAACTACTAACAAATGTTTCATATTATCATCTTAAACTTCATCATCAACATTAAGGACGTTAGACACAATTTTCTATAAACTCTGAAAATCCAAGTATGCATCACTTTTATCTAGATAGTCGAATATGTTATTGATATCTATTCTTTTCCGATAATTAAAATTATTAATCACAACTTTATGTTCATAAATGTTGTTTGGCTCATCTTCCAAATTTATTGATGCGATGCGATATCTTCTGAACAAATATTGCACGTATGGTTGAAAACAATTTGCTATTGTGTCTTGATGATCATTTAGAGTTCTAAGCGAAAATTTTATGTATAAATTAATAACTCTATAAAATAATAATTTTTTGAAATTTCAATATTATTAATTTTAAAAAGTTTTATGTTAAGATAAATTGTTACTTTCTGAAAAAGTGTTGATAAGATTACCATCATAGGCAAAATAAGAATTCTCTAATTATTTATATATAATTTCTCACTTGTTTCTAATGGTAAGTACAACTTTTCCCATCTCACAAAAAAAAAACCATTTTGATATATTTCTAAAATAAATAAATTATAAAATAGAATTATGAAGATAATTGATACTTTACGAAGAAGTGATGATAAGAATATTAACACTTTAGAAATTAATTATAATTCGGGATTTTTGTGAAAATGAGAGGATAAATAATAGCAAAATTGTGTTAGATGGGTGGAAACATACCGAATATGCGGAAGGCAGCATCCACTGAAACTCGTGATATATAAGAAAAAACTTCACATTATCATCAATTGTTTTTTTTTTTTTTTTTGCGAAAGGGTTTGCATCATCAATTGTTTTATTTCTATAGTTTAGAATATACGGTAAACCTTTAACGAAAAAACAGTATATACTGCTATAAAGTACAAATTATTACACTAAAAATTCGATTGATTATCGTCGATCTATAGAGTCTACAAAAATAAAATTTTGGAAGTAAATAACTTTTGTTTGAGAAAATTAGTAATAAAATAATACTCCGTAGAGGTGAGTGATTGGGTGTCGTGAGATAAGAGGATTGTTGTGACAAGAGGAGGCAACAATTTGAGCCATTGGTTCATATTTTTTGCAACCGAACAAATTGTTTTTTTTTTTTATAGCATTTTATTTAATTACTTTTGTTTTTATTTATTTATATCTGAATCCCCCCAACTTTAAAAGTGACTGACACACTAAAGAGTCGTCGTCATCATGACTTAGCGTTCGTGGGTTCTGATACGTTGCCGTTTCGAGATATTATGCTGTCCGGCCTGTCCCCATCTTTAGTTGTCAGGTTTATTGATTTTATATTCACTTGGGACAAACAGTCATAATTAATACATATGACTCGGAGGTATCTTGTTTCCTAAAAAAGCTCTATAGCGAATTCGAAATCTGCAAAATGTAACGCACATGAAGGCCATTGAATTTGAAATTTTACCTAACCAATCCATACCAAAAGGCAAAAGAAAATACTCTATATTCGATAAATAATCATATTCAAAATTTTGTTATGCGTTAATCGGACTTGACGTCTAGAAAAAAAAAGGAAATGAATCAGAGACTAATTTTTTGTATTATTTTATTTAATTGTTAATTTATTATTAAAAAACTAAACTTATGATGGTAAATGAACATTAGTATGTAAAAAATATGTGTTTATAAAGTTTCAGTTTTATAAAATGAAAAATAAACATATGGTATTAAGTAAAAGTTATTATAATTCAAGTGTAAAAAGAGTTTTAAATTTTAAAGTTAGTTTTTTCGCACAAATACTCTGTTGATCATCAGAGATTTAGAATTTTGAATTCATAAAAGAAGAATTCATTATTTCTAATACATGATTACATTTCACTAAACTACTTAATTCGGTTATGCATACAAAATTATAAGGAACCATGTGTTTAAAATTATGGTCTAAATAACAGATTCAAGTATGCTCTCATATACTCTTTATAAAAGGGAACTGGGCCTAAATATATACATCCCAAACTAAAACCCTAAAGCCCATTAAGAAAGCCCTGAAAAAATTAAGAAGAAAACGAAGAAGAAACAAACTACACTTAACTTCTTCAGCTCCCGAAGATTTTTTTTTCCCAGAGATATTTCGAATCCGGCGGCGGAAATCCAAACTTTTGTTTTTCCGTCGAAAAAGCTACGAAAATGGGAAGAGGAAGACAAAGAGGTCGTTCTCAGAGGAAACATTTCAAAGAGAGCAGAGAGAATGTCTGGAAACGCCCCAAATCCGATCCTACCGTCGATGCTTCCGGCAACGCCGTCCCGGAAAAACCAACCTGGGAACCTATCTTGACTGATAACCCTAATTTCGAGGAATATTACAAGGTAACATGTTCTTGATTCTATTTCGAATCGAATAGAGACAGTTTTATGTCCCTTTTTTGGCGTCTCATTTTCCTACTCATTAACTTCAGGTTATGAGCTATTGTGGGTTTAGGGTTTTGATTTTAATGGCTTTGCCTCTGATTTAGTGATTGTGATTCTAAATATTGTGTGTTTGTGTGTAGGAACAAGGGATAGTGAAAGCAGAAGAGTGGGATTTGTTCATGGAGATTCTTCGTAAGCCTTTGCCTGCTGCGTTTAGGGTTAACTCCAAGTATGCTTTCTTTCTTTCTTCATTATGTAATTTGTTGATAGTCTCAACGAGGTTTAGTGTTTAAGGTTGAGTTTCAAGTAAAGTTCATGGCTGCTACGACTTGGGATTGGTTCAAGATTGCAATTACTAACTAGATGCTGCCTTCTACTTCTTTTATGGTTTGCAGTAGCCAATTTTGCGATGATATTATATCGATCTTGGAGAATGACTTCGTGAAATCTCTTCAGGCACAGGTAAAGATACAATGTTTGTGATTGGCGTTTTGCATTATACCTGAAAATCTATTTATCTCACATTGTTTTTCTTTTTGGCTTTTCAGGCCATAGAAGGTGGTGAATCAGAGGCTATCAAGCCCTTGCCTTGGTATCCGAAGAATCTCGCTTGGCATTCTAATTTTTCTCGAAAACAGATTAGGAAAAATCAGACACTTGAGAGGTACATTCTCTTGTAGTAACTTCATATTAGTAGAAGGACCTATCAGGTCAAATGACAATTCTAGTTTCTCTGGTTATTTTGTGTGTTTGTGTTACACATTAATGGGTTCTTCATTGTGTTTTTTCCCAGGTTTCATGAGTTTCTGAAATTAGAAAATGAAGTTGGAAACATGACCAGGCAGGAAGCTGTTAGCATGGTAGGGATAAGATAGCTTAGTACTCTCTTCTGCCATTAACATTGTTTTGTCGTTACTAACACTTATAGAACCGTTGTTGAATTTAATCATGCAGGTACCTCCTCTCTTCCTCGACGTACATCCAGATCATTTTGTACTTGACAGTGAGTGAATTTTCATTTGATATTGTTCTGAGACCGTAAAAGTCTTCAAAGGGCTCAAAGAAGTATCCGTCTTGCGAAAGGAAGAAATGTCATTGACTATATCCACTTTCGGGGCAAATAAGAGGTCGATGGTTACTGATCACTTATCTTCTATATGTGTCTGAGCAGTGTGTGCTGCACCGGGTTCCAAAACATTTCAACTGCTTGAGATCATACATGGAGCGTCAGGACCAGGAACTCTACCTAATGGAATGGTTTGTGTTGCTCTTCATATTTTTAGTTTACAAACTGTGGTTTTTAGGTAGATGGATAATTGATTGTTTTTTTCCTGAAAAATCAGGTGGTGGCTAACGATGTTGATTTCCAAAGATCTAACCTTCTCATTCACCAAACAAAGAGGATGTGCACCTCCAACTTGATAGTTACTAATCATGAAGGGCAACAGTTTCCCGGTTGCCGATTGAACAAATCCCGAGCTTCCGAGAAAGGGTTAAGTGAAGATATGCCCATTAATCAACTTTCCTTTGACCGTGTTCTATGCGATGTTCCTTGCAGTGGCGATGGTACACTGCGCAAGGCTCCAGACATCTGGCGGAAATGGTGTTCTAACCTTTGCCTTTTTCGCCTATCTGCCATGTTATGATGCATTTATACAGCATTTGTTCTTGAAAATTTCTTATTCCTTTTGGTTTTTGTATAGGAATTCTGGAATGGGCAATGGACTTCATAGCCTACAGGTTATTCTTGCTATGAGGGGTAAGCTTTTCTTACATGTCCAAGCTAATTTTCCATGAAATTTCTTGTTAGAATGACACGCCTTAATCTTTAACATGCCTGCTTGGTCTTTTCTAGGTTTGTCTCTGTTGAAAGTTGGGGGGAGAATGATATACTCAACCTGCTCAATGAACCCAGTTGAGGATGAAGCTGTTGTTGCTGAGGTAATTTTTCTTGTAACTTCTTCACCTTCCATTATAAACCCATTATAGCTGTAATCGTATCAAAACCCTTGCTTGAATTCAGATTCTAAGGAGGTGTGGAGACTCTGTTGAACTTGTGGATGTTTCCGATATGCTTCCTGAACTTATACGCAGACCAGGTCTTAAGACATGGAAGGTCAGTGTCTACTACAATTTAACTTTCCTAAAGGTCAACCCTATTCTACAAAACCTAATGGAATTACTCATGTAATTTTCCTCTCGTCTCTTTTGGATCCAGGTGCGTGATAAAGGTGGGTGGTTTACTTCTTACAAAGACGTTCCTCAAAACCGGAGAGGTGGGGTTCTTGTGAGCATGTTTCCTTCTGGGGAAAACCCCAAGGACTCAACCGAAACAACGCAGAAGAATGAGAATGGTGGTGTTAACGGCGGTGAAGACGGATGCAAAGAAACAGATGATACTGTGGTGGATGCTATTCCTGATGAACCAGTTGTTGAAGTCTCTGATCTTCCACTTGAACGTTGCATGAGGATAGTGCCTCATGATCAGAACACCGGAGCCTTTTTCATTGCCGTCCTTCACAAAGTTTCACCCTTGCCAGGTAATTTTTTTTTTGTTGTTGTTGTTGAAGAACATGTTTCTTGAATTGATGATAAGCACCTATGGTTGTGTAGAACTTATGGGTAGTTTTCTCACAGAATTTCAGGAGAAACCAAATCCAAGAAAGCATTCATCCACTAAAAATGCTGACTCGACAGAAAAGCCTCAGACTGAAGAAGCGGTTGTTACTGTTGACGTTGAACCAGTAGAGAGCGCAGTGGAAAAAGTTACAGAAGCAGATTCAAACAATGAGAAAGATGATAGCTTGGAGCCCGAGGAGAAGAAACCCACAGAGGGAGAAAACATCACGGAAGAGAAAGAAGCCAATTCGAGTATCGCGGGAGGCAAGAGGAAAGTACCGATGCAAGGGAAGTGGAAAGGCTTTGACCCTGTTGTTTTCCTGAAAGACGAAACACTGATCAACAGCATCAAGGAGTTTTACGGTATCAAAGACGAATCGTTCCCGTTGTACGGCCATCTCGTGACAAGAAACACAGACACAAGCAGCGTGAAAAGGATTTACTACGTTTCAAAATCGGTTAAAGAAGTCCTTCAGCTGAATTTCGCAGTCGGGCAGCAGCTTAAGATCGCCTCTGTTGGCCTCAAGATGTTTGTAAGTACCAAAACAATTTCTATTCTCTCATTCCGGTTTTGATTAAAATTAAAATTATCTGTTACCAATCGAAACGCAGGAGAGACAATCGGCAAAAGAAGGTTCAAGCAAGCCGTGCTCATTCCGCATATCGTCCGAGGGACTACCTGTGATCCTTCCATACATCACCAAACAAATACTTTACACTCCAATGGCGGACTTCAAGCATCTTCTGCAGTACAAATCGATCAAGTTTCCTGATTTCGTCAATCCACAGTTGGGCCAGAAAGCAATTGACCTTGTCCTTGGATGCTGCGTGGTGATCCTCAGCGACGGTGCGTAACTGCTTTGGTTGATGTTATAGAGATGCTTTGTTCATGTATGATGTGGTTTTTTTTAACAGTTTTTTGCTTGGTACATCTCTCAGGTGAAGAACCGGTGAAAGTGGATGCATCGACAATAGCCATCAGTTGCTGGAGAGGGAAGAATAGTTTGGGTGTTATGGTCACTTCTGCGGATTGCCAGGAGCTTCTAGAGAGACTTGCCGACAAAACTCCAGAAACCGAAGGAAGCAATGGCGACTCGGGTGGTGTTGAAGCTATGGAGACAGCTTGAAGCTCTTTCTCTCATCATAACTTCATTTTCTACTTCTTTTTTGTGCTTTTCTTGATTATTCACTCCAAATTCCTTTTCGTTTAAGACGTTTGATGAGTGAAGGGACAAAAAATGAAAGCTTTTGTTCTAAAACCCCTTTTATATTTCAACCATGGGAACAAAAAATCTTCTGATAACTAAAATGTTTTAATCCAATGGATGTTTACAATTCCAGATTCCAAAAGAATAATAGATATACAATGAAAAAGCTCTCTCCCCAATAACACCAAATTCAAGAAAATATTTTTGCAGAAATTGAAAAAGGTTGAAAATTTTTCTTTTCTTTTTCTCAACCGTAATGGGAACAAATCAAGAGGACTTACGAGTTGCTACAACACGTGGTGGTCTTAGTGGGGATCTCCTGTGAAGGACCAGGAATAACAATCTTCTTTCCAGCCATTGATCCCGGGTTGTTCGAATCGCCTTGGTTTTGGCTAGATGCGAGGTTCTTCTTGTTCACCGTGTTGAAGATCTCGGTCAAGAGAGTGTTGAAAGAGTTCTCTACGTTGGTAGAGTTCAAAGCCGAAGTCTCTAGGAAAAACAGCCCTTCTTTCTCTGCAAACTCCTTGGCGTCCTCCATGGGGACCGATCTCTGGTCTTCTAAATCAGACTTGTTACCGATCAGGATGATGACGATGTTCTTATCCGCGTGCGCTCGTAGCTCCTCTAGCCATCGAGGAATGTGCTCAAAGGATTCGCGTTTTGTCATGTCGTAAACCAGCATCGCACCAACAGCGCCTCTGTAGTAGGCGCTTGTAACAGCTCTGTATCTGCTCAGAGCAAAAGAACCAAGAATGTCACTACTGATGGAAGCAGCTACATTGCTTTGTAGTACAATGCAGAAAAGAGGTTACGACTTATAATCTGATCTACTTTTTGGTATTAGATCCTCGTAGAGAACAAATCATCAAATCACAGCGACCACTTCAGCTAATGAAACTTGAGATCTACAGAGACTATTCCTCTAGATCAATGTCCGGTCAAAATGAAAATCAAAATCAAGTGCGACATCTTTCGGATCTTTCTCCAGGCGAATCCACAAAGTCCTAATTAGCGGAACTCATGACTATCACTCTCTCTAGTCAAACGAGGTCGGTCGCTTTCAGGTAACACGCAGATCCAATTTACACCATCGAATTATAAGAACTAATTGTCAATTTCCAATCAACAAACGAGCAAAAACAAATCTAACAAAGAGGTGGAATTCGTAGTAGAACGGAAGATCGGAGAAGGTGTTAGTACCGTTCCTGGCCTGCGGTATCCCAGATCTGAGCCTTGATGCTCTTCTCGTTGATGACGAGCGTTCGAGTCTGGAACTCGACACCGATGGTGGCTTTAGAATCCATACTGAATTCGTCCCGAGTGAACCGAGCGAGTAGCTGCGACTTCCCCACCGCCGAGTCTCCGATCAAAACGACTTTGAAGACGTAATCCACTTTTCCGCCACCACCAGCCATTTTCTTCTTCGCAGCCGGCGATCGATAAACGGAGATCTCTCTACTCTATCGCTGTCGCTGGTTGTACTGAGAGAGAGAAAAAAATTGTTGAAGAGAACATTAATCCTCTACGCCAGAGTCTATGGTAGCCGGAAACGGAACGTGCGAATGTCGTCGCACGTGTATCAAGTTGATTAGCGATGATTATGGTGGGGCCACCAAAATACCGTTGGAGATTTGGATTCAGTATATAAAAGCGAGCCTCGAACTGTAAGAAAATAGATTACGAAATAAAAAGTAAATTGGCCTATACAGGTTTCGAACCTGTGACCTTCGCGTTATTAGCACGACGCTCTAACCAACTGAGCTAATAGGCCATCTTGCTTAATATGTTTCTTAAACTTATTTATTCTTCTATCTGTCGAACTAACCAGAGTGTATGTAGTTCAACGAATCATTGAGACACACATGCATTTTGTTCAATTCTAAGTGGTTGAATTTGAAAAAATGATATGGAACTTTAAGAATTTTATTTTATTTTATTTTTCATTTATATTAATCTGCTACAAATCTCAAGCCATATATAATTTCATTAACTAATCAAAACTAAACAGTAAAAAAATCAACAAACATATATTTTTCCAAAAATAATTATTCCACATTTACTTATCAACATAAATAAGAAATTATTGTTTTTCAATACTTAACAAACAAAAAGGGAATTCAAATATTATAAACCATAAATTTTTGAATACAATTAGAACTAATTCCTAAAAACTCTCTTAAAAATATAGTTTACTTTGATATTTTCCCTAACATGTACTTATTCACATAAATAATAAAATATATATTTAGCTACAAAAATTCAAAATTGAATTTTATAAGAAAAATAAAAATTCTAATTCCTATACAATTAAACTAAGAAATTTTTGAAAACTACAATTTTCCTAACTTACAAAATTTTATTTTTCGAATTTGACATAAATATAACAGATTTACTTAGGAAAATAATATACACTTCACCACACAAATAAATTTATTTTGAATCACCAATTTCTATAAAAAAGTGACAGAGATGAATACCAAAATTAAATTAAATTGTAAATCAGAATTCCACCTTTTAATAAAATATATAACTTTAAAAAAATTTGTGTTTCCCGCACGAGAAGTCATTTAATTCATGGCATAGATGAAGAAGAAGAAGTTCCGGTAACACATGGGATGCATGTGTTGTTTGAATCGTTTTGATTTTGGCGAGATGCGAGATTCTTCTTTCTCACTGTGTTGAAGATCTCAGTCAAGAGAGTGTTGAAAGAGTTCTCTACATTGGTAGAGTTCAAAGCTGAAGTCTCTAGGAAAAACAGCCCTTCTTTCTCTGCAAACTCTCTGGCTTCCTCCATGGGAACCGATCTCTGATCTTCTAAATCAGACTTGTTACCGATCAGAACGAAGACAATGTTCTTGTCGCCGCGTGCTCGTAGTTCTTCTAGCCATCGAGGAATGTCCTCAAAGGATTCGCGTTTTGTCATGTCGTAGACCAGCATTGCACCAACAGCACCTCTGTAGTAGGCGCTTGTTACAGCTCTGTATCTGCTCAGAGCAAAAGAAGACAAATGTCACAAATCGAAGCGCTACATCGCTGCTACGTAGGTACAACTGATACAATATCCAAAACTATAAAATCAAAGGTCTTCAATATGTGGATTTATTATCAAAATATCATTCTCATAACTTCACAAAGTCAAAAATCCTCATTAAAGTCCAAGAAAAAAATTGGTGGCAAGAAGATTTTTAGCTTATTTTGCTCTTTTTGTTTAAATGTGTATAATTTCCTTTAAATGTGTATAATTTCTTTTAAATGTAATTTATTGTAAAGATCTCTTGTAAGAGCTATAAAAGCTCAATATATTGTTCTTATTGTAAAAACACATTGAAATTTTTGGAAATATAAAAGAGAGTTTTTCTCTAAATCTTAGGCTTTGTTTTGTTTATCTAAGTTAGATGGATTTATACACTTAGTAAACGTTTGAATCTATGTCTCTTATGTGCGATTCCTTGGGACTAGGTTTATGAACTCATCACAAGGGCTTTCACACCCTTCGATCCACCCGTCTATTCGCCTCATCCACTGATCCAGCCTGAAAGAGACTTGAGTCCAGCAGGATTGATCTCGTAACCATCCACTTCGATCATCTCTTGAGCAAGTAGAAAGAGACTTCAGTCCAGCTGCTTGCTTCCACCCATTCACCCAACCATTTATAAGATCATCCCCTTGATCTTATATCAACAACGGAGAAAAAGAGAGGTACGTAGACGTAAGACTTAGTGCACAATGAATAGCAAGTTAAATGTAATCACTACGTAATTTGATCAATTTTTTTTAGTATTTAGATCCCATCGAGAGAATGATATAACAAAATGATCCATTCACAATGACCACTTCAGCTGATAGAAGTTAAGATCTACATAGAACCGTTGCTAAGGAGAGCGAAACGAAACATTCATCTTATCCCCAAATTTTAAGTGGTTAATATATATATACATAGATCATATGCCTCCAAATTATCTTTAAAAATTATATGTATAGATTTTATGACACCATACACCTCATAACCGGCCTTGGATCTAATATATAACAACACCTAATTTATCAGAACTATGTATTCATTTTGTTTCATTTCAAATCACTTAAGATTTTTCCACAACTATCAAGAAAATTTATTAAATTTATACTATGGCCCTGTTCGTTTTTGTAGTTGGACGCTACATCTGGATGCTGCATCTGAACGCTGCATCCAAATGCTGCATTTAAATGCTGTTCGTTTTTGATTCTGACTTTACATCCAGATACTGCATCAGAATGATAGTTTGTTCGTTTTTGATTTTGCAATAGCATCCAGATGCAACTAATTGAAAAAGACTAAAAAGAACATCATTTTGTTTAAAAATGAATTAATAATCATTTTGTAATTTTAGCGGGAAAACACAATTTTATGGTTTTGGCAGAAAAACATGATCTTGCAGTTTTGTCGGGAAAACGTGATTTTACGGTTTTGGCGGGAAAACGCAATTGGCGATTTTGACGGAAAACGCGATTTTACGGTTTTGACGGGAAAAACGCAATTTTACGGTTTTGGCAGGAAAACGTGATTTTGCGGTTTTGGCGGGAAAACGCGATTTTGCGGTTTTGGCGGAAAAACGTGATTTTGCGGTTTTGGCGGGGAAACGCGATTTTGCGGTTTTGGCGGTTTTGTCGGGAAAACGCGATTTTATGGTTTTGGCGGTTTTGTCGGGAAAATGCGATTTTGCGGTTTTGGGGGAAAACACTATTATACGGTTTTGGCAGGAAACACAATTTTTCAGTTTTGTCGGGAAAACGCGATTTTACGGTTTTGGCGGAAAAACACAATCTGTCTCTTATACACATCTAGATGTGTATAAGAGACAGACGAAACACTGATCAACAGCATCAAGGAGTTTTACGGTATCAAAGACGAATCGTTCCCGTTGTACGGCCATCTCGTGACAAGAAACACAGACANTCTCCATCTTCTTGTAAAAGCTTCAACACGTATTGCACCTTCTCTTCAATATCTGCAAATTTTCAAAAAAAAAAAAAGGAAAAAGATTTTCACAGAGATCGATCAAAAGTTTCTCATGTAGACAACCTCAAAGATCAGAAAGATCTCAACTTTTTTTGTTAAAGAAGAAAAGGGTTTCAGCAAAAGCGATTCATACGTTAACCCAATCAATCAAACAAATACATACACATATATAGAGATAGAGAGATATAGATAGAGATGGATGAAGAAGGAGAGACCTTGAAGGTTTTGTTCGAGCCATTTAGATTGTTTGGTTCGAATATGACTCGCCCACCACCATGAATACGCATTACTTGCAGCTCTCTGCAGCATCGTCTTCCTCTACGAAATATAATCACAAAAAAGAAATGTTTTTATTTTGATAATACGTTGATTTCAACTCTCTTTGATTCTTCTCATTCAAATTCCCAGAAAACAGAAACAGAGAGAAAAGCTTATGACATTTATGTGTCTGATCCTTTTTTTCTCTCTCTCTTTCTCTCTAGATCTCAATAAGAAAAAGAAAAAAAAAAGGAAATTTTCCCGAGAAAGAAAGAGAAAATTTCGGTGAAGCTTAGACCCACAATGAAAGTTAAGGTTTTTTTTTTCTCTTTTTTGGATCAAAAAGAGATGGATTGAGGAAAGAACGTGCAGCTAATTAAGAAATGAATCTGCTTTTTTTTTTTTTTAATTTATGTGCTTTTTTATCGGTAGGGACTTTGATTAATCTCTCCTTTGAGCTGAGCTGTTTGATTGATCTTTGATCATGGGTGGGAGCAAACCTCGCTCTTCTTTCTTTCTCTCCACCTAATAATATTTTGGTAAAAAGATGTTAGTACTCTTTTTAAGACTATTATTATTTATTAGAATTCTGTCCGCGCTAGGCGCGGATATTCTTTTAATATAATTATTATACAGAATTTTAATGTACCTTTATCTATTTAACAAATCTAGATAATTTTTTTTCCTTCTAAATCCCATCATTTCTTTTAATCATCCAAATTGCAAAGAAAGTTTGTTTATGTTAGTTGTGTATTTGTGTGAATTTGGTATATATGTGACTATGTGTTAATTTGGTGGTATTACATTAGTCACATTATGATAGAAAGCATGAATATATAATATAATATAAACTGTGGCATTTTATTTAGATAATCCGATAATTGGTTATCTTATTTATTGTTTTTTTCCTCGTTCTTTTACTTTTTTTCTCCACAGTGTCTACTCGCTTCCTTTCCAATTCTTTTTTGTGTTTATCTTTTGATCTTTGTTGTTTTTTCACCGTGTGGTCGATGGCTTTGCTAAAGTTTGCGAAAGTAAAATCTTGTTGCTGGAGTTGATTGGGGCTACCAGTTTTCTTGTAATGTAAGATATGTGTAATAATATGTAGTGTGGATTTTTTTTTTTAATTACAAAGATGTTTTTTAGTGTATCCTCATAGATTTTCAGGTTAATGCTTACAAACATGAATTTTTGTTCCATGTCGTTGATGCTTAAGTGTTGTTGAAATAGTTCTGGTTGTTCTCCCATAAAAAAAGCAATACTCTAAGGGCTATATTCACAGATATGTTATTTATAGATCTGTTTACTTTTTTTGTTTTTTTTGCTAAAGAAATTGTTTAATATTTTAATATGAAAAATATAGTATGTTAACACATATGTGTGATTTTGTAGATCCAAAAGCAATTACATATGATTGTCAAATATATAACTTAATAGGTTGGTTTGTTTTAAATTCAGAAACTATTATTCATGTGACTGAATAAATCCAGAATAAGTATAAAATTTAATGTTTGGCGACATATATTTTAAATTATCCTTTAGCTATAATTTTAAAATAAAATTGTTTGCATATGTTTCTGCATATTATGTTGTGCCAAAAAACTCTTTGATTTATTAATATATAATTTTGTTAAATCGTTTCATGAATTCAATGTGTTTATGTACTGAGTTGTATCTCAGTGGTTCTATGTTATTTCTCTGTAAACTCCCTTGATGTCAATATATTTATTTAGACGTTAAAAAAACAAAAACTCTTTGATTCATCGGATTTTTTGTGTCAAATATAGTCGACCTAAAAGTTTTGTGTTACAAATGGTAAAAGCAAAAATACAATAGTTCTTTGCCCTTGTCTCGTGAATTCTAAATATCTTTGCTAATTTCTCTTTTACTCTATGCGATTTTCCTATCCATCTTTAACAAAACTATTTGAGAATCTGAATTTCTATCGGTTCTTTTGGTAATACTGGATTTCTATTGTTGCTGCTCCTTTCCCAAATATCTTTTAGTTTTGCACCAAATCTAATAGAATTTCAAAGAACCAATATTAGTAACCATTTCCCAAATCTTCTATAGTTATATAGTAACCATTATATGAAATAATCTCTTTCTCTCCCACCATGCCACCATAAATGAAAATATGAGTATCTTTTCCTCTTAAAAAGTAATTAGGTTTATGGCTGGTGTTTGTGACACAGGCACAGCTAATGATACAAACTTAGAGAATATACAGCCAACATCAATCGTGCAATATGTAGGCCGTTTCATTATTGGATTAGAGCGAATGCAATCTTTCTCCTAACTGCTATCTTCTAGTATTAGGCTAGTAGTTAAAGATGATATTATCTATAGAGATTGACCGGGAAAAAAAAAGGCTGCATAGATTAACAATAATTTAACCAAAGAGAACTACATTAAATATTTTAAGACCTCTTGAACCGGAAAATATTTAAGCTTAATCTTAAGACAAAATCTTTATCCCCGTCCTCTTAGAACCAATGGTGAGTAAATCACATGTCTTCCTCTCGAGACTTCGCCCCTCTAATTACTTTGTAGTATGTACTTGGGAGGATCTCCTAAACAGTAGCAACAGTCCCATTAACGCCCATCGGAAGATCGAACACAACTCTGTTGTACACAAAATTAAGGGGTTTAGATTGAACACGATTCTTGATGCACGTTTGTCTAATCTCTTCTAACTCTGCCATTTGTGTCTTTTCAAAATCAAACAAACTTTAGATACATTAGTTTTTTTACCTGCAGAAGATCATCCAACTTCTTTTCAATTCATATATACTTATCCATTTGAGCCTTAGACAGCTGAAACATGAGAAGACATTACAAATTTACCATAACTGTAAGTTCTATAAAAAGATCAAAGAATTTGTACACAATTTTTTTCAAGGATTTCAACTTAGTGTTATACGTTGAGACATAAGAAATTTGTGTGTACACATAAAAAATCAACCATTGGCGTGTCCTTGCAGAAGCTAAAGTGCATTATTGGGATCAATGTGCTTACCCTATTTGGCTTATTCAGATGAAGGATAACATCATCTGAAGGAAAGATAATAACACATTGATCAGGCAACAATCATAAACTAATCAATGATCCGAAGATCCTTCACAAGCACTTACCCGCAATGCAAAATCGAAAAAATAATTAGCTCCACAAACGACACCTCTCAATATTCCCATAATGTTCTTGATCCTATGAATCATAAATTGTTGAGATTTTCTTATTCTTCAATATAGATGGTAATGAAGTTCGGAAAAAAAAACACTGAAAATATCATATCTACTTTACAATAAGGAATACCGTAGAGTCATGTTAACAATAAAAAACTGCGAGCATGTGGGGCCATGACCGTTGTTTGATCGGTGAAGCTGATGCCATATTTGTGACATTGTACAGCTTTTTCGAAGGATTGGTGATGAACTTGCTGAGCCTGAAAATTGAGTTAGACCGGTTAGCGGATATGAATCTTTGCATTGTTGTTGACTGCAGAGAGTTAGTTAGAGATTAGGATTCACGAAATCAAGGTCTCTCGTAGAAATTGCCGGCCCACACAAACATGTATTAGTTATGATTTCTGGTTAGAAAGTAATCACAAAGTATTTAACTTAATTTCTTCATACCTTTGTGTCAATGAGGAGTAGTTCTACACCCATCAGTGTATTCCCTTGCTTGAAATTCCGAGCTTCCCAAAAATGAATAAGCCTCACCAGAATTTCATCTTTGCAGAAATCTCCTTGCAAGTCATCAAAGGTTTTGGTGGGTAGGGGATTCGAAGAGGGAAGCGTAGCTGGTGGAGCCATGTTTTGATTGGTATTTTCTGTTACTCAGAGAGATGGTGAGATGGTGGTGCTGTAGAGGACGAAAATTTATACCCATCTTTGAGGGATGTTTAAACGTCGAACGTAGTGGGTTTTAAATGCTTTCAATGGAGGGGATTTAAGGAGTGGAGTATATTAGGGTGAGAGGGAGAGGAGGCGAACGGTTGGAGTAGATTATGGTGAGAGGGATAGATAGGAGGCGAAGAATTTTGGTAGATTATGGTAGAGAGGTTGGAGACGACAAATAGGGTTTTTTTTTTCTATCAAGAAGTTGGATCTGAATCGTGGTTGGAGAGTATATGGGCTTGGCCCAATCAAGAAGTTGGGTTAATTCTAGCGATGAATTCGTTTAACAGATAGCCATTATTTTTTTTAAATATTACGATTTGAAGCATGCTGACGTGTCACGATTTTATGCAATTTTTAGAAGCTGAGGTGGCACCCCTCATGAGCCCCAAACAGCTCCTTTTATTAATATAGATTAGTGAATTAATTAATTGAGATTTTGATAATTAAATTTTAAATGATGATTTCTACGAATGTCTTTATTACCAATGCTATAGTGCCAACGTCGTGGTCGGAGAAGTCGGAAGCATTCTCTCCGATTATTCCTTCTGTATGAAACGTTCTGTCAGACCAAAAAATAAAATATAGTAATAAATTAATCTTTTTAAACATTAATCTGAGAAAGAATCTCAGCGAATGAACATATTAAAAAATAACGGAAAAAAGGAATGTGAAAATGTCGTCTTAAGTGACATGGTCGGTTTTTTTAACAAAAGATGTTCAAGCAAGCAAGCCTTTTTATCTACTTTTTAATCATTAATTAATTGTTGAATCTTACACACACCTTCTCTTTTTTGACGGTTCAACCATAAAACCGGACACGTTTTGATGAACCGGTCAAAGATCGGTGTGTCAAGATCCATACAGAACCTTCTTTCTCGTCCAAAGTATTTCTTAAACCTTTTTGTATAACAAAGAGCTTTCGGTTTTTTCATGCATCAAACATAAAAAAAGACCAGATAATACATCAATAATAGTGTTGGGCTATCATATACCCCAATAAATAATTTCGTTGAATTTATATCTAAAATTATTAAAATCAGTCAATCCATACATAATTTTGTTCAATTCATACCCCCAATAAATAATCTCGTAATAATGTTAGTTTTATCGTCAGTTTTAGTTGTTTTAGTCAAAATCGTAGTTAAAAAAAATTGTTTAAAACACCGTTTTGAGATAAAATAAAAATAAATAAAAAATCTAATAAAAAACTGACTCAGATTCAATTTTTATTGTAATGACAAACAAACATAAACCACGTAATTTTTATTAGATTTTTTATTTTTTTTTATCTTTAAAAATGTCGTTTTAATCAAAATTTTTAGCTACTGTTTTGACTAAAACGACTAAAACTGACGACAAAACTAACATTGTTATGAGATTATTTATTCGGGGTATGAATTGAACAAGATTATGTATGGATTGACTGATTTTAATAATTTTAGGTATGAATTAAACAAGATTATTCATTGGGGTATGTGATAGTCCAACACTATTATTGATGTATGATCTGGTCTTTTTCGTACTTTTGATCGAAAGTCTGTATAACAAAGGGATAATAATATGGGTGGGACACTGGGACTTGGGCTCCGACTACTAATATATTTAGGCCTTCATTTCAGGAATCAACGTGTGAAATTTTGAGAAACAATATTCAAATGGTTTCTGATAAAAAAAATGGGCCGGAAAGTTCTGAGTTGGAAGTTTTTTTTTTTTAATATTTTTTCAAATTCTCGATAATTTGAGTAAAGATCAACCTAAAGACTGATATTTTTAGTCATTTTGAAAAAAATTAGAACTTTCTGGTAAATTATGCATAATTTTAACTTTTTTGATTTTTAAACGAATAATTACGGTATTTTATCTTACATTTGTTTTCTTCTCTTCTCGTATTTTTTATGCATCTGTTTGAATAAAATAAATAATCACATAAAGATAATTATTTAAATGAAGTTAGGAATAAAACAAAAAAAGTTGAAACGGATATGGATCGGGATGGAAATCCGTCCTGAAATAGACAGGCCTAAATATATTTGTAGATGTAGTTCACTTACAGATTTTTGATATATTTAAAATGTGATATCATTTCAATTGATCAGACGAAGGTGAAATAGTTTTGGATTCTAATTGAATCTAAGGAGAAAGCAAGTTAACGCCATTCCCCAGACGTTTTACCACTAAGCCATTATCGTTTAGTTAGATCTTAGAAACTTCAAATTTCACATATGAAATGTTTCATCAGACCAAGATATATATATATATATATATATATATATTCGGTTATATATTATGTAAGGTAGCGTAGTAGTTGATTTCGTAAAATTAATGTAAGCGCAACACATGAAAAACTGATTTCTCAAATGTCCTAATATTATAGAGATCTATATATTTATTATCTAACAAAGAAAAATGTGAACTTTTAATCATAAATATATGGTGAAATATATAAACTCAATCAAGAATATGGTAAAAAAAATTGTTAGATTGTAAAACAATTGTTATGTGATATAACATTTTTTTAAATCTAATCATTTACTTAATTATTAGTCAAAAGATTCATCTTTTGAAATGGTTGCTAATTTGGAAAACTAATTTTAATAAGTAGGCAATCTGATAAACCATCACAATGTTTTTCTCTTTCAATATTCTTTACTCTTTAGTGACACAAGACAAGAGATTAGAAAGACAAAAAGATTTTTTTTAAAACTCTTTACATAAATAGTGTAAGATAAGAATTAATTGAAATATTAAATTGGGGAAATATCCAAAATAATACTTAACGGTGTCATTTAACCAGAAAAATCCTCTACTTGTAGTTTGGCAGAATAGATTAATAGAATTATGATTTTCTTTGTGGGCTGGCATTTTTGAAGCCTATTTATGTTTCATTTTCTTAGGCCCCTTAAATAGACTTAAAAGAAAGTCTTTAAGCAAAAATTTTGTTTTTACATCCTTTAAGCATTAATTGTTATCAACCGAATACCATACATGTAGTTCATTTTGCTGACGCTTGATCAGATTTTAGTGTCATGATTAGGGTGAACAGAACAATCTGCAAACAATAATGACTTTGAATCAGCAAAATATTATTAGAACATGAATTCTATGCTTGTTCTAGAGATCGTTAGGAATCGAGGGTTGAAAAGTAAATAAACCTGCACCACATAAGAGATGATCGAGGTCACTTGAAAACACCGGTGTGATGTCGTTAGCCATAATGCAGTCGTTAGAGCTTGACGGTCTAAAGGCAACCAGATGAGTCGATTCAACGTTTGTTTCCATGTTTAATGAGTTATAGCGTCTAATTTTTTTTATTTGAGTTTCTTACAAATTACTGATATTAATTTTTGATCAAAGCAGATCCCCTTTATGTTATACTTTTATAAAATTATACCTTTCTCGGATGTAGATATCGAATTTTCAGATATTTAAGTGGTCACTTGCCGACGTTTCGCATAAATCATGTGGTTCATAGGTTTGATGCGATTAGCTAAAGTAGCACACGATCAGAAGAATAAGTGTGTCCGATGAGTCAAGACAATATTGAAGTGCACATGTCACTTTCCATATCTAAATGTGTGGTAACTTTAAATTGCAAAATATTTCTCATTTACTAACCTCCCATGTCCGTCCATACAGTTTGTTGATGACAAAAAGAGAAATGCATGAAGAGAGATGCAATATGATGAAAATCATAAAAGGAAAACCTCTTCCTCAAACAGAGAAACTTACAATAAACATATGAGAATCTACCACATTGTTATTAGAGAGTTAAAAAGATTTACATTAATCTCCTCACTCCATCAACTTCTTTGTATTGTTCCATCTCTAACCACCATACGGTAATCTGTACAAAACCAAACATTAAACCAGTTAGTTCTTTTTAGGGTGATTCATGTCACGGAGATAACTATATTTCACACCAAAATTGCAAAAAATATGAGTGACAAAACTGTAAATAAGTAGTAGATATGTTTACACCCGTGATTTATATAAATAGCTGATATTATATAAAACAGAAAACATGTCATATATAGGATAAGATAATAACATGCTAATTGTTAAAAGCATATGCGAAATTCATTTTTTTATAGAAAAACATGCGATAAACAAATCAACTTATGTACGATTTTACCTTTCATTGTTTCTAGAAATAAATGATCAACATATGATATGACTGTTTAGTGTATATATAGTCAGTGCGGTGATTATATTTATAGAAACTTCAGACAAATTTTAAAAATGTGGTCTTTATGAAACTTAAAAAAAAATCATAATATTGTTTCAAAACATATAAAATATCAATAATGAGAAACGATAAATATAGAAGTTTTAAAACACAACTCTTCATTCTTATAAAATCGTTCATCGTACGTACATATATAATCAATTTTCTAACAAAAATTTTCATTATAGATACGATAATGAAACAATTCAACCTCTTATGACGATCAAACAAAATTTTAAACAGATTGTATTTAACAAAATACATAAACCTAAGTTATAAAAATATGTGGCCCTGTAGTTTTTATTTATTTTGGTGGCCTAGGGCAAATGTTTTTTTTTCCTAAACCATATATCAAGCACAGCTCTTCATATAGTCTTCTTTTCTTTTAAGTGTCAAACTATTAAATCAAGAAAACCAAAAGAGAGAAAAAGATGAAAAATTGATTAATTACCCGAGCCTAAGGGAAGTATCGGAGCTCTCGGAGTCAACAGGAGCGCCGGTGGAGTTTCCGGCGTTAGTAATGGACTCCGACGAGTGCCCTTCCTCGAACACCGCTGTGTTCTCCGATTGAACACCACCGTATATTTCATGCACATTATTATATATCTACAACCAAACAAAAGTTCCAGATTTAACATTAAACCTAAAAAACCAAAAACAAAAAATAGAAAATTCTAATAATTAGACCGACGTACTTGCTTGCCTAGTCGCTCGTTCTCTTCCGTTAGTTGTGTTCCCTGCAAAATGAATATTCCAAAATAGAAAAGACAGTAAAAATTATTGGTACCAAGTGTCTTGGTTTTCTCTAGAAATCGACTAATTGTGAGATGAGCGATAAATCATTGAGCCAAAGCTTGGGATTACGGGTGCCACCTTAAAAAAAAACTAAATTGATTCAATCTCAAAACCGAAACTGGATAGGAAAAAAAACGATTCGGTTTCATATTTTGCATATTCAAATAAACCAAACCAAACTAAATTAAAAAGAAATAAAATAACAGATTTAAAATTCTATAAATCTTCCAAAATACTGCTTCCGTTTTGTTTTGTAAGATATTTTTTTTAATGAATACGCTGAGATTATGAAGTTCTACTTTTTTGTTTTCAAACCCTTTTGACCAATACGAGTTTAATATTGTATAGGGTAACTAGTTGAAATAAACTGAAACTGAAAAAACAAAATAATATGAAAGAAAAATAAACATCTTATCAAGTGAAACACAGGGAATAACAAATGTTTTTTTACTAAGAATCTAAACCAAACCAAATCAAACGAGATTTAGATTCATTTCAGTTTCCATATTCCATAAGAACGCGACATAAAACAATCTGAAAACATAGAAAATCGAACCAAAACCATGCACATTCCTACACCTAGCTAGGACAAGTGTCCTGTTTTTTTACCCTATATAGGAACTAATTTGCTAAATGTTAGTTTTTCCATAAAGACACTTTTTAACCACGCTAATCACATGGTTTAACTATATATCTCAAAGTATGATCAAAGATATGCATGTGTTATAGAAAAAGGGTAAGATGCGTACTTGCTGCTTTAGTCGCTTATTCTCATCCATCAATTGCATTCCCTAAACACCAAAAAAGAAAGAAATTTTGGAACCCTCGAATTTGCCAAAATCATATGAAGCAACAAGTATAGATAAACGATATTTAGATTCTTACCTTTCTTTGAAGGTCGCTGATCTCATTCATAATCTTCTCACTCTGCGAACAACATCTCGTAATAGTAAGTTACATATTCGTACGCTTATAGAAATCTTATAAATTGTATCATAGTGTGTTATACAACTATTAATTAACATCTAAATTTTTTAACAACCTTTGTTTCAATCACGCGCGTCAAACCAGCTTCAAGGGACTTTTCCAGCTGTTGCAGCTCTTCAATGTTAAGTCCTTGAAGTTCTTCTCCTCTCATTTGCCTATATAGGATTATATATAAACATATAGTTCGAAATATGATTGTTGTGTAAACTTCATAGAATATGCATATACCTTAGTCGGTTGCTCTTGTCCGCAATTTCTTTGCTCAACCGGGCGTGATCGCTGTTCTCAACCAGCTAACAAATAAAACATCGACTTACTCTTAGTTCAACCGGATCGAGTACTTTTGTACGAGTTCAATTTCATCAAAATGTAGTCTAATCGTATGCAATAAATATAATGCTTTGGTCCTATTATTAATGTAATGCTTTAGAGTTTCTTGATGAAACTTATGTACATGAGGATACATTAACCTAAAAATGGCAATTTAACGGAGCAATAGATTTTGTAAGTTACAGGATCGTGAAAGTAACCTGTAACTCAAGAGATGGCTGATCAAGCTTCTCCAAGTTCTTTGACTGCAAGTTGTGCCTCTCTAATACTTCCCTCATGCTTCATTGTGTAATGCAAACACATTCCAATAAGTACCTCCTTATTATATATGACTGTAAATAATCTACTATAATGTTATAAATAGCTACATTTTATATCCCTGTGCCTTAGATATGAACATTGACAATGTACCCAAAATGTAGTAAAATCAAAAGATACAAAACCTAATCCACAAAACACAATTTAATTCCGAACAGGCATTATTTCATGTTAAACACTGTCGTTTTTAAAATTACATACATATATACTTATGTGTGTGTGTGTGTCAGTGTGTGTATAGATGTCCCCGGAGATAGGAACTGAACTGGATAACTCGTGGGTCACAAATCCAAAATCGTATCTTTATGATATGATAAGTCATTTTAGATTCCCAATATCCATAACATATCCGAAACCCCCTCTCTGTGACTTTTTCTAACACTAGTAAAGATTCCAAACCTGTTAATTTATATTTGTTAATCACTTCTTCAAAAGAAAAAAACTTTCCCAAAGTTTTGTACATCCATAGTACCACATACTATTTCCATATAAAATATGACATTGATGGCTTCCTTATATCATCCACAATATCTAGATACAAAAATGGAGAGCATTTATGCAGATAATAAAGATTTACATTATTTCAAATATTACTGTACTTAGGTACCTTGTTTTTGCCTAAATCAAGAGTTTACTATAGTTTTATCTGTCATTTTTGGTCATTATTATTTTCTTATATAAAAAGTTAGTGGTCCAATAAGGTTGTATACAGTAAAACTTCTGTGTATGAGATATACATCTAAAAACTCTAAGCTTTTTTCTGGATCTAGAGACGATTCCTTCAAAGAGTTTAAGAAATCTAATGAGATAGAGATAGAGAGAAGTTAGAGAGAGAAACCTGGAGCTACAAAACTCGAAGAGCTTTCCTGTGGAAGAGAAGATGATGAGAGCAACATCGGCGTCGCAGAGAACGGAGAGCTCTTCAGCTTTTTTGAAAAGTCCTCTCCTTCGTTTCGAAAACGTCACTTGTCTCGCCGTCGCGTTGTCGATTTTCTTGATCTGAATCTTCTCTCTCGCCATCGTAAAAAAAAAAAAAAAAAAAGAGGAGAAAAAAACCCTAGAAATAAATTTGATCCGAAAACCCAATAAAAATTGATTTGGTGAACAGGAGCAAGATCTTGAATTAAGATTCAAGAACGAGTGATGGTTAAAGAGAAAGTAAAGAGAGAGAGGAAGAAGAAGAGGAACCCAGAATGAAAATTGTGAGAGAGCGGTGAGAGAGAGTTTTTGCTAAAAAAAGGAGACTTTAAAGAAGAGAGAGAGTGTGACAAGACGACTGAAATGGAAAGCAAATCGTGTTCTTTTTGCTAAATTTAGAAGAATAATATGATTTCAAGACAGTAAAAACCCTAGTTTGTGAAGATTTGAAAGAAAGGAAATTAAAATCTTTGTGAGAATTAGAGAACTAGATGGTTTTGATCCACAAGAAAATTATCGAACAAAACCTCAGAAAGAAGAAAGAAGATATTAAAAAAGGAGAAAAAGCTAGGGGGAATATATAAAATTTTAAAGTTCCACCTCAAAGGTCAAGGAGAGAAGCAGGCATGAAGGGGTTTTGATTGGTGAAGATGAGATATTTTTCAGGCAGGCGTTTATTATTTAATAGTTTTATCAACATGATGGGATTTCTTAAATGATTATTTTTTGGAAGGCAAAAAGATTTTTTAATTTTATTTTTATTTTTGGGATATTGGTTTTGTGTGTGGTGGTTATCGGATATGGTGAGGAAATAGGATTTATAAGCCTCCAATGAGATGAGAAGTGTTTGTTTGGGTCAGTGGGGAATTTCTTTTTATAGGGAAGCATAAAATGAGTTGTCTCACTTTGTCACTTACATTCTTGGTAACTAAATTGGTCGTATTTGCTGTAAAAATTTCAAAAACTCTCTAAAATTTTTAGGAGCTCGATTATAATTTCAGATTTATTTTTCTTTCTAAACTATCATATAACTATTTTTACATAAAATTAGGGTTTCGGTCTAGATCCCCAGAAAATGAAAATTTAAAACATATTTGTCCACCGAATAAAAATTTGAAATCCATTTTTCCATGAATATGTTTTATCGGTTTATGACCTAAACCCAAAACCAAACCACCTAAACCCGTTAGTTATCCCAATTGAAAAAACGAATCGACCTAAAATCCAACCTGTAAACCCGCTTAAAATACCCGTTCCTCTAAAAAATCCATAAATTGGAATTCCACTACTTCTTCACCATATAAAAAAATTATTGCAACAAAATCTGACTCTAAATTAAAAAAAAAAAACAAAACTTAGAGTCAGATTTTGTTGACGTAAGCTTGATCCTTGGATCTGTTGTAGAGATGCAGCGTTTTGATGTGGTTACAGTCGACTTTTTTTCATTTCGCTGGCGGTTCAGAGAGTCTTCTCTTTTCCGACGATGTTGGTTCACCATCCTCCGGCTAGAAAAGGCGACACTCATCACCTCGTTTCCCTCACATCTACCTTATATGGTTCTCTTCTCCTCATTGATCTCGACGAATCCAAAAGCTCCTCCGACCAACATATGCTTCCATCTATATTAGTTGCATGTAAGTGTAATTCCCGTCTAAATTCTGATTTTTGCTTTAAACCCGACGCGGGTTGGAATGTGGGTTTAAGTGGATCTAATTGGGTTCGAATCGGGTCGTAATTGGATTCAATTTTGGTTTTGTTTCATGTTTATTTGGTCAAGTATGAATTGATGTACAATAAACCGAAACTAATCACGGTATGTGTGCAATCTGATTTCAAAATTTCATTATGGGGCAAAACTGATTTCAAACTTTTATTCGGTCGAAAAATAGGTTTTAAATTTTTATTTCGTAAAGATCTAGAATAAAATCCTAATTTTGTGTATAAATGGTGCTACATAATAATTGCGAGAAGAAAATAGATCGCTAGCCGAAGTTTCATATTTATAAAGTTGATGTATAGAAATATGGTAGTAGCTCATAAATATAAATAAATAAAATTTCAAAAGAAAGAAATTTTGCGATAAGGTTTGATACCGTAATATTTCATTTTTGGTCAGAAAGTA
This sequence comes from Alliaria petiolata, assembly GCA_020283515.1. Taxonomy (NCBI): domain Eukaryota; kingdom Viridiplantae; phylum Streptophyta; class Magnoliopsida; order Brassicales; family Brassicaceae; genus Alliaria; species Alliaria petiolata. Next base: position 91,606,759 of record JAHZTW010000003.1, on the reverse strand, counting down.
ATTATAAAAAACTTAAAGGTGGGTGGGGGTAAGGGGTTAGAATGTATGTAGTTTTCACGGGTCTTATTCATCATTTAACATTTCATTATAGTTACGGATATTATTTAAAATATGACCTGAATTGATCGAATCTAACAATATGATCTGAATTGATCGAATCTAACTAAATCATAATTTTATAAATTTGGTTTGGATTCGGTTTCTGCATGAAAACTGATGATCATCGGCTTTGCAGAATTATTTCAGTTTTCGGTTAACCATACCAACCACTAACTTCAAAAAACCACTAATCTTCATTTACTGGACCAACCATTGATTTCAATCGCCACAATCATATATTCATATTTCATACTGTATATAGGCTATAAATAGCAAAAAAGAAACCGTGATAGAAGAGGAGTATTTTAATTAAAGGGTCTTAGAAACGAAATAATGTTTTAGGATGCCATAACGCAAATAAATAGTCAGTAGAGGGACCCTCGAGCAAGAGCATAATAAACAGGTGTCGACCACTTGAATATCAGAAGTGGACCCTAAGCATCCACAACAAATCTCATTTGGACACGATCAAATTGTCCGTACAGGTTTTATTTTTTATTAAAACTTTAAAAGTTGGGACAAAAAACAAATAAAGTTAAATAGATACCCCACAACTACTCTTGAATCAAAACCCTATTCTTCATCTTTATTACTCTAAAGCCAGCAGACCCGAAGCATCCACAACAAATCCGATTGGGACACGATCAAATTGTCCGTACAGGTTTTATTTTTATTAAAATTAGTTGAAAAAACAAAATAAAGATAAATAGATCTCTACTCTTAAATATCAAACCCCATTGTTCATCTTTATTACCCCAAAAATACAATTATTTACGAGCTATTTTCATGTGGCTCGTATCACTCGCTCCCTATTTACAATATCTATTTCGCCGACAATTTCGTGTTGGAACTATTACGAATTTACGATATGAATGGTTTTTAGCGTATACCATTTGTAAAACATTATTCGAATTTCGATTGTTAATTTTTAATTTTTTAAATGTTCTTAGAAATTTCTCGAAGATTAACTATCATCGATGACAAATTCAGATTTTTAAAACTCAAATTCCAATGATTTTGTTGTTGTCAAAAATCCATCAAAAATACGTGTTTTTAACAAATATAGTCATCAGAAATCAATGTGTTTTTCTGTAATAGTATGGTTGACGTGATTAATATGATATAAATATGGTTTGTACGGTTCATATATAGTTTTATAAAAAATTTAATACTAGTTTATAGTCTCGTATGTTTGAACATCACAAAATTGAAAAATCAGGATTTGGATTTTTTTTTACTGCAATTTTAATAATGATTTATCACTTTAGATAATTAAGTAACAAAAATACTCAACACTATACATGTTTTCTAGGGCCGGTTCATCCGAATAAAAATAATAATTTATGGTCTTTTTATATTCAATACAAATTTTAAATAATGTTAACCTTAGAATATAAGTAAAATTATATTAAAATATTTTCTAAACAATAATTCTTTAGTGAAACAAATTTGATAGTACTATATTAAAAAATAATTATTATCATAAAACAAATATTCGGTGGCCATGAAAAACAATAAAAAAATGGTGTTAAGCCACCGTTTGAGGAATCACTCCTGATGATAAAATGCATTTTGGCATAGGATTCTCGATTAACAAGTATAAACAATTGATTTTTAAAGTTATATAACTAGTACGTACAAACTATTATAACCCCAACTGAATTATTTTTGGGTTTGGTTCCATGAAACATCTCAAATATTTTTAAAAGAATGATGGTTCAAATAGTACATCACAAAAAATTATAGAAAAAGTTGATACTATTTATACGTACCAAACTTTTTCTAGTTGGTTTTATATGGGAAAAAAACTAGAAATTGTGGATATAATTGATGGAAAAAAAAGCTAAGAATTTTGGAACAGTAAACAATTGCGAAATAGTTAAAAGTGGTTACAAAAAAACTTGATAAGAAAAATGCCCTAAAAAACAAAATAACTTGATAAGAAACAGTGATACAAAAACATGTATATAGTGTTGAGTATTTTTATACGGGGAAAAAAACTAGAAATTGTGGATATAATTGATGGAAAAAAAAGCTAAGTTTTTTGGATTAGTAAACAATTGCGAAATAGTTAAAAGTGGTTACAAAAAAAACTTGATAAGAAACAGTGATACACAAATTTAAGGTGTTTTTTATTTTCTTTGATTCATTTGTTTTGGGTTGGTAAAAAGTCAATTATTGCACATCCGTCTTACTGACTAAAACAATCCAATCCATATGCAACGATACAAAAAGTTGAAACGCTTCAATCGTTTCCCGCGTTTGAAACGGTTGAATCATTAATATTTTGAAAACTTGAAACAGTGAGAGCCGCACGTGACAATAGTACTGTGAGTCTTTGGATTTTGATTGGGCAAAGTGTCAGGCTTTTTGACTGGACTCTAGGTAACATTGCCCCTAACCTTTTAGCTATTTCAGGCTCCAACAGTCCCTACGCAGTTACGCAGTACTCTCACTGACACTTTCCATGAATCAAACAACAGTGACAGACAGTTACTATAAAACCAATCCTAATGGGCTTTTTACTGGGCCTACTTTTAAAGCCCATTTCGTTTGGTTTCTTTCTTCTAATCATCATTTTCTTCTATTTTTTGAACCTTTTTTTTTTATCAATTCCAGTTTCTCGCCGGCTTTTTGAAATGACGACGGAGATGACTTGTACGCGACTGACGATCTTTACGGTCGCCGGAATATTCATTCAGATCGTCGGACTATCGATTTTCGTCTTCGGTTTCTTCCCCGTCAAGCCGACTCTCTCTGGCGTCAGGTACAATTCATATAACATTTTGATGGCGAAGAAGAAGAGTCTACTTCTACTCTATTGATTTTCTTACTCTTTTTTTCTTTTTGTTAATGTGAGATGCCAGTGGGTCGGAGAGTTATCGGAATCCTTTCTGTGATTCTGCTTCGAATTCGAATGAATCGGAGATTCATCCTGAGAAACTGAGATTGCTCTATCAGGTTTTTTCCGATTGTGTATTTTGTCTTTTTTTTTTTTTTTTTTTTGTGAGTCCAAACACAAAGGTTTCGTTTTTGTTTCTTTTGAGTATATTAGGCTGATTTCAAAGTTTGATAATGGTGAATTTGTAATGTAGGAGTTATCTGGGATCTCTTCTAAATATGATCGACTGATTTTGATGGTATGCACTTGTTAAGATTAAGATTTGGGATCTTGCTTGTTTAGTTTGTGAGATAATGTTTTAAGAACGCTTAGTTTAGGTTATTGATGGGCTTCCTGCGGAGTTCGTTCTAGGGAAGGATGGTCAACCTCCATGGAAGGCATGGAAAGAGTCAATGCCTTATACACAGTCACTGTTGGCTAATGGAGATGCAATTGGTTACCATGCTAAAGCAGCTCCTCCAACTGTTACAATGCCGAGGTTGAAGGTGCGTGTGTGTATGTGTGTGTGTATCTTCGTCGCTAAGGATGTTTAAGTGGATGATCACAATTTGAGATGAATGTTTGGCTTGCTGAGTTATTAATTTCGTTGTTTTCAGGCAATGGTCTCTGGAGCAATTGGTGGTTTCTTGGATGTGGCTTTCAATTTTAACACTCAAGCTCTCTTAGATGACAACCTTCTTGGTAGCTATTAGTTTTGTTAATGAGAAGTGTTTCCATGCTTGCAATCATATGAAATTTGAAAGCAAAGTCATGTAACAATGCTCTGAATTTTACAGGTCAGTTTTTTAGGATTGGTTGGAAAATGGTGATGCTCGGCGATGAGACATGGCTCAAGTTATTCCCAGGGCTATTTATGAGACATGACGGTGTTAGCAGTTTCTTTGTGAGTTTTTAATGTGATAGTTGCTAATTGTTTTTTCTTATCTATACCATGGTCATATGAACAAAAGATGCTGTTCTGACAGGTCAAAGATACAGTACAGGTAGACAGAAATGTGTCCCGACACTTGCCGGATGAGCTTAACAGTGATGACTGGAATCTCTTGGTTAGTTTCTGTTTTTCTTTTATTCCACAGGCCCGTGAACTTGACTCTTCTCGGAAATTAAGGTATCACTTGAGCTTTTTCTGTGCTTTATTCTTACTAGATCTACCCCTTATCAGATCCTTCATTACCTTGGTTTGGATCATGTTGGACATACTGGCGGCCGTAACAGGTCTTTGCTAGTCTCATAACCCATTTGTGAGTAGAAGGTTACTAGTTGTATGGCCGGAGCATCTTATTATTCGTTTCTCTATTGTAGCCCCTTGATGGCTTCAAAACTTAAAGAAATGGATGATGTCGTTAGAGCAATGCATTTAAGAGCCATGATGGATCGTAGCCATGATCAAGGACAGACTCTTCTGGTGAGTACTTTTCGTGTTTGAAGGTTTATTTGACTTTCATATGCCAAGAGTTAAATCTTATTTGGGTTTCATATGCAGATAGTAGTCAGTGATCATGGCATGACTGAGAATGGAAATCACGGAGGATCGTCATATGAAGAAACTGACTCCTTAATGCTCTTTATTGGCTTGAATAGCAATATTTCTGACTATGCTACAGCTACCAATAATGTAGCTTTCCAGGTAGAACAGTCACTGCAACTTTTGTGAGATATCTTATGGAAAGACTGTTGATGATAATGAGTTACGCATGATATGAAACCAATGGAATTCTTGTGATGTAGGTAGATTTGGCGCCAACTTTAGCTCTTCTATTTGGTGTGCCGATCCCAAAGAACAATGTTGGAGTCCTTGTACCAGGAACACTCAGTTCACTAAGAGGTTAACCACTCTTGACCTCTCTCATAATGCAGTTTGAACCTGTAGGGACGCATTTGACTGTTTTATATCTGATTATTTCAGATTATGAGCAACTACGGGCACTGGAACTGAATTCCTGGCAGTTACTCAGACTAATGCAAGCACAGCTACCAAGTTCCTCATTTGGAGGGTTCTCCTGCAATTGCTTCCTTGATGGAACTTGTGAGGGTCTTGGTTGGGATATTAGTGAGTGCTCTGGGGATAGAGAGAAGCAACTTATCTGTTTGTTTAGGAACGCTGCTGTTCTCCATGGCATTTGGAAGTCCAAGAAATTGACAGAGTATGTGATTTGCTATAGATTTTCACTTGTGGTGCTCCTGACTTTAACTTCTTGTATTTAACTCCAAGTATGGCCTTCATTTTAATAGGTCTTCTAGTGCCATGGAAGATTTCAGCAGAGCTTTAGATGCATATAACGCCTTCTTGAAAACTGCAAGTGAGTGGTTAGCAAGCAAAACCACTGAAGTATGTTTGACATCTTTTCTTAGAGTTCTAAGAATGTATTTTGGAAACGTGATAGATTTCGTCACTAGTTTCCAAATCTAGTAGAAATCTGTAGTCTTTTCTAATTCTAACAAAACTCTTCTATGTTTGCAGAAACCAGTTTTCTTACTCGGTCTTGGGGTGAGTGCCATGCTTCTTTCATGCTTCGTCTGTGTCACTCTCTTTCTCTCCTTATTCAAAGAAGTTTACCATGAGCCCAAGGATCGAGTCTACAGTTTGACTTATCTGCTGAATTTAGAAGAGGTGTTCATTTTGGCCGTTCTTTTGATATTCGTTATAAGTATGGGATCTAGTTCAATGGTGGAAGAAGAGCATTATATATGGCATTTCATGGTGTCGACATTCTATCTTCTGTTACTTCTCAAGACATCAAAGTCATTCAGTCTTTCCAAGGGGCAAAACATACTCGGAGACTATAAAGTCAGTTCTATCTTCTCGCTTCTTATTTCTGGTAGACTACTAAGAGGTTGGCGTCAAGGGGGCGTGAACTGGACTCACCTCCCTGATATTTCTAAGTGGCTAGAGCAAGTTGGCAGTGGTTATGTCAAATGGATGCAGCTAATCTCAAACTTCCTTGTTATTGGCCTCGGACTATTTACTCTCTTTCGAACACGATCAAAGAGAAAAAGTGTCTGCATCCTAGCATTTGGTTTCTCAACATGTGGGTTCCTAATTCTTCTGCATGCCTGGAGATATCAGGAAGATGTGTTTGAAGTGTCAGCCGATTATGGAGCCACTGTAACAGCAAAACTTATCTATTTGATTCTCTCTCTATCTGCCATCGGAGCTGCTTTGGTGTTGCCATGGTCTATGCTAAACAAAGACAAGTCCTTTCTAGCTGAAGCAGGTGATTGCTTGTATTTGATCGGCTCTGCATACATACTATGCTGGTGTCTTCTACAGCTACTTCTCCAACAACCGATCAACTCCGGGCCCATACTTTTGCTGCTCATCCAAATCTTAGCAATTTCAGGTCTTTCTTCTAAAGATCTGCAGGTCAAAGAATGGGTCGAGGTTAGTTAGATCTGTCATTCATACCGCAACAAGCTCATCGGTTTAAGCTCTAAAGTTTGGGGTTTTCTCTTCTTTTTGTAGATCGCTGCACTCTACTACATGGGAATGGCAGGTCACTTTGCTCTTGGAAACAGCAATACTTTAGCAACCATCGATGTTGCCGGTGCTTTTATGGTAAGCAAGCCTCGTTCGTGCTTCCTCTTATTTTCAAATATGCTTTCTGTGTGTACTCTTTACACAAACACTGACACATTCAACCAAACCCTTTTTTCTTAGGGAATCTCTAGTCATTCTACAATACTTTCAGGGATCTTGATGTTCATGATCACCTATGCATCTCCCATGCTGTTCCTTTTGTCCCTTGTCATGTACATTGGTGCAAAGCTAAGAAACCACTCACACTCAACGGTAACATCCCATCGGGACACGAATCTAGGACAAGCCTTGAAGCTAACTCTCGGATTCCCTTGCCTGGTTCCGCTATGCATCAATTCAATACTCTTGACTGCATACACTGCGGTCTTGCTACTAATGAGGAATCATCTCTTTGTGTGGAGCGTCTTCTCTCCCAAGTAAGTCTTTGATTCTGTCTTTGTGTGTAGCGTCTTTTCTCCTTAATCGGATCTCACTAGACCCATAAATTTTTTGTTGCTGATTGTGTTGGTGAACAATGGATCAAATAGGTACCTATATGTGTGTGCAACCACTCTCTGCACATACATTGGAGTCTGTATCGTCGCCGTTACTGTAACCTACACATTCTCTGTCACTAGCTTTCTTAGATCAAGAAGATGACACAACAACTCGTAGACTCGTAGTTAACTATGGTCTTTCTTATGTAGGCAGAGATACTACTATTTGTGATCCTAAGAACACGAACCGTCTTAATTTGATTTTTGTTAAACTGTCATATCTTGAATTTACAGTTATTAGTTAAGTATATTAACTTTTGGAAGTATATAATAATGTCTACATCAATTAAAGTTTGATGGATGGTTTTTTTTTTATGAAAAGATAGTGATAATCTCAAACATTATAATTTATAAGGTTATATATATGAAACAAATATGAGACAAATAAACAAAAATCAGTTGTAAATAAGAAAGTCGTTACAACTTGTTGTGTGACTCTAAGGGGGTTTAGTGGGAAGGTGATTTATAAAGATTTTAAGAATTCTAAGATTCCATTGTTATTGGTGTAATGATTCTTAAACTCCTAACAAAATCTTGTGTTATTGGTATGATGATTTAGTAATTCTTTTTAAATCCTTTGTTATTGGTGTGATGATTTTGTAATTCCATTTGAAATCTTGTGTTATTCAAAAAGTATAGTATCTAATGATTTTGTAATTCTTTAAAATTCTAGTGTTATTGGAACAATGATTCTTTACATTTTAACTCATCAATCACAACTTTCAAAATACTATAGTTTTCCCTTGTATTTTCAAAGTTTGGATAGCAAATTAAAAAATAAT
>JAHZTW010000003.1:91401841-91598266 GCA_020283515.1 Alliaria petiolata | reverse complement strand
CTAATACTGAACAGAGATAAAGATTTGCCACTAAACAAAGATAATAACAATGGCTTAACAAAAACTAAACAAAAAAGCTCAAAAGATTCGTCGTCGTCTTCTTTTATATCTCAGTTCAAGCTGTTAGCCTTGTTCCTCTCTCTAACGTAAAACATCGGAATCGGCAAGTGTCTAGGCGACGGAGCACCACCCATCGTGACCGAATCAGCAAACAATGCTCCTTCTTGATTCTGCGGCGGCACAGTCTTGATCGTGGTGCACGGAGCTTGAACCGGCTTCTCGTGAACCGGATCGGGTTTAGATTGCGACGGTTTTGAAGGTTTAAATGGAACTTCTTGTGGTTTAGAGAAACGCTTCAAGGCAGAGACAGGAACCTTCTGAGGAACATGTAAGAAAGAGATACGAGAGAAGTAGTGGAAACGGATTCCGTGTTTCGTGTGAAACGGAACGGCGAAAACGTCTCTGGCAAGGAAACGTTGTGTTAACACAATCGACATATATCTTTGTTGAGAGTTTTGATCGGAGATGAATAATAAAGATAAGACTCTTGGGTAGGTTTCTTTGTTCTCTGCTTCTTTAAACGAGCGAGAGAGCTTAATCGAATGATTGTTGAGATATATATAATGATCAGAGACGGTTTAATTTATAAGGTTTCAATTCTTTACTACTTTTTAACTTTTACAAAAATCTTTTAAAGAAAAATAGATTTGTCTTAAAACTCTTGAACCATAATAATTAATCAAACATCTTCTTCTTTTTTTTTATTGACGAGAGAAAAAATTAGTTGTGGAAAAGTAAATATTTTCAACTCTAAGGATTATCCAATTAATTGAATTTTTTTTTCCATTGTTACCCAATCTTTTCACTTGTCGATCGCTTGTATATTTAAAATTGAACAAAAACAAACGAATTGTTTTCGGGATACAAAGAAAGTCACCGGATTGATAGTTTCTTGTGGATTATAATAACTTTCTTTTTTGTTTACCAATTTTTTTTTTCGATCTTTGTTTTTACCTAATACTACTATTCTTTACCATAATAAAAGATTTCGTTAGTATATTAATTTAAATTAAATCATTAAATCGGTAACCTAAACAGGATTTCCTATTGAATTTAGAAAACATATAATAGTTAAAAGTCTTGGGTTGGTCAACAGAGACAAAGTGCTAATGTCATAGTTGCTTCTAGTGGCCCATCTTTCTTGTGGAACAGGTAACTTTAGATAAGTTGCACCAACATTAAAAACTCCCCAAACTTCTGCCAACCTACTTCTCATCAAACCTCAAATCCTAATTCCTTTATAAACACGCACACACAAACTCCATCATCACTCAAAAACAATCAGCAATCAAACCCAAAATCACCCACCTCTCTCTAGTAACAGCTCAAACCCTAAATCCCCAAAATGGCTCACTGGTTATCATCTCTGGTCATTGCGCTGACATTCACAAGCTTTTTCACCGGTCTCTCTGCGCGTCGCCATCTTCTCCAATCAACACCAGCGACTCAGCCACCAGTTACAACGTTCCCTCCACTTCCCAAAACCGCAATGCCACCATTGCCTCCTTCTCTCCCTCAGCCAACTCTTCCTCAACCAACTCTTCCTCAGCCAACTCTTCCTCAGCCCACGGCGTTTCCACCATTACCGAGCACACAGATACCTACTTTGCCTAACCCAACACAACCCATTAATATCCCAAACTTCCCACAAATCAACATCCCTAATTTTCCAATTAACATCCCAAACAACTTCCCGTTTAATCTTCCCACCAGCATTCCTACCATCCCTTTCTTCACTCCACCACCTTCCAAATGAGAAGCTAAGCTCTTTAGCACATCACCATCTTTGTGTTCACACACTTTGTTTGCTTAAATTCAATGTTTGTAATGTTTCATAATCGTTTGTTGTTGTTTGATGCTCTCCTATTGTTGTTTGTTGTTGTTTTTGCCATGATTTACTCTTGTAAGAGATACAAATTAAACTTATGTAATTTCTAATGAGTAATTGCCTTCTTCGTTTTTTTTTTTTGGGGTCTTGCTTAGCTTAACTAATAGACGATTATCAGTTTATCATCCATGAAGTTCCCTGAAATGTTTGCAACACATATTCCATGAGAGACATTCTAAAAAAAAAAAAGACAAGTGCTTGTTGGTACTAAATCTTATGTAAAATGATGATTTATTAGCGGTAACCAAGGGAAATGACGGTGTTACCTTTGATAGAATTATTAATGAACTCTTAATCAACAGTTTAATACAGAATATATGTGAGTTTTTCAGATTCAATCGATAGAAGTGGGAGAAACAAAATGAGTCAGAAAACCATTGCATATGCTAACAGTGTCAAACTATAATTGGTGTTTCCTTTAATTGGCGTTTCTTATACAGCCCATGTGAGTTTCTCAATACACCCGTTTGTGAAAATGGTCAACAATGAACTATTTCACATTTTTGTTTTTCATAAAGAAACAAAAATTTGATATCGGTTTTAAGTTAAACATTTATTTTCCTACATGTTCTACGAAAATATATAATACAAATATCTTTTTTCCATTGATAACTTTTGGAGATTTTGATCGGATTTTTATTTCCATTTATGATACATAAAATTCTAAATTTTGTAATTTTGTAGCATGCATATTCTAAACTTTGTAGAATATGTACAAAGTGTAGAATACGTATTTTAAACTTCGTAGAACACACTTGAAGTTTAGAATAAGTCTAAACTTTGTAGAACATGTACAAAATAAAGAATATGTATTCTAAACTTCATAGAAAATGTACAAAGTGCAAAATACATATTCTAAACTTTGAAAAACAGATTTGAAGTTTATAAGACGTATTCTAAAATTTATAGAACAGAAAAAAAATTATATTTTTTTTTTCGAAAAACTAAAGATTAAGAATTTTTTATTATGGTGTTTTTGAGTTTTCTATATTTTTTTTGTTCTTCAAATATTTTTTTTAAAATATTTTAATTAATTAGTTAAGGTTAATTCAGTCAAGATATGGACAAAATATTATAAGGTATAATTTCGCAAACCCGTAGTAAAAGTGTCTTTTTCAATTTTCTTTTTTTTATGATATGTTAGACGCTGCGAATCAGCAATTTTATGATGGATGTACAGTGGCGCAGTCTAAATTGTCGATGGCAAGATGATGACCATTAAAACTGATCATAACTTAGTTAAGATTTACATAGATGACTGGGCTGATTTTATTAACTACTACTAAAAATTACTTGTATAACCACGAAATAGGCATGGATTTTCCTTCGCTACCTCAAAAATCCATGAAAAAGTTACGAAAAAGTTACAAAAAGCTACATAGCTACGAAAAAATTAGTCACGATGTTATAGCTATGAAAAAAAATTTAGTGGCATTTTTTGAGACTATAACTTCTTGACTAATTTTTTTCGTGCCTATATGAGCTTTTTCGTGCCTTTTTCGTGGCTAATACGTGGTTATACACATAATTTATACTAGTTTAATTATAATTAATTAAAATTAGCTGTTGAAACATGTTATGAGATTCAGAAGTTGGTTTTTAGTCTTGAGTTGCATTCTGAGATGATCGATATCTTTATACTAGTTTAATGATTTTAAAAATATTTTAATTCAAGTTTATATGCAATTAATAGTTGGACACAAGTTAAATTTTCATTTACTTTTAAATGATGAGGTGTGAAACATTGAAAAGTTCTTTGATATCTTATTATATAAAGTAGGATGCGTCAAAGTTGCTAATTAACATGATCGTGACACGTGGCAAGTTAATCGATTAGATTTTGACACGTGTTTTGATTAAAATCTATTATAAATAAATAATATACTAATCCTAAAAGAAAAAAGAAAATACTATTATTTTTAAAAAAGAAAGAAATAAAATAAAAATAAAAACAAAAAGACATATTTCAATTAAGAAAAGGAAAATTAAGACAAAAATAAATAAAATATTTTAATTTTTTTCTATTGAAATGTAAAATTTATTTATCAACAAAAAAAATTGGTTACAATCTTAAATAAGTATAAACAGAGTTTTAATAAAAACAGAGCATTTAGAAACAATATGAGACATAGCATCCTATTTCATATCTTTATGGAAGATATTTCAATTTTACTAAAAAGAAAAAATAAACGTCAGCGTTATTAGTTAATATCAGTAGCTATGTCCATGCCAGTGTATGCCATGAGCTGCTTTAAGCTTCCTAAAGCTACTTGTGAAAATCTTAATAGTGCTATGGCAAACTTTTGGTGGAATACAGCAGACAATATGAGGAAAACACATTGGTTGAGTTGGAAGAAGTTATGTATTCCTAAAGTTTTGGGAGGACTTGGGTTTAAGGATATCGAGCTTTTCAATCAAGCTCTCTTGGCTAAGCAAGCTTGGAGAATCACTTATGATCCAGGAAGTTTGTTTTCTAGATTGAGACTTTGATCAATAAAATTTTGACACGTGTCAAGTTTATCAATGTAGATCACGATGATGAACTCAATGACGAAGAGGATAGCAAAAATCATGTAGATAAGCTTTTGTTGCGAGTCTTGAGAAGCATAACTTCTCTAGAGAACAGATAGATCATATACGGAAGAAACAAAAAATTAAATTAAAAACAAAAAATAAATTAGATTAATTAGGATATATTTTAATTTAAAAAAAAAAATTCTAGATGCTAATGATATGTCATTAGAAGATGATAAGCTCAATGAGGAGGAAGATATCGAGAATCATGTAGAGAAGTTTTTGATGCGGGTCTTGAGAAGCATAACTTCTCTAAAGAGGAGAGAGATCATATAAGAAGATGAATGTGAAGAAAAAGAGGGACTTTATTTGCTTGAAGAGAGTTAATGGGGAGATCGTTAAAATACTCAAAGGAGTCAAATTGTATACCCAAATTTTTAACGCAGCGCAATAGAAAAAGATAGTTGATAAAGTGTGACTGTGAACTATATGAGAAATAGGGTTAATGTTGCTTAGGACCCGCAACAGATTCTACGTTTTGAATATTTTAATTAAAAATAAATGAGAATTAAAATAAATAAATAACTCTTAGGTTTTGATTTTGTGTTCTTCATATATAATTTTTTTAGTAGTGATCAGATTTTGTTTTATATTTTCTTAAAAAAATATATTTTAACGGGTTTTAAATTTTATTATTATAAATTCGTGTATACGCGGATCCTAATCTATATTTTAATTATGTTAAATCTAATTATGATAAAGTAGGATAATTAATTTGTCAAAATTTTAGAATATATATATAAGATAAAGTATTAAAAATAAACATAATTCATATAAGAGTATTAAAACATATATATTTATAAATATTAATAAAAGTAAATGTTTTTATAACAGATTATCCGATTTTGTTTTCAATTTATTTTTACAGATTCAAAATATTTTATTGAAAATCCGCATATATGCGGATCATATTCTAGTATAAGATAAAATTTCTTGTCACCAAAATATTTTTACCACCTTGTGTTTATAATATCTCCTTTGAAATATATCAGAGATAAAAATTGTAGATATTATATATCAAAGAATAGTTTTTTTTATCACCTTGTGTTTTGGTGACATCATATATCAAAGATAAAAATTTCTTCGTTAATCAGATTCTACAACATATTAGAGAGATATATTATATCTCCTTTGAAATTTGTTCGTTAATCAGTTCTACAAAGTAAATGATCAAATTCAAATATACAAGAGAACTTTTTTTCCCGCCCGAGAAAATACTTCTTAAATGTTTTGAAAAAGTCAAACGTCAACTCTCGGCCACTCCAACATCCTCGGTGACACGTCACACGTGCAAGTTTTTAATAAAAGATCTAAAGAGGAAGACGTGCAATGACGTTGGATGATTTTGTATATTATTTTTCTTTTTTGGAGAATTGTTAAATTTGTAACCTTCAAATTTACGTTTTTTCGCCCTTTTTGACCTTTTCTCTTCTCTCTCTCTCTCTGGATATTGGAGATTCATTCAATTTTCTTTCACAGGGGATAATTTTCTGATTTTGGATAGCTAGATTCTCTAATAGGATCGTAATTTAATAGCAGCATTTAGTATGATCGGGTGTAACAGCAGAGAATTTCAAAGGTCGGAATCAAAATCGAGAGCTTTTCTGTTAATTTTTTTTTTTTAATAGGATTTTTCATCAAATTATAAGTCTGATTTGTTTGTGTGTGTGCGTGTGTGTGTTTCTGTGTTAATTGCAGATCTGTTGTTCTGAGTTTGGCGATTTAGTCTTATGGTTAGGTTTATAATATTTTAGGACAAGACGAAGCTGAAAGAAAAAAATAATCACTGGAATCATCATGCTTATCTTGTCGATCGTGATCGCTGTCATCGTCGCCGTCGTTTGGATTTTCTTCAAGTATGTGCACTTTGTTTCTCATTGGTGTTTATGATTTGAGTTTTATGTTTGATTTAGTTTAATCATACGGAGGAACTTAGATTAGAACATAACAATGAGGATTTAGGTGACTATTGAATCTTATATTCGTTTTGATTTCTCCAAAAATCAGAGTTAGAGTTTGATCTTTGGATGTATAATCCTCTAATAGGTTACTCCCTTGGATTCTCCGGAGTTTCGCCGGAATAACTCTTAGTTTTCAGTTTGATCGTTGGAATTGCTTGAAGGATGTTGTATTACATTTCAAGAAGGTTTGTTTCTAATGTCTTTTATTTTGTAATTTGTATCTTTTAACTCTGGTTTTTTTTTAACTAACTCAAGAGTCTGTGTTTCTTGTTGTTTACAGGGTTCTATTGAATCTATAACCATTGGAGAATTTAAAGCGAGTCTAAGCCAATCCTTGGTTGAGCTTTGTGCTAAGGCTTTAATCCAAGACCCTAAAGTAATATTCTCTATATGTGACCTGAAAATTGTAACTAGACCACCTTCCAACTCAAGCAAAGGTCCTCGCAAAAAATCCAAAACCCGGAAATCGCGCTCTGGTGGCAGCGGAAAGTTGATGCTGCTCGCTAATATCGGCAGATTCTTTTCGGTTTCTATGACAAACATGGTTGTGCAGGTAAACTATAGTGATGCCACTAGCTCTAATTTGTTAGTAACCATAAACAAAATTATAGTGAAAGATATCAGTGGCAAAGACTAGTGTGACTAAGTGAGACAACATTAGGCCTTTCTTGAATTATACTAACCATCTTTCTTTTTTTTTGTAATGGTTGTTCTTATGTAACTGCAGACACCTAAAGCTAAAGCAGAAATCAAGGAGATAGAGCTTGATTTATCTAAGGACAGGGGCTCAGCAAATTTTTTCATCAAACTGTACCTCTTGCCGATATTTGTACAAATAGGTGATGAACCACATGTTATTGCAGATGACTCTTCGTCTTCGTCTTCGTCTTTTCTTTGTGAAAAACTTTCCTTCTCATGCGAATTCGGTCATAATAGGTACTTTTTTGCTTGACATACTTTTCCACATTTAGCATTTCTTTTGATATTCATTGATGGCTATTTTTGTGTTCTTCTTGGAGCAGACAGTCAAGTTCGAGTATAAAGAACGTCGAAGTAGATATAGCTGATACTGTTCTTAACCTCAATGAGAAGCTTCTGTTGAAAAAAAAAGCCCCGACGAGTGTTACTTCCACAGGTGAAGTGACTGGATCAAGTTCTGGTTACACAGCTTCAGAGAAACCTCAAAAGCAACCAGTGAATGTTTTGGTTGCAAAGAATGCTTCAAAATTCCCTGAGAAAGTGAGTAATTCTGTTCTTAAGCTTGAGATAACTGCAATGCAATTATCTTTTGTAGTAGATTCTTTTTCATTTTGTTACATGATTATATCTATACACGCATATGCAAGTATCTTTTGTTACTATTTTTTTTTTCCCCATTTCCATCACCTATCGAGCTGAAAATTGCTAAAAAAATATTACATTTATTTAATTAGCTGCAATTAGCAACCATGTAAGATTTATTACAAGAAAGGTGTTAATTAGTGCATTTGGTATATAGTCAATTTTTCATCAGCTAAAGTTCTTACCCTTGCCTTTGACTCTTTATGTGGTAGGTATCATTTGATTTGTCAAAGCTTGATATCAGATTTGTGCATCAAGAACATGATTTTTCTATCGCGAATAGCGTGACAGGGTTTCGGTTGAGAAGTACCAAATCTCAATCCGGTGAAGATGGCAAGGAAGAACCATTTCTTGATATTGTCATGGAACTCAGGGAGATTCATGTATGTTAAATGACAAGTTTTCTTAATATCAAATCCAGTGAAAATTTTGGGTTTTTGATGTACCATACCTTTTAAACTTACACATTTCATTTCAGCTTATAAGAGAATCTGAAGTTTCTGTCTTGGAGATGTCAAGAATTGAAGTTTCTTCCAAGGTGTATTGTCCAATGCAAGTGAGTCCTCTGAATTAGTCACTGTAATTCGAACAGAAGGGCTTTCATGATTTTGATGTCTTGGTGTTGCTCTCAGGAATCTTCCCCTGTTAAAGCAGAGGTTGAGATTAAGCTTGGAGGTATAATGTGCAACATTATAATGAAGAGGTTTGAGCCATTGTTGCGTTTGCACTTCTCTAGAAAGAAAAAGATTGTTCTCAAAGAGGAAAAACCAAACATCGCAAAACCAGAATCTACTGGTGGTTTCAAGGCCGTTGTATGGAAATGTCTCACTTCAATCCCCAATGTAACGATTGTGCTATACAATACCGAAAGCTCTCCTATATACCAAGTAAGTATTATCAATATTAACAAAGGTTTAGCAAGAATCATTTACTACTCAATCTCAAAACTGATTCTGTTTTGCAGTGCTGCTCAGATTCGTTACTGGTCACTGCAAATAATATGTCAAGTAAAGGAACATTTGTGAAGATGGAGCTCAAAGAACTGGATTTATGCATGGTTGATGAACATCGAGTATGTTTGAAAGAAAGCCTATTTGGTCTAGAGTCATCAACTTCTGGTTCATTAGTCAATGTAAGAAATGTCAGATTGGAATGTGGCAAGAAAGATGATGATGATGGTAAACAGAAACTTTTGGTCGACGTATCGGAGATCGGTCTGTTGTTTTCTTTCAAGAGCTTCGAAGCTCTCGTGGTAAACGCGATGTCGGTTCAAGCTTTCGTCAAGAGTTTAACCGGTGGTAGTAATAACAAGAACACGCAGGAGAAAGGTGCACATAGATCTAAGAAGCCATCATCGTCGGGAAGAGGGGCACAAATCTTGAAACTCAACGTTGAACGTTTCTCTTTGAACTTCTCTGGAGACTCAAACCTGGACAATACAGTCATTGACGATCCGAAACGTGTCAATTACGGATCACAAGGTGGAAGAGTTATCATTAGTGTCTCTGCTGATGGCTCGCCTAGAACCGCTAGCGTTTTCTCTACCTTGTCGTCTAAGGAACATGAGAAGTTGAAGTACATAATCTCGTTTGAGTTACTCAAGTTCGGTTTTACTCTTAACAAGGAGATTCAGTCTACGCAGGTCGAGCTCGAGAACGCTAAATCGGTTTACCAGGAGTTCTTGGAGGAACCTCACCCGGTTTCAAGAGTGACGCTTTGTGACATTCAAAACGCGAAGTTTGTGCGTCGTAACGGCGGCGTTAAGGATGTTGCGATCTGTTCTCTCTTCAGTGCCTCTAATATTGTCGTTAGATGGGAGCCTGATGTGCATATATCAATGGTTGAGCTTGGTCTGCGTCTAAAGTCTTTGGTCTCAACTCAGAAACTTAAGCAACACGGTAACATAAACCAAGAAGATGCTGATAGACCTAAGGAAGAACCAACCACTACTACTACTACTTCGAGTTCTGTTGATAAGCAAAAGAAGAAGGAGTCTATATTTGCTGTTGATGTAGAGATGTTAAGCATATCCGCGGAGGCAGGGGATGGTGTGGAGGCAGAGGTTCAGATTCAGTCGATTTTCTCGGAGAATGTGCGTATCGGTGTACTCTTGGAAGGGTTTATGCTTGGTTTTTGTGGATGTAGGATATTCAAAAGTAGTCGTGTACAGATTTCAAGAATACCTAGCTTGTCTTCGACTTCATCGAACTCGACAACAGCATCATCTGGAACTCCATGGGATTGGGTAGTTCAAGGTCTTGATATACATATATGTATGCCTTATAGGCTACAACTCCGTGCTATAGATGATGCTGTTGAAGAAATGCTTAGGGCTTTGAAGCTTGTGACCAACGCCAAAGCTAAACTCATCTTGCCTATTAAAAAAGAAAGCTCATCACCGAATAAAAAACCGGGGTCGAAAAAGTTTGGGCGTGTAAGATTCTGCATTCGGAAGTTAATATTTGATATTGAGGAAGAACCAATCCAAGGCTGGCTTGATGAGCATTACCATCTTATGAGGAAAGAAGCGTATGAGTTAGCCGTGAGATCCAAGTTTCTTGATGAATTGATTTCTTGTGGAAACCAGGTTGCTAAAACTGGGGGAGATGAGTCAGATGGTTGCGAGAAGAAGATTTCTTTCGAGGGAGAAGATATGGACACGCAAGATCCTGAGATGATCCGAACGATGAATGAGAAGTTATGTAAACAATCATTCGATTCGTATTACAGGTCTTGTCAGAGTTTAAAAACTTCAGATGGTTCAGGTGCATGTAAAGAAGGGTTTCAAGCTGGTTTTAAGATGAGCACTTCTAGGAAATCTCTCCTCTCTGTCTCTGTTACTGATCTGGATCTGAGTTTTACAGCTATTAGTGGAGGTGAAGCCGGGATGATAGAAATGGTTAAGGATCTTGATCCTATATGTCAAGAAAAAGACATACCTTTTTCGAGGTTGTATGGATGTAATCTTAGGTTAAACACAGGAACTCTTGCTGTTCAACTAAGAGATTACACGTTTCCTCTTCTCTCAACAACTTTGGGTAAATGCGAAGGCCGTCTTGTGTTGGCTCAGCAGGTAAGACTTTGGTGTGCTTAACTTAAGCTTTTGGGATATCTTTTTTTTGTTTCTTTACTCTTACTCCTAACATTTCTCTTCTTCTTTTTGACATAGGCAACAGATTTTCAGCCCCAAATAGTCCACGATGTGTACGTAGGAAGATGGAGAAAGGTGCAGATGCTCCGTTCAGCTAGTGGAACAACACCTGCAATGAAAACATACATGGATTTGCCGATAAATTTCCAGAGAGGAGAGGTCTCCTTTGGGATTGGATACGAACCAGTTCTTGCTGATATAAGCTATGCCTTCACCGTGGCTCTTCGTAGAGCTAACCTAAGTCTCAAGGGTCCTGGCCTTATACAGCCTCCTAAAAATGAGAAAAGCTTACCATGGTGGGATGAAATGAGTAACTACATCCATGGTAATATAACATTGTCGTTCTCTGAGACGAAGTGGATTGTTCTTGCAACTCCGGACCCTTATGAAAAGCTTGACAAGCTTCAGATGAACTCCGCCTCCGTGGAAATCCAGCAAACAGATGGCCGAATCCACTTCTCGGCCGAGGACATAAAGATTTTCATGAGCAGTTTTGAGAATCTGGCTAGACATTACCCCAACTCTCCGCCTTGTCCATCAAGTTACCCGTTCCTTGCGGTCCCACGTTTCAGCCTCGAAGTCCGGATGGATTGGGAATGCGAGTCCGGAAACCCGTTGAATCATTACCTGTTTGCTTTGCCTATTGAAGGAAAGGCTCTTGATTTGATCTATGATCCTTTCAGGTCTACTTCTCTCTCTTTACGCTTTGAATTCTCCTTGAGACCTGATCAAGCAGATAAACCTAAGAAACCGTCTGTTTCCCCAACGATAAACATCGGCTCTCATGATCTGGCATGGTTGATCAGATTCTGGAACATGAACTATCTTCCTCCTTACAAGCTCCAAACATTTTCCCGGTGGCCTCGCTTTGGAGTTCCAAGAATCCCAAGATCAGGGAACTTGTCTCTAGACAGAGTGATGACAGAGTATATGCTCCGTATAGATGTTGCTCCCATCTGTATAAAGCATATGCCACTTGATCTTGATAACCCTGCAAAAGGCTTGACGTTTAACATGACCAAGCTGAAATATGAAATGTGCTTCAGCCGTGGCAACCAAGATTTCACTTTTGATTGCAAGCGTGACACTCTTGATCCGGTATACCAAGGTATAGACCTCCATGTGCCTAAAGCGTTTTTGAAAAGGGATCATCAGCATTGCTCGAAGCCGGTTCAGATGTCAAGAACAAGCTCACAATCCGGATCATCTGATAATAAAGCTATGAATGACAACGGCGGTGACTGCACGGAGAAGCATCCTGACGACGGGTTTCTGTTCTCGTCGGATTACTTCACAATCAGGAGGCAAGCTCCTAAGGCTGATCCTGAGAGATTGTTGGTCTGGAAAGAGGAAGGCAAGATATACCGTGAGAAAGTAGATGCAAGATGCACAAACGAGAGAGAGAGTGAAGCCGAGGAGAATTCGCATTCGGATCCGAGCGATGATGATGGATACAATGTCGTGATAGCTGACAATTGTCAGCGTATCTTTGTTTACGGGCTCAAACTATTGTGGAACATTGAAAACAGAGATGCTGTTTTGTCTTTTTTTGGTGGGATGTCTAAAGCATTTCAACCCCCTAAGCCTTCTCCATCACGTCAGTACGCTCAGAGAAAGTTACTTGACGGCAACCAGAAGCATTCTGAATCAGAAGCTCCTCAAGATGAAAATCTCACTTCACAACCTAAGGAGCCTGTGGAAGTTCTTTCACCTTCATCTGAACCAATCAAAACAGAGAACTTTGCTTCTTTCCCACTTGGTAAGTAGTCTTGATGACTCTTATTTGTGTTTAGCAAGCAAATTTATTTTCTGTAAAACTCAAGTTTCATCTTCTTTATCTGATGCAGGAGCCACAAAGAGTGGGAATTCAAATGGTGAGGAAGAAGGAACTCGCCATTTTATGGTGAACGTTATTGAGCCACAGTTCAATCTCCATTCAGAAGACGTAAATGTAAGTATAGATCAAAATCAAACTTGAGTCCCTTAACAACATTACTCGTCAATGTTGTTTTTCAATTCTTGAACAATTTCTTGCAACTCTTGGAAAAAAAAGATTATGCCTGCAAAAATACTTAACTTTTCATACGGTTCTTCTGACAAAGGTTATTCAAAGTTTGAGTAAATAATCATCAATATCCCAAGATAACATTTTGAAATATAGATCAAAACCAAACTTGAGAGTCTTAACAATGTTGTTATGTACGATAATATCAATTCCTGGACAAATCCTTGCATTTCTTGAAAAATAAGATTATGTCTACAAAAATACCTAACTTTTCATATGGTTCTGATCTATCAGGGTAGGTTCTTGCTCGCTGCTGCTAGTGGACGTGTTTTGGCAAGATCGTTTCATTCGGTTGTACATGTTGGGTATGACATGATTGAGAAGGCGGTTCAAAATGAGACTGATCATCATAATCCTGAAAACGATGGCACTGACCTGACGTGGACACGCATGGAAGTGTCTATGATGTTGGAGCATGTACAAGCTCATGTGGCACCTACAGATGTTGATCCAGGAGCTGGTGTGCAATGGCTCCCGAAGATAAGAAGAAGCTCCCCAAAGGCAAAGCGTACTGGTGCACTGCTCGAAAGGGTTTTCATGCCTTGTGACATGTACTTTCAATACACAAGGCATAAAGGTGTGACTCCTGACCTAAAGGTAAAAAAACCTTTTTTTAATGGGAAAAATTAGAATCTTTGTAAACTTTTCTTCGTTTTTTTTTTCTTTTGTAACATTTGTGTGAATGAAAATACAGGTGAAGCCATTGAAAGAGCTTACTTTCAATTCACGTAATATTACAGCGTCGATGACATCACGTCAGTTTCAAGTTATGTTGGATGTTTTGTCCAATCTTTTGTTTGCAAGGTTACCAAAGTAAGTGCAAGTTATTTTCACCTTTTTTTTGTGTGGTTGAAATGTAGCCTCTTGACAATGGCTTATTACTACATTTAGGCCTCAAAACGACAGTTTGAAACTTTCTGGTGAAGAAGATGATGAAGTTGAAGAGGAAATCGATGAGGTTGTTCCTGATGGCGTTGAGGAAGTGGAGCTTGCGAAGATCGAGCTTGAACATAGAGAGAGGGATAAGATGTTGCTTCTTGATGATATTAGGAAACTGACGCAGAACGAAAGTAACTCAGGAAATTACACAAATCTTGAGAAGAAAAACTACTGGATGATCACTTGTGGAAGACCAATATTGGTGAGAAAAAGTGTTGTATAAAATAAATGTAATATGATAAAATGGTAAACTAAAGTATTTCTCTTCTCATTTGTAGGTGGACGAATTGAGGAAAGGTTATCTCAGTGTGCGACAATCTAGGAAGACAGCGTATACGGCGCTGCGGGTTTCTGTGAAGAACGCTGCAGAGCTAAGGCTGCTGGAGAAAGATAAGAACAAAAGACCTTCCTCGGCCATGCGCATTTCTTTACAGATCAACAAAGTCGTCTGGTCTATGCTTTTAGATGGCAAAACATTCGCTGAGGTTGAAATAGACAATATGGTAACTTCTTGATCCGGTCAAGTTTCTTGTTCATTCACTACATCTTCTTGTTCATAACAAGAAAGTCTTGGGTGTTCTGTTTTAGACTCAACTCTGTTTTTTTTTTTTTTTAAATCTTTTTTGGCAAGAAAGTCTTTACTAAGATGTTATGTATTGCTTGCAGGTTTATGATTTTAACAGGGACTTGAGAGATATTGGGATTGCCCAATTCACAACAAGATACTTTGTCCTACGGAACTGTTTGCCTAATGCTAAGTCTGATACTGTTTTGTCAGCATGGAATCCTCCTCCGGAATGGGGCAAGTGGGTTCCTTTCTTTTACAATTTTTTTTTTCAATTTTAGCTCTCATTTTGAACAAAAAGGTTACAAAATCTAAGTGTTTTTATATTGGATACAGGAAAGTGATGTTACAGGTAGATGCAAGACAAGGGATCCCAAAAGACGGACAAGCTCCTTATGAACTTTTCCAGGCAAGTCGTTCTAATGAGACTATAAGAGTCAAGAAGCTTGAGCCTTAGAAAATTTGGAAGTATATATATATATATATATATATTCTATTACTTAAAATGAAGTTCTCTTGTGTTTTCTTGACAGGTTGAAATATATCCTCTAAAAATCCATTTGACAGAGACAATGTACACAATGATGTGGGAGTATATCTTCCCAGGAGAGGAGCAACATTCCCAGAGAAGGGAGGTTTGTTTTTATCCATTGTTGCTTCTTATTAAATCAGCTTAGCTAATGGTATGTTATAGCTTGTTTGCTAAGCAAGCTATGGCTCGTTTCTCGTATTTTGTCTCCCAGGAAGTTTGGAAGGTCTCAACAACCGCGGGATCAAGGCGAGTCAGGAAAGGTTCATTCGCACAAGAAGCGGCCGCGTTGCTCTCTACGTCTGATCTAGGCCAGGTGAAAATTTTGCTGCTCTGCCTTCCTTTGTTTTTCTTACATTTCATATAATCTCTTGTAATCTTGATACGTGTTTTCTTTGAAATGTTTTTCAGGGTTCGAAGAATCAAAACCCGAAGTCAAGATCGATCCGTAGTTCAGGGCCAGAACTGAGGAGAACATCCTCTTTTGACAGAACATGGGAGGAGACGGTGGCGGAATCTGTAGCTAACGAGCTTGTTCTACATTCCATGGAGCATCAGAGTGAATCCTCAAAAAACAAGCTCAAGGATTCAAAAACCACAAAAGCTGGCCGTTCTGTTCATGAAGAAAAGAAAGTGGAGAAGTCATTGGAAGACAAGAAGTCGAGGCCTCAAAAGATAATGCAGTTCCAAACCATCAAGATAATGCAGTTCCAAACCATCAAGATAAGTCAGGTGGAACTGTTGATCACTTACGAGGGATCAATATTTGTTGTCAACGATATGAAGCTGTTGATGGACACATTTCATCGAGTTGAGTTTAGTGGAACGTGGAGGAGACTCTTCTCTAGAGTTAAGAAGCATATAATATGGGGAGTCCTTAAGTCGGTAACGGGAATGCAAGTAAGAACCATTTTATATACACAAGAAGTAAATGCATATGGTAATTGTGTGTCCCTCACTTGTTTTCATTTGTTGTTACTTGTAGATGAAGAAATTCAAAGACAAAACTCATGTTCCAAAAGATGAGATTGGTTTGAGAGATAAAGAAGAGTTGGGGAGATCAGATCAAGATTCAGGTGCGTGGGTGAAGCGTCCTGGCGACAATGCAGGCGATGGATTCGTCACATCGATTAGAGGTATTTTCAATACTCAAAGAAGAAAGGCGAAGAAGTTCGTGCTTCGTACAATGAGAGGAGAAACAGAAGAGAGTTTCCCAGGGGAGTGGAGTGACAATGAATCAGACTTCTCTCCTTTCGCAAGACAGTTGACGATTACTAAAGCTAAGAAACTCATCAGGCGTCACTCTAAGAAGTTCCAGAATCAAAACACTACTAAAGGTTTGGTTTCTTGATATAAAAGTCATTCGTTTTTTGTCTGTCAAGTTACAAAACCTAAGATAAGAGAAACAACTCTCTCTCTCTCTCTCTTTCTGTGTTGTGTTTTAGGTTCTAAGAAGCCACAGCTCTCGCCTACTCTGTCCCCTAAGGAAGAAGATCGATACGAAAGCGATTCTTCTAGTGGATCTTCTGCTTATGAAGAGTTTCTTGACCAGAATCAGATTTAAGATAGAATTCAAAATTTTGTTTTTTTCCCCCATTAAAGAGTTTCATCACTTTTACGCTCTTTTAAGATTAGATTTCATAGCGTAGTGTTAATAAGACTCGTTTATTACAGATGACTGACATGGAAGAAGAAGGTATTTTGTTTTGGGAATCATACATATTGGGCTTATACGTTGGAGTCTTGTATGTACTGAAAGCAACAAATTGTTACATAACAGCGTAGATTTTGCCTACTAATATCGTTGCACATGTGAAAAGTTTTTTTCTCTGAAGTGTTCTAAGAATACGGCGGCAAAATTCCCAACATCCTGAAATGAACAGTATGCCGTCAAACCTTTTTAAGCCGAATTTCAAAGTTATTTCCAAAACTATATGGTAGACACTTGACAAAAGAAAGGATAATTCACCAAATATATTTACTAGGAGTTCTCAAAAAATTATTATCTTATTGTTTTATCGAATTATGTTATATTTTGAACTGATCCAATTCGAGAATGGCAAAATTTCTTGATTTATTGAATTTATTAATTTATCGAATACTAATTTATAAAGTTTTTACTATAATTGACGTTTATATCCTTAAATGGATACAAGTCGTATAGAAGGATCCACATGTATTTGTTTGGAGCCTTTTGTTTTCATTTCTAGAGTTAAAAAAAAAACAGCGTGTGTTTTTAACTAGATTTCAAAAAAACAAATTATACTTTTCTACCTTTAATGATCAACTAAATTTTTTTTTTTAATTTTTTCTGTAGTAACCGACACATCTAACTTTACTTTTTTGTAATGAATAAAAATGTAGAGATAATGAACTACCTTTTTTGACATTTTTTATTTGACATCAAAAACACCATATATTAAAAACTTATGTTTCGAAGATGTTTGGCTCGAAAGCCATCCATCTTAGAACCTGAAAATCTACATGGAAGAGTACATCGCCTCGCAGTCGAACTCCTTTAGCAAGGTAGTCAGCGCGAACATTCAAAACACGAAAAAAAACTAATTTATGTAAAAACTCTTTCATTAAATAAATATTATTTCATTCCCGATTAACTACAATTACACGTGTATATATAATGACCATATACAAAATACATTTTTGTTATGAACTACGACTTTACAATATAACATTTGCATTAAATGAAGTCAAAATATATTTGGTCAGCCGACAATGTATTAAGAAAAAAAAAAAAAATATAATACCAATACCTTTTTATCATCGAATACAATTTTTCTCGACATCGAACGAATAGAAACCTAGATTGATTTGCTATCCAATGGCTGAATCATATATCCTACACTTGTTTGAAGATCCAACATAATCAACGCTTTGTAGAACGATCAAATTTAACTATCCGAAATGTTTTAAATTTTTGATTTAAATAATTTTATATAAAATATTATCTTTTTAGAAAGAAATGTATAAATATGTCAAAAATATCTCTATCTAATTATGAAATGGCATAAATACTTGACGTTTACACCCTTAAATGGATACGAGTAGAAGGATCTATGTGTGTTTGTTTTGAACTACAATTATTTTCATTTCTAGGGTTAAAAAACAATGTGTGTTTAAAAAAAACAAATTAAAATTTTCTACCTTTAATGATTAACTAAATTTTCTTTATATAATTTTTTTATGTAGTAACCGACTAATCTAAATTTACTTTTTGTAATGTATAAAAATGTAGAGATAGTGAACTAACTAGATCTCCAAAAACTAATTTATGTAAAAAAAATTTCATTAAATAAATATAATTTTATTTCCGATTAATCTACAATTACACATGTATATATCATGACTATATACAAAATACATTTTTGGTATGAACTACGACTTTGCAATATAATATTTTAGAAGATATCTTGATAAGGTATTTGCATTAAATGAAGTCGAAATACATGTTGTCCGCCAACATTGCATCAAGGGAAAAATAAATAAAATAATACCAATGCCTCTTTATCTTCGAATACAATTTTTCTTAACATCGAACGAATATTTTTAGGTTTTCTAACGTAAAAAATGTTATTTACTTAAAAAAGTATACAAATGTTTTTATAATAATTTACACTTAAAATTATTTCTAAATAACCTTATAATTTGTTTATTTATTGTGATACATTATTGTTAGAGATTGTTTTTTCCTACTAATATTGTGGCATATGTGAAAAACTCTTGTCTGAACTGTTTTAAAAGTATGACGCCAAAAATTTTAATATCTTGAGATAAACAGTATGTGGTCAACCCTAGAACTTAGACCTGCAAAATAATGTCATCGTAAGCCGGATTTCAAAGTTATTTTTCAAACTATATGTAGTTGGAAATCTTGCCAAAAAGAAAGGATAATTCACCAAATATCTATAGAAACCTAGATTTGAATTGCTATCCAATGGCAGAATCATATATCCTACACTTGTTTGTAGATCCAACATAATCAACGCTTAGTATAACGATCACATTTAACTGTCAGAAATTTCTTAAAAAATTGATCTAAATAATTTTATATATAATATTGTTTTTTTAGAAAGAAAAGTATAAATATGTCAAAAATATCTCTATCTAATTATGAAATGGCATAAATACTTGTCGTTTATACCCTTAAATGGATGTGAATAGAGAGATCCACGTGTGTTTGTTTAAAGGTACATTTGTTTTCATTTCTAGGGTTAGAAAAATAAAATATGTTTTTAATGAGATTTTAAAAAACAAATTAATTTTTTTACCTTTAATGATTAACTAAAATTTTTTATTATTATTTTTTCTATGATAATGACATATCTAAATTTAGTTTTTGTAATGTATATAAATGTAAAGATAATGAACTAACTTAATCTCAAAAAACAAATTTATGCAATTTCTTCCATTAAATAACTATAATTTCATTCTCCATTAATACAGTTACACGTGTATGAACTACGACTCTATAATATAATATTTGAGAAATTATTCGATAAGGTCTTTGCAATCAAATGGAGTCAAAATATATGTGATCCGCCGACATTACATTAACGGAAAAATAAATAAAAATAATACCATCCGAAAAAAAAAAAAATACTATAACTTTTTTATTTTCGAATATAATTTTTCATGCTATCAAACAAAAATTAGTTAGATTTTTAATTTTAACATTACAAAAATGTTATTTGCTAAAAAAAAAATTTACAAAATTATTATTAAAATTTACACTTAACATAACTTGCAAACCATTTAGTTTTTTTTTTTTTTTTGCTCCGATTAGACATCAACAGTTGGATTTCACCATTGCCACCCATTTTATTAAACCATATCAAGTTAGATGACTATCTGAATGGTTGTCACTTGTCACTAATAGCGACAAAATTTCAGCCAGAATAACCGTTACTCTCACTTCAGCTATTGTATTGTACCCAATCAAGTGAAAGAATTAACGCTGACTTCAACTTTTTTTTTATTATTTTATTTACTCTACAAATTTTAAGTTACTCCACTTTAAATTACTCTCAATTACTCTAATGGGTTACCACTCATACTCATGACAAAATTTCATCGAGCCACAAAACCGATTTCCTTTCATAATATGATTCGATGCCACACAAAAGAATATTCCATATGATTGATTGAAGGGAGAGATACACATATAATAAAATGTTTCTTTTTTATTAGATTTTATCTATTTGTAACTTTGCAAAATTAGTTATAAATTTTTAAAAATTAGTTACATAAATATATAATATTTCTTAATAGTTAGTTTCACTAAACTGCCACCTCTAGTTTACTAATTAATTACATAACAATAATAATATATTTGACTAGGATGTAAAATGTACTGTGTATGCCTAAAAAAGTTTGAATAAATAGAAAAATTTTAAATCAAAAATCGAATGTTGACCAATAAAAAAATAAAAAGATTTCAAAGTTTCCATATAAACTTTAAATCTATCAAATATGGAAACACTTAAAACAAATAAAATCCATCTTATCTATCTAAGGGAGATTTTATTGTTCCATTTCTTTTTTAGGTTTTTTTTTTCTAAATTCGTTTGAAAATCCCCAATATTTTCAAAAGGCGCCTCTCCACTTTTCGTCCCTTTTTGTCTCCCTCTCTCTCTTTATATTTCCCCAAATCTCTCTCTCTCTCCCTCACATCTTCAATCTAGCAAACACCACTCTCCCTCTCTAAATCTCGCTCTCGCTCCTTTCTCCGTCCTCAGATCTCCGAAAATGGCCCTCGAAATCCAGGTTCCGTGCGATTCCGATGGTGTCTGCATGCGATGCAAGGTGACGGTTCCGTCGGAAGAGTGTCTCACTTGCAGCACGTGCGTTACGCCGTGGCACGTGTCGTGTCTCCGATCCGCTCCCGAAACCCTAGCCTCCACTCAGGCCTGGGAGTGTCCCGATTGCTCCGGCGTTGCCGATCCCGTTCCGGTTTCCGGAATCGCCGGGTTTGAACCCGACGGTTCGTCCCTTGTGGCGGCGATCCGCGCGATCGAGGCCGACGAGTCGCTGACCGAGGCGCAGAAGGCTAAGAAGAGGCAGAGGCTGGTGAGCGGCAAAGCCGACGAGGAGGACGAGGACGAAACGGAGCCCGATGATTTTTTGGCTGCTCTTAAGAAAAACTACCAATGCATCATGTGCCTCCAGTTGCCTGAGAGGCCAGTCACGGTTCGTTCTCTGGATCTGCCTCTCGCGTTACTCAATTACACTCTCTTTGATTCTCTTATCAATAGATTAAATTGCGTCTTATGCTTGTGATTATGTTTAATCTACCCATTGTGATTCTCGTAGATCGTTGAATCTCGCTGCTGGATATGGTTATTTAGGTTTTCGTTGACTTCATTTAGATTGTTAAATCTCGCTGTTGGATATGTTTGTTTAGATTTTCAATCACTTCATTTAGATTGTTGAATCTCACCTGTTGGATATGTTTGTTTAGGTTTTCATTCACTGCATTTAGATTGTTGAAATCTCGCTCTTGGATGTGGCTTTTTTTCTTTTCTGCTTACCATTTGTGTCGATTGTGTTATTATCCTTCTGCATTTATTGATAAACAGAACTATATGTCATTAATACTCGTTCGTTTTTTCTCGATTGTGACTAAGTTTTTGTGTTGATTTAAGCATATACTTATCGTGACTGTTGATTTTCCAATTTTGGTTGTTTAGGTTTGACAAGTTTGTGTTCTTTGTTAAAGAACCCCAAAACCTTAGTCTTGATGTTTTTATCTCGTGAAGCATAGATAGTTTTGGATTTGTTTTTCTTTTATTTCATGTACATTTTTATTTTAGAAGCAAGTATCCTTCACTAAGATGATTAGTATTTATCTATTGCTAATGGCTTTCTTGTACAAATGTCTTTCCAGACACCGTGCGGTCACAACTCCTGCCTCAAGTGTTTCCAGAAATGGGCTGCAAAAGGGGACCGTAGGTGTGGGACATGCCGCAGAAAAGTTCCTATCAAGATGGTAGAGAACCCCAGGATCAACCTTACTCTTGTGGCTGCCTTTCGTTTGGCTAAGGATTCAGAATCTGCTTCTGTGGCTACCCCAAAGGTTCAGCATCACATCACTGACCAGGACCGCCCGGACACAGCGTTTACCACTGAGAGGGCGGTTAAAACTGGCAAAGCTAATGCCAGCTGTGGAAAGAGAGGTGTGACTATCCCATCGGACTACTTTGGTCCGATAGGGCCCGAGTATGATCCAACCAGAAACCGCGGTGTTTTGGTTGGTGATTTGTGGGATGACAGGCTCGACTGTAAGCAATGGGGGGCTCACAACATACATGTCTCTGGAATCGCTGGGCAATCTGCTTACGGTGCCCAGTCAGTGGCCCTCTCAGGGGGTTATGAGGACGACGAGGACCACGGAGAGTGGTTTCTCTACACAGGAAGGTATGCATTACGTTAAAACCAGCCTTTGATACATTTTGATTAATCCTTTTTAACTCTCTTTTTTGCCTTTAATATGTTTGAATGTGTCTTGCAGTGGAGGAAGAGACCTTAGTGGGAACAAAAGAACCAACAAGGAACAGTCGTTTGACCAGTCGTTTACCAAGTCAAATCAAGCTCTAAGAATCAGTTGCAAAATGGGCTATCCTGTACGAGTTATCAGGTTAGATTGTTTGTCCTTGGGCTAATTGTATCTTTCTATATCCCAGACGGCTAATGTTGTCTTAACTCGCCAGGACTCACAAGGAGAAGCGTTCTGCATATGCTCCCTCTGGGAAAACTGTGAGATATGATGGTGTTTACAGGATTGAGAAGTGTTGGATAAATGTTGGAGTCCAGGTTTGGATCTTGCTACCTACCAATCCTTAGTTGTTTCAGAGCTGGCTTATTATTTTTATTCCTGACCTACTCTTGTGTTTTCCAATAGGGCTTTAAGGTCTGTCGTTACCTTTTCTTAAGGTGCGACAACGAAGCTGCCCCATGGACAAGGTTTTGATCTACTCACTCTCTTTTCTAAAATCACCCTTGTCAGAATTTGCTAGTTATGCTCAATGTTGAAATATACCTGCAGTGATGAGCATGGTGATCGTCCAAGACCTTTGCCTAACATCCCTGAGCTTAAGAATGCCATTGAACTGTTCGAGAGAGAGGAAAGCCCGTCTTGGGATTTTGATGTAATCCGCTGCTTCTCTCTATTACTTGAATATGGAGTTTTCTTCTTCTGGTTCCTTTGTCTATAACACTTTTTCCTCTATATATACATTTACTTGATCAGGAAGCTGACGGGACATGGAAATGGGTTAAGCCTCCTCCTGCCAGCAGGATGCTCGCCAACATGAACAAGGGCCAGAAGAGGGCAAGAAAGAATTCCAGAGACAAGCTTTTAAAAGGTCTGTCAAGTATTTCTTTAGTGTGTTGGATAGAGCTTAATCTGATATAAGAACACATCTAAATTGTGTCATTTGTTTGCTTTTTTATGGTTGACACAGAGTTTAGCTGCCAAATCTGTCGGGACATGATGAAGTCTCCTGTGACAACTCCTTGCGCACACAACTTCTGCAAGGACTGCTTAACCGCTAAATTTGCTGGGATATCTCAAGTCAATGAGAGGAGCAGAGGTGGTCGCACACTCCGCGCCAAGAAGAACGTCATGAAATGCCCTTGTTGCACTTACGACATCTCCGAGTTTCTCCAGGACCCACAGGTCAGTAACATAATAAACCTCTTCTTCTTCTTCTTGTTTATGTAGTGTCCTTGATTCCTTATTAAGCATCAGTGTCATCAGATAGTGTATTAACATAAAAAGTGTGTGTGATAAAACAGGTGAACAGAGAGCTGATGAGTCTCATAGAGAAACTGAGCAAGAAAGAGGAAGAATATGAAGGAAGCACCTCTGGAGGAGGAAACACAGAAGATGAAGATGGAGATGAGGGGGAGGAGAAAAAAGAGGAAGGAGTTGAGATTGTGGCTGATGAAGAGCCACCCATGAAGAAGATGAAGCCGGAGACGGAAGCACCCATTGCTACCGTGTAACTTAGGCAGTCTTTTGCCTATCAGTTAATAATAATTTTGGAGTTGTATCATTAACTCTGTTTTTTTTTAATATTCCGTACTCAAAAACAATTATTTTGGTCCATATTTTGAAACAAATGTCACCTTAAATAAATTCCATATATATAAGGTATTTTTGTTTTGAAATTTCTCCAATCTTTTTTTTTATATAATAAATTATTAGAATTATCGTTTGAGGAATAAAAACGATGACTTGTTTTGCTCTCAATAATTTTTTGAAGCTTATTGTTGTATACCCACTCCTATAATTAACACCTCCGCAAGAAATTGAAAATTCAATACCATTGTGAATTTGTGATGATTAAACCGTTGTTTGGTCTCGAGCGTTCTCTAATCTTTTATTATTCTATAATAATTTATTACTTTGCTTTCTATCTTCTGTTTGATTTTGGTTCTTTTTTTCTTCTCAAAACAGAACTTTAAAAAATGAGTAGCAACACAATTCATCCACACTAGAAATGTAGTAAAACGAAGTTACAACTTCAAGAAAGAATGCAAGTGCAAATCCAGTTCCTATTCTTTGCCATTTGAAAACATTTATTGATCCAAATCTCCAGCATACTGCTGATTCGAGTTTGCATGTTGCTGAAACTGGGGAAAGAAGTGACAACATGTTGTTACTCATCATCTGAACTTTTTCTTGTGAATCGACCATGATTGTTGCAGTCTTCAAGCGACAAGTATCTTTCTTGTGAAACAAGTAACTGTTAATAAGTTGCACCAACAAACCCTAATTTCTCTATCAGCTACTCATATTCAGTCTGTTTTCACATTATGGAATTCACTTAAGGTTTGATCAAACTTTCTCTAACGATCCAAGGAAAGGATGTCATATTCAGTTTGTTTTCACATTATGGAATTCACTTAAGTTACTACAATTAATTACACAATATTGAATATTGTCCCCTTAAAAAAAGTTTAGAATTTGTAGTGTAGCTAAAGCTTTTACAGAAAGGTTTTATCTTCTTCTCTTTTTTTTTTAAGTTAAAAGTTTCATGATAGTTGTTTTGACTACTTCAAGGGCCTAACCTATTAAGCTCAGTGACTGAAGCTCTAAAAGGAGAGCTTTAATTTCCTCAACTCTCCGGTGATGTTCTCGTAACGCTCTGCTAGAGAAACGTTACATACGGTGAAACTCATCGACAAGGCCAACAAGCTCAGGCTTCTTTTGGTTAAGATTCAAGAGCAAAAACAGAAGGATGTGAGATTTTAGCCAGAGCTCGATGATATCTAATTTTCTATAAATAAGAGTTATTTAAATTTGGTTTATGTAGCAAAGAGAAGATAAATGTGGAGTGTTTTGTTATAGGCTTAAAGCCGTTGCTTTGCTTCTTATCATTATATACTTGACGGTTTGTTTTTCTTTTCACCGTTGAACATTTTTTCAACGTCCAGGTTTCTTCAATAATTTGAAATTAAAAAGAAAAAAACAATTTACAACGTTCAGGTTGCTTTTTTGTTTGTTGACGAGACTTAATTAATATTTCCTTAATCAGAGAAAAAGGAAACATCAGACGAACACAACGCGGGCACATATATTCCTCTTTTTTTTTGTATTGACACTTTAATTTCCTTATTTGGAATTGAAACCTTATAAATAAACGTTTAACCCTCTCCTCATTATCTCTCACAATCACTCGTTAAAAGAAGCAGAGAACACAGAACCATCGAAGAGTCTTATCTTTATTCTCCGATCAAATCCTCTCATCAATTTAAGATATGTCGGTTATTTTAAGGCACAGTTACCTTGTCAGAGACGTTTTTGTCGTTCCGTTTCATACAAAACACGGAATCGGTTTGCACTACTTCGGTCGTAACTCTGTTTTACATGTTCATCGAAAGGTTCCAATCGCCGCCGGCTTGAAGCGTTTTCGTTACCCACAAAAAGTTTCTTTTAAACACTCAAAACCGGAGCAAGCGCAATCTAAACCGGATCTTGTTCACCAGAAGCCGGTTCAAACTCATCCGAGCAAGATCAAGACTGTATTGCAGCAGAATCAAGAGAGAGAACTGTTTGCTGGTTCGGTCACGATGCATGCTGCTCCACCGCCCAGACACGTGCCGATTCCGTTGTTCTGCCGGTAGAAAGACGATCAAGGAGTCTTTCGAAGCTAATAATAATGACTTGAATGAGAAG
Source organism: Alliaria petiolata (assembly GCA_020283515.1). Classification (NCBI taxonomy): domain Eukaryota; kingdom Viridiplantae; phylum Streptophyta; class Magnoliopsida; order Brassicales; family Brassicaceae; genus Alliaria; species Alliaria petiolata. The sequence goes on along the minus strand of JAHZTW010000003.1, from coordinate 91,571,996 downwards.
AAAGACGAATCTTTTGACCCTTGTTTACTTTTGTTAAAGCAAGTATAGTTCAGTAGCACTCAATTCAAGATAAATAAATATGACATTGATAAAAAAAGACAGTTTTTGTAACTTCGGAATGAAATTAACCAAGTCGAGCTAGCTAGACGGTATACTTTTTGTTTTTTTTGTTTTTAGCAAATTTCTAATAAAATTTTAAAATTTAACAAATCCAGATTAAGGTTTCAATGAAATAGATCTGGTTCAGGTTTAACACTGTTACTGGATATCTGATTTCAGTCATGTCATTATCTATTTGGATTTAACAAAATCTATCAATAAATAAATCCAATTATTTCGATTTGGTTAATTCGACTTGTGACCCAAGTAAAGTATTCCAAAAAACACTAATTCTACACTGACTGGCACAATGAAGCTCTCACTTATGACTTATCAATTGTGCGTCTCTTATCACTTATCATGGTCTCACCGGCGATTTCAAGGATTCTATCGTTTAGGGGTTTCTCTATCTGATTCAAATTTAAATTAAGGAAAACATCATTCAGATGGATTAAGAAAAGGATTATAATTAGTTAAGTGTTAGTTTTAAATCACTAAATCCGGAAAAAAGGAAATATCACAAACGCGCATACATACACGTGTTTCCTTTTCCTTTATATTTTTGCTTTGATTGGAGTCCACGCAAAGAACTCAAAGTCTTATAAATAACCTTGAACCCCTTCCTTGGTATCCCTCACAACCACTCTCGATTAAAGCATCAAAAGCAGAAAAAAAAAAAAAAAAAGAAGAACCCAGCGAAAGAGTCTTATCTTTATTCTCCGATAAAAACTCTCATCAAGATATGTCGATTGTGTTAACACACCGTTTCCTCGCCAGAGACGTTTTTGCCGTTCCGTTTCATACGGAACACGGAATCTGTTTCCACTACTTCTCTCGTGTCTTTTTCTTACATGTTCCTCAAAACGTTCCTGTCTCTGCCTTGAAGCGTTTCTCTAAACCACAAGAAGTTCCTTTTACACCCTCAAAACCGTCGCAATCTAAACCAGCTCCTCCGGTTCATGAGAAGCCGGTTCAAGCTCCGTGCACCACGATCAAGACTGTGCCGCCGCAGAATCAAGAAGGAGCATTGTTTGCTGATTCGGTCACGATGGGTGGTGCTCCATCGCCGAGACACTTGCCGATTCCGATGTTTTACATTAGGGAGAGGATCAAGGAGTCTTCAAAACTAACGACCTGAATGAAGCAGATGTTAAGCTGTTTATTTTATAACTAACTACTATCTTTGTGTTGTAAAATATCTTTGTTCTACGTTAGTTGTAGTACGTAGCAACCAATTGTTAAAGATCAACACATAATAAAGATTTTATTTTTTTCAATATCTTTATTCTTTTATTTATTTGATAGTGTTTTTATAGTAAAGGTAAAACATCCATATATAAATTAATAAAGTCAGATAAAAATCTGAGACAAAATTAATTTTAAGAGAAAGAGAGTCTATAGAACAAGAACCTTGGGACAATATCTAAGACAAAATTGGTGTTTTTTTTTTTTGTTTAATCCAAAGATTTCTGTAAATTAACAAGTTCAATCAAATTTTGCTTGAGAGAGTTTAACTAGAGACTTTACTTAATTTAGAAAAATCTGAGATATTTGGTGGGCTAACTAATTCTTGTTTAAGGCTTGTTATTTTGCAAGGTGTAAGTAAAGATTCCAGAGACTTACCAATAACAGAGAAGAATGTGAAGTTTTTAGCTGCATCCAATAGTAATTAATTGGCGCTCCTCTACAGGTCCAGTTTTGGATGGAATCGATCGGAACCATATATCACTTCTTGTTGCTTAAATATAATGGAATCGTACGAACATGGACTGAAATGTTTGTCTCATCATATGTCTCAACCTCACGTGATTCAACTAAACAAGATAAATGTGTTTCTCAAACAGGACAGATTGCAATTATCACACAAAAGTTACACCATAGATTCAACACAAAATTGCCCTAGCGATCATATATAAATTTACAGTTGTAATTTATGAGGAGAGAGTTGGAGAAAAGAAGACAACCCAAGCCTCGATCGTTAAAAACATATATTATTAACAGTTCTCTTGAAGAAACAAAGAACCAATGTGTCTTTTTAAGTTTTCTCACTTTTTTGGGGGTAGTTCTTTTGTTGGTGAAATTTTCTTTACCATATCAGAAAAATTCATAATATTCAATGAAAATAAAATATAATAAAATAATTTCTAACGAGTCGAAATTAGAAACTCTGATTTGTATGCTGGGGTTGGTGAGCAGAGCAGAGATAGAGACAAAAGTGCTCATGTGTGATGTGTCATGGTTGTTGATAGCTTCTAGTGACTCAACATTCTTGTGGAACAAGTAATTGTTAATAAGTTGCACCAACAATAAACCTCTACAAACTTTCTTCCACCTACTTCTCATCAAACCTCATCAAACATCAAACCCTAATTCCTTTATAAATACACACACAAACTCCTTCACAATCATCACTCACAAATCACAATCAAACCCAAAAATAAAACACACCTCTGTCTCTCTCTTGTAATAACTCAAAACCCTAAATCCCCAAAATGGCTCACTGGTTATCATCTCTGGTCATTGCACTGACATTCACAAGCTTTTTCACCGGTCTCTCTGCGCGTCGCCATCTTCTCCAATCAACACCAGCGACTCAGCCACCGGTTACAACGTTCCCACCACTTCCCAAAACCTCGATGCCACCATTGCCTCCTTCTCTCCCTCAGCCAACACTTCCTCAACCAACACTTCCTCAGCCAACTCTTCCTCAACCCACGGCGTTTCCACCATTACCGAGCACACAGATACCTACTTTGCCTAACCCAACACAGCCCATTAATATCCCAAACTTCCCACAAATCAACATCCCTAATTTCCCAATTAACATTCCAAACAACTTCCCGTTTAATCTCCCGACCAGCATTCCTACCATCCCATTCTTTACTCCACCACCATCCAAATGAAAAGCTAAGCTCTTTAGCACATCATCATATTTGTGTTCACACACTTTTCACATGTTTGTTATAATGTTTCTTATTCTTTTGCTGTCGTTTGATGTTGTATTTCTTGTTGTTGTTGTTTGATGTTGTTATTTCTTGTTGTTGTTGTATTTCTTCCACGATTCAGTTGCTTTTGTATAATTTATACCGCTTATTCATATTCTAGTGAGTACTTGTTTTCTTCTTCTTCTTCTTTTTAGTTTTGGTTTTGCTATTGATCTTTGCAACCAAACAGTAATAGACGATTATCATCCATAAAGTTCCCTGAAATGCTTGCATGAATTAACAGTTAAATTTGAGACATTCTCAATAACCAATTGGGAAGATAAGTGCATAAAGTTCTTGAAATTTTTAGCCTATATAAATTAACAGTAGTACGCAGATTCCATGAGACATTCTCAATAAATAAAAAAAGATTAACAACGACACGTTTATAAAGAAGTTATAATGGGCCTATATATCTTTCATATTGGGCCTTAATTCGTCGGCCGCTTTAAGGCCCACTATAAAAGATAATAGGCCCATTATAACTTACTTTATAAACGTTTATTATTTTTCACACGCGCATTGAGAGAGCGGCGGGATTCGTGATGTTAGTCAATTCTTTTTGTTGTGTTGCTTTTGTGGACTTGTGCGTTTTGTGCGTTTTGGAATATTATATAATAGACTTTTTTCCCCGCCCGAGAAAGACTTCTTCTAATTATAAAAAGTCAACAGTCAACTTTTGGAGCCACTCCGACATCCTAGGAGACACGTGTGAGTGTGTAAGAAAGATTTAAAACGGCTTTTACTTGGCGGGAGAGGTTTTTAAGTTATTAGTCAACTCTTTCAAGACCCTTTTTTGGCCCAAATGTCCTCGTCGGGCCACACGGAGTTCATTAAACCATATTTTAATCGTGATTAGTTTGTCATATTTTATTCTTGGTTGCGTAATTGTTTTTTTCAAATTAAAAAAAGTCAATGATGGTATAATTGATTTCGTGCCGTAGTACAAGACACGATGAAAACAGAAATTTACAACTCAAATATTGTTTTCGCGATTAATGTACATTTTTATTCATCTGAACCCATTTGTTCAATGATGGTATAATCTTTTTTTTTTTTCATAAAATAAATTGGAGGTCATGATGATTCTTCAACTTTTTTTTATGTAACAAGAAGTGATTCATGGGAGTGTACTTCTTAAATAGCTCGTTCATTGAATTTTTTAATGTTTAAATCGTTACATCGTTTTTTGAGTGATTAAACAAAAGCGAAAGAGACGACAAAAACAAAAAAGTGAAAGAGTTGCGGGTGAGAATCGCGCCCAAGAGAGAGCATTTGAACATATTAATAAATTATTTTCTAAAACGTTTTGTATATGAGTACAAAAAATAATTAAATAAACAAACGTGGAATATATTTTCATGAGATGCAATAAGAGCCATCAATGGCCTATTGAGTGAGAGAGGCTGTAAAAAGAATCTTTGAGATCACCATTGGATGGCTCTCACTCTCAGACCTCTGACACTCATATTTTACCATATGGTTTCTGATACCATATTCTATATATTTTTAATTTTTGTATAGATTAAATAAAGGAACAATGCATGCTGTCAAAAATAAATAATAAATAAACGAACAATGCATTTCTAGACCAATAGCACATTTAATATGATTTTACTTAAAGAACAAATTTTTAATATAAATAAAACCTAATACTAGTACGTGAAAGAATTGTTATGTGGCCTAATTATTCTTAAATCAGAACCATTTATTTAATTGTTAGTTAGATCTTTAAATGATTTATGACCATAAAATTTTATATGAAATAAAAGAATAGTGAAAAAAATCTAGATAAAAAAAGAAGCAGAGAAATATTTTAAAATATTTTTACGTGAAAATATTATTTTCTTAAATATTAAAATTTATTAAAAAATTAATAATCTGCTATCGTATCATTTAAAAATAGAAGATGGCAAATAAAATATTATGTCGATAGCCGAGTAACAATTTCATATAAAATCGCAGAGAATAACTTTTATAACAAGGTTGATCAAAGTATGAGAATCTTCAAAGTTTTGGTGAGGCTCTGGTCATGGCTGGCTAATATCAAAATACAATGGATTTGGTAACATTCGATTTCAAAATCATAATAAAGCCACAAGACTGGTCAAGGAATCCAGAAACAAGAAAGAGAAAGATGGTTTGTTCGAAAGCATAATCTATTATTTTTGTAAGTTTTAGAGAGATAGAAGATGAAAGAGATTTAAGTTCCTGAAAGGGATGAGGTTAACGTTCCCTAAATGATATTAGAATGAATATCAAATCTATGTTTAGGGATGAAAAGAATTGTTTGGATCAAATATTTAGTCTGATATCTAAAATTATTGTCTCTTTTATGAGAAATGAATGAATTTTTCAAAAAAATTATCTGATACGGGTCTATGAACCAGATTTTTGGTTCTGTTTTGGTTGTGAGGCAATGTGGTCGACCGAAATGTGTTTTTAGCGGATGTGACTTGACACTGAAACTCTAACAGTCACGCATCTTCATCGTTTTTATAAAAAAGTTGAAACCAAGTTTAGTTTTGATTATATATATTTTGTAGCAAAAATAATATCGATAATACCATCGAGACCAAATCTAAAACCATAGTATGTATCCCCAATAAAATAATCGCATTCAATTGTTAGAAAACAAGGTTATAGAAATTATAGATTTATGAAATAAATCTCAAACAGTTGATGAGAAATGCAATGGAATATATTCTTCTTCAATGAATTATCAAACATGTGGTCAGAAGAACTAAGGAAGCATCCCATGTGAGTGTGGGGTGAGAATAATAATTCATGTGGGGAAAATATTTAAAATATCCATTAAATTCTATAACCAATGAATAACATTACCAACCCGGTTCGAAAATGAAAACGATGTCAAAAAAAACAAAAAACGTCAAGATTGATTTTTCATTTTTGTAATATTTTGATTACAGTACTAAAGTAATAAATATTTAGAGAAGTAAGATTATACATACATATGGTGCAAGCAAGAAATTCACAAAACCCTGATGAAGAAAGAATTAGCTATGTATTTGAAAATTTGAAATAGTGATCATGGGACAAAATAATTATTACTGATTTTATAGCAATCAAATTGATCGAATCAATCAACCCGAAGTATTCCATATATATACAATTTCTACCATCAAAGATTCATTTATTTATAGGAATGCACTTAAATTTTATAGAAAACCTAGGTAGAATATAAATTCAGAATTATATGTTTCGTCATTTTAATTTTGCCCTTAATTTTATTTCATTTTTATAACTGGTGCACATTGGAATTTCTGTCTGCTAAGTTTCTCTCAAAAAATTCACGACGAACATTTAATAAACTAAATCATTTTTCTTCAGATATGTATTAATGTAAACATAAACAAGTGTTAAAACCCGTGTCAAGCACGAGAATGTTATGGGTCCAACAATTTTAATACTAATATATTATTTGTAAATTTAAATTTCACAAAATTCTGATACTAAGTTAAACAGAAAGTATGAGTATATAATTCTTTTTTTATCATAAATTAATCATTGTTTTTTTTTATGAATCCGTGTTTGTGTGAACATAAATTACGATTCAATAGACTTTTACTACTTTAGTTAAAAAAGTTTGTTTTTATTCGTGTGAGGTGCAATAATAAATAAATACCCTTGAATAATTTACGTATTAAAAGCGAGTATCCGTTTGGTTCGTCAAAAAAGATTTCTAATTAAAATATTTTTACAAGAAAAAAGGAAAGTCTCAAGATACTACCAAATTTCAAAGGAAAATGAGTTTTCCTTTCTTCGGCGCAAAATAGCAAACAAGTCTCCGCGCTTCCTTTTCCTTTCCTTATTTAAACACTTTCGTCTCTCTTCTTCTTCAACCTCAAAACAATCTCTCACCACTTCTCTCTCTCTCTCTCTCTCTAAAAGACATTAATACCACCAAACCTAAAAAAAAAACTCTGTCTGAACAGCATATGTCTCAAAGACCTCAAGTTCCTCATTCTTCTTCTATAGCTTTCGGTCTCCATTCTCATCTTCTAATCTCCAGTGAGATTAGCTCTAATTCCAATTGGTCTCTTTAAGATATCAAAAAAACCCAAAAATAAAAATCTAACCTTTTTTTAATCCTCTCTCTCTCTTGTCAGATTTTCCCGGAAAACCCAAAACAGAGATTTTCTAAATTTTTGATTTTTTCCGATTTGAAAAAAAGAAGAAGAAATGGGTCTCAAGGGTTTCGCTGAAGGAGGAGTCGCATCAATCGTAGCGGGTTGTTCGACCCACCCTCTTGATCTAATCAAGGTCCGAATGCAGCTCCAAGGCGAATCAGCCCCAATTCAGGCAAATCTCAGACCGGCGCTCGCTTTCCAGTCATCCTCCGCCGCCGCTGCAGTCCACGCGCCTCCGCCACCTCCGCGCGTGGGTATTATCGGCGTCGGATCCCTTATCATCAGAAAAGAAGGCACGCGTGCTCTGTTCTCCGGCGTCTCCGCCACCGTTCTCCGTCAAACCCTCTACTCGACGACTCGTATGGGTCTATACGACATTCTGAAAACGAAATGGACCGACCCGGAAACCAAATCGATACCTTTAACCCGAAAACTCGCCGCTGGATTCATCGCCGGAGGAATCGGAGCCGCTGTTGGAAACCCGGCGGATGTAGCGATGGTGCGTATGCAAGCCGACGGTCGTCTGCCGTTAGTCGATCGGAGAAACTACAAAAGCGTTTTGGACGCGATCGCGCAGATGGTTCGCGGCGAAGGCGTTACTTCTCTGTGGAGAGGATCGTCTATGACGATAAACAGAGCGATGCTCGTGACGGCGTCGCAGTTAGCTACTTACGATTCGGTGAAAGAGACGATTTTGGAGATAGGGCTGATGAGAGACGGGCTCGTGACTCACGTGGCGTCGAGTTTCGCGGCGGGTTTTGTGGCGTCCGTTGCGTCGAATCCGGTGGATGTGATCAAGACGAGAGTGATGAATATGAAGGTGGAGGCGGGGAAAACGCCGCCGTATAAAGGAGCGTTAGATTGTGCGTTGAAGACAGTGAAAGCGGAGGGGATCTTTGCTTTGTACAAAGGATTTGTGCCGACGGTTTCGAGACAGGCTCCGTTCACGGTGATTATGTTTGTGACGCTTGAACAAGTTAAAAAGTTGCTTAAAGACTTTGACTTTTGAGAAGAACAAAATTTGAAGATGATGATGGTGGCGATAATTGGCTAAAACAAAAATAAGTTTGTTTCTATTTTTTCTTTGTTCTATTTTCATTTGATTAATCGAGTAGTTTAAATTTAAAAGTTTTAATTGTTTTTCATTTATATAAAATTTGATGTCATGAGAGAAAAGAGAAACAGTTTCAGAACATCTTTGGTAGATCCATTTATGTTATTTGATTCGATTTCAATGGAGTGATTTGCTCCGTCAAATATTTGGTAGATCCATTTATGTTAAGTTTTGAACTATGTAATATTCTTTACTTTTTTCAGAAAATCTTTTACTATTCAGAGATGAAGAAAGATCTTTGCTTCAATTCTCTTTCAACCAGCTTTTTACCATTAGAAATATTCAAGATATTGAAAATTACTTATTGAATGTTATACTTATGACTTTTTTTTTTTTTTTTTTCCATCTGAAAATAAATTAAACATAACGAAAGATACAACGATATTCAAACAGAGACTACTTAAACCCGCTAACAAATACGGGAAAGTATCGCCGCATACATAAGCCCAAAAGAGGGAAGCAAAGCCCCAAAGAAAGGGGAAACAAAAAACAAACAAAAGCAGAAGATGACTGGAAGTCAAAATCTCTGGACACTACAACAATGCTACTGAAACGAAGCACTCTCACGACCTTTCCAAAGAACCAGAGAACGCCAATGCCACGCCAAAATACATGAACACTGAGCAGAAGAAACACAGACAACAGCACCTCCACAAGAACAGGAAACCTGAAGCAAGGAGAAGCCCGAGCACAACCAGCCACAACACTAGCAGAAAGAGACGCAAAACCGCAAACAAACCGGAGCAGAGAAACTACACCAATACAACCACATCAAGGCAATGAAGCAAGGGAGAAACCTAGGTACAAGGCAAAGAAACCGAGACCTCTGCTGGGGAAAACGCCAAAGAAGCTCAAGAACGCTTACACGCGGACACTCGCAAGCCAGCCATCACCATCTACAGACAATGGAAAGCCACCTCCTCGCAAGAGAAGAATTGAAGAGCCAAATAACTGCGATTTCTGAAAACCACCCTCCAAAACTTAAGAGAGAAATCAAAGGAAAGCTAGTAGATGATTCCGCAGCGAAAAACCATCCCAATGACGAACCCAAACCGAGCCCAAGCTCAACCACAAGACAAAGAAACCTTCAGAGGAAGGAAAGGAGCAACAGCGCCAGAGATCAAAAGCACATCCTCACATAACAAACCGAAGACCATCACCAAAGAGCGAAAGCAATCGGACAGAAAGGAAGTAAAACCTGGAAAGATACAAAGGAAACAGAGTAGATCCAGCAATCGAGAGGATAAAACTTCAGAACCGAAGCAGAAAGCGAGTCAGACTCGCACCGTTGCTCAGAAGGGAGCCGGCAAACTCCAATCGCAAAGCCAACCCAAACCACACCGAACAGGAACGACAAGCACGGCGACCACCACCACCTACAACCGATGAAAACCTAGGCTCGAGCCAAAAAGGGAACACCATCGAGGGTGACGCCGAAAACCACACTCCACACACCGGAAAGTAACCGCACCGTTGCAATTTCTGATGAGATCAAAGTCGAAACCGAAAAAAAACTGGAAGACTGAAGATGAAAAGATAGTGACAACGGCGAGAGAAGACTCCGGCAAAAACCACCACCGCCTTCCATTCCCCTGCCCCGACACCGCTTCACCGGCCGACACACCAGAACGGAGATGACTGCCCAATCTCCTCCCACAGCCGCACAAACAGGACAAAAAAGAAATAGGAAGTAAAAAGGGAGAAGATCGGCACTAGTGCTATGGGAGCCACCGGTCGCCGATCTCCAGATCGAGAAAAAGTACGAGACGGCGCTTAGGGCGAATTTCTTACGAGAGGGTTCCTTTATGTTGATTAGGTCATTATACTTATGACTTATGAGTACGACATTTTTTTTTTCTTTGACAGCTATGATATTGTTTTTGATATTCAAAGATATAAAAAAAAAAGTCTTAAGTGCTACTTGCTAGTTGTAATAATGATACAACGACAATATCAGTGATTGTTAACAATTATTTTCAAAATATTCAATCAATTCTATATAGTATTTAATTTTGAAGAACTTTTCCTAAAATGCATAATATCAGAGATCAATAATTGATCTTTAATCAAGTTGTAGACAAGGAAATCTTCAAAACGTTAAACATTATAACGTAAACACAAAACTCTAAAAATAAAAAACAAATCTTTTTTTTTTTTTTACACAAAACTCTAAAAAAAAAAACAAATTTTTTTTTTTTTTTTTGAATTAACTGTGGAAGTTCTGTAATATCCCGATTTAAAGAATAAATCTCCGTTTCAAAGAGGATTTGAATCCGGAACACATGGGAAACCCCCTTACACTACCACTAGGCCACCACCTCTTTGATAAAAAAAAAAACAAATCTTTCCTAGTGTTTTTTCTAATGCTTTAGTTTTACACATACGTTAATGTAGCGAACCTATTCATTGTCGTAAAACCGCGTCTACAGCAACGCAGTTTCCACACGTTTACGACTCAAACACAAATCACTTTTTTAAGTCATCAGAATCAAATCCCATCATCATTCGTTGCGTTGAGATGGTTTGCTCTCTTCTTTCGGACAAAACAGATTCGTTACAAACTGCTGTGATTTACTTTCGCTCAACATTTTTTTGCTTTTCTTGAGTAATAATGGTTTCATTATCAGAAACGAAAAATAATTACTTTTGGTAACGATAAAGACATGAAAATACTACATTGGAAAGAAGTATGATAGTGACAAATTACACAAGTTTTGTCGGCCATTTGATTTCATAATACCCAAAAATGGGTAAAGATTACAAAGAAGTAAGGAGCCCAACCCTTGCAATTTACAATATTAAGCCCAATTAAACCCACAATATTTGATCCAATAACAAATCTATTGTCCTCACGGGTTATTTGGAAGGTATTCAATTAAAGAATTTAAATGAATTGCAAGGAATTAAACTTTCTATGGAATTTTAGTGTTATTTAATGTTACATTTCACAAATTCTTTTAAATTCAATATAAGAATGACTACAATTATTTAATAATGACTAGAATTTAAAGTAATTTAGAAGAATGTTATTGGATTAAATAATTGTAGTCATTCTTCTAAATTACTTTAAATTCTAGTGTTATTCAATTTATTAATTTCTTAATTCCATTAAATGTTGGTGTTATTTAATTTTAGTTCCTTGGCATGTTTTTTAAAAAAATTTAATAGAATTTGAATGAAAAATTGCAAAAAACCAATTCTTACCAATTTTACTGTCATTTTGATAGAATTTTTTTAAATTGCCAGCAAAAACTTTCAATTACTTCAAAATCAATTATTTTTCAATTCTTTGTAATCTCTTAAAATCAATAATCCAATACCCCACTAGTGTGAATCTGTTGTACATCATTGGAATTTGATTCATAGAAAGGACATTCTTAGTGTCTCGTGGTAAACGAGAATTCAAGAATGAAACCGTTCTACAAATCAAATTTAAACGATCAGAATCCTTTGTACGAATCTGATTCAAACGATCTAAATAAACAAAAAAATAAAATAAAAAGGTTGCTCAGCTAACCGCTCAGGTTCGACTTTTTGTCGACCGTTCATGAAGCGTAAACACTTTCAATATAATCATAATGATATCATCATTGCAACCAATAAGCGAGAAATTTGCAGAACAAAAATCACGAGAAATAAGCGCTAACCAGGAGCAATTTAACATTCCCTAAAGATAAAAGAGACAGAATCTGAAGCATCTAACGATTACCTATACAATTAACAAAACAAGATGAATGAATTGTAAAGCAAGAAGCACAGAGCAAATTAGGGTTTTTTTCAATTCTAGCCGGATCTTGTTGAGGGGATTATTTACTGGCTGTAAGATGAAATATATTTATAGAGAGAGGAAGACACTAGGGTTTTAGCTAATGGGCTTTTAGCTACTTAATTTGGGCTTCTTAAAGCCCCGCTACTATTATTGGGCTGTGTGGATTGAATCTTATTGAGGGAAAATGTAAGTAGAATGCATTTTGGGTAGTTTAGGTAATAGCCAGCTAAGTGATTTAATATTTGGCAATTAATCATCATTGCTAAATAAATCGTATATGCTTGGATCACAAAAGTCCAAAGGCTTATGCCCAATATAGAATACTTACAACTTTCAAACCATATATATATAGTTGTTACTAGTTAGTAGTTACCACAATGTGCCAGAAAATAAAATAAAAAACAATTAAAACTTTGGCCTTTTTTCTTGTGTTTATTATAGGGAAAATCGCATAAAAAACTTTTAAAGTGACAGCCACTGACACTTTAAACTTTGAGAGTATTTTACTAGCACAATAAACCTTTAAATTAAATATATTAACACATAAAACCTTATAACTGGTTTTTTACTGCGCGCCGTCAGAATATTTAACAGTTCATTGTTCATTTCCGTTAAAAATGATGAAAATGCATTAAATTTATTTATTTTAACTAAAATATTATATTAACTATTATTTTATTTTTTTATTATAATTAAAACTAAATAAAAATATCTAAAATAATTTTTAAAAAGTTGACAAAAGTTACTAAAAATATTTAGAAAATTTTAAAAAACTAAAATATTTTTTTTTATATTTCCTCAATTAATATATTTGATAAAAAAAATTATTTTCTGTTAATAACATTAACATGATTTTAAAGTTATTTTAACTAAAAATTAAACTTTTATTATTTATCATGGTTAAGAAATACAAAAACTATTAAAAAATACATGAAGTAAAGATGACAAATATGCAAAGGATAATTTATTACAAAACTGTGCAAAAATAATCTTGGTTTTTTTAAACTTCAAATATGCAAAGAACAACTTTATTTATTAATTTTTAAATGTTTTTAGTTGTGATAAATAAAATAAAATAATTAATAGTAATTTTTTAGTTAAACATAAATTTAAAGTCATATTATCTTTAATAACAGAAAATATATTTTTTATCAAATATATTAATTGAGAAAAAAAAATATTTTAGTTTTTAAAAATTTTCTAAATATTTTTAGTAACTTTTGTCAACTTTTAAAAAACAATTTAAATATTTTTATTATAATAAACAATAAAATAATAGTTAATATAATATTTTAATTAAAATAAATAAATTTAATGAATTTTCATCATTTTTAACGGAAATGAACAGTGAAGTGTTAAATATTCTTACGGCGTGCAATAAAAAACCAGTTTTAAAATTTTATGTGTTAATATATTTTAGTTGAAAGTTTATTGTGCTAGTAAAATCATTTACTCTAACCTCACATTTACTCTAACCTCACATTTTAAAGTCTAATTAGTTGTAGTGTAGTTTTAGACAAGAGATGTAGAGTATGTGCTCATTTAAAAAAAAAACAAATCTTATAGATTGTTAAATTATTGTAGATTGCTACTTTTATCAAGAGATGTGTCTGAGGATGTGCTGCAAAGTGCGTTTTGCTGAGCTATCTATTAACCGGTCAATCTTGAGCAAGAATGGTCTATGAAGATTGTCCCTAAGGACACCTTGGTGGTTGGGTTACACGATGAAAGATTTTGACTAGGTCGAAATCCGAATGGGAGTAACTAAGCTTATTGTATGTTCGGCTCGCTTGATTAGTTATAGAATACAAGTTGTTTGAACAATTCGAGTAGCCGTAACCATTTGTGTGTGTGCAATATTTCATTTTATTAATTTAATTTTGCGAGATACAAACAGATTTGTAGTGATTGTTAAAATTTTGAGATTCCATTGTTATTGGTAGATGAATTTTGACATTCTTACTAAAATCTACTGTTATTGGTATGAAGATTTTCAAATTTCATACAAAATCCGTTGTTATTCAAAAAGTTTGGTTTTTAATTATTCCATCAATCTATTAGAATCTTTGTTATTGGGACACAGATTGTTACCAATTTAAATCATAAAACAAAACTTTCAAAAAACTATGTATATCCTTTAGATTCTCAAAATCATTATAATAAAAGATTTTGATAGATTTTCTAAATACACATAACTCTCTGTAAATTTAACAAACTTTTTACAAATTTAACAAATCTCTCAACTTTTAAAATCAACACAACACTATATAAATCCTACTCCTACTAACACCTCCTAAGGCTTTAAAATAAAAGAACATAAATACGTCCATAAATTTTTTATAAATGAAAGACAGACACCGAATTTGAGACAAGACTCAAATACGTCCAAAATTTTTTTATGGCAGATGAATATTAATCACGAACCGTAATCATTCTCTAAATATATGTTTACTCTCAATCACTTTATTCTACAACTAGTTACAGTAAGTGAGTCGATAAATCAGCTTGAAGAATGCAACTTTTTGTGTTGGCAGGAAGATTGGATATAAATATTTACCTAGTGTGTGAGGAGCTTTTGATTGAAGTTCTTGTCACCAATTGTATAAAGAACACAAGCTAAAAACGATATTATCTATGGACTTTTAATACAAGGATCCGATTGGTAATATAAAACGGTATAAAATTTTTAACGGTAAGCTGGATCTTTTAACGGTAAGCTGTAGTGATAAGAGGCTATAAAATAGTTGAAAACTGTAAAAATGAGCTGTAAGTAAAAACGGTTTGCTTACAAAAAAAGTTGAATGTATTACTTGTTACTAACGCTGTTTATACTGTTTTTGTGATTGGTAATTATTAAAACGGTATAACTTATATCGCAACTTTATGATAAAGTTTTTGGTTACCAATCAAAGCCGTAGATGTATGGTGAATGAGATTATCAACATTAAACACAAGTTCATGATTCGTCTAAACTAATCATGTACATTAAGTTATGTGACGGTAATTAAACCATCTTAGCCTGAATTTACAACATGACACAAACTGATTTGCTTAAGTTAAGGTGCGCACATGTTGTTAAGTAAATTCATCATCCTAAAGTCGTAATTTTAGCCTATTACATTATACTTTATTTTCCAGAATTAAAAATTGAATACATTATGATTTTGTTATTATTTTATTTTCCAAATTTCTCTTAATGTATATTCTGTGTATCCTATTTCGACTCTATGGAGTCGACTCTCCTCCCCTCTCTACCCTAGAACACACTCACCCACTTCCTCTCCTCTGTATAAACCTCTCTCTCTCTCTCTTCTCTTCTCTCTCTACTGCCATGAAAATCGCAGTTCATGGAGACATAAACTCCTCAGAAATCTCCCATCTTGATGACTTTTGCTTCCTGAGTTTTCACTTTTTTGTCCGAACGCTCTGAAACTTCGAGACCCCAAATAAACGATAAAGAGACTATTAAAACCCTCAAATCCATGGCGGAGAATCTCGCTTGTGGAGAGACCAGCGACTCATGGATCATTGACAACGACGATGAAATCAACTGTGGCGGCGGATTTATGAACGAGGCTGATTATAACCATGAGCTCTTTACTAAAGACGATAACTTTGACGGCAACGGATCAATTCCGGTGATGGGTTCACCATCGTCGTTGAGAGAAGACAGAATCGGAGAGATGTTGGAGAGAGAGGTCGAGTTCTTGCCCGGAGCTGATTATCTTAAGAGATTGCGTTCTGGGGATTCGGAGTTTCGTGTTAGGAACCAAGCTCTGGATTGGATTCTCAAGGTTCGAGATTTCTTCTTTTGATCTATGTCAGAAATCTCAAATCTGGTTTGGTCTCTTTTTTTGATGTTTTGATTTAGAGTTTGTTTCTCTGATCAGTTGATAGATCATTGATATTGGGGTTTGGTCTATTTGAGTAATTGGGGTTCTGTCTTTAATGCCAATTTGTTGTTGTCTGAAACAGGTTTGTGCTCATTACAATTTTGGACCTCTGTGCATATGTCTATCAATGAACTACTTGGATCGGTTCTTAACATCCTATGAATTGCCAGTAAGTTTGATTCATCTTCTTGTTAGCTTTTTTTCTCTCTCGGAGACAATCGATGATCGTGTCGTGTGTGTGTGTTTCTCGATTGCATAGAAAGACAAGGCTTGGGCTGTTCAGTTGCTAGCTGTCTCCTGCTTATCATTAGCAGCCAAAATGGAAGAATCAGATGTGCCTCAAACTGTTGATTTACAGGTGCAACACACATTTAGTCCTTAATAGCTCAACAATCGAAAAATCGTGGTTTTAGTGCAAACTAAAGTTCTTGAGATGTTCTTGATGAGCAGGTGGGAGATCCCAAGTTTGTTTTTGAGGCCAAAACGATTAAAAGGATGGAGCTTTTGGTACTCAACACATTGAATTGGAGGCTGCAAGCTCTAACTCCATTCTCCTTCATTGATTATTTCATTTACAAGATCAACGGTCAAGTGTCAGAGAATTCGATCTATCGGTCGTCACAATTCATCTTGAACACCACTAAAGGTGCGTCTTTTTACTGATCGGAAGCAAAGCGTATAATGTTCTTTCCTTGTTTGCAACTAACTTGCTCTGTCTAGAGGAAAAGTCTTTTGACTGTTTGAAAAATTGAATGCAGCAATTGAATTCTTAGACTTGAGGCCTTCAGAGATAGCTGCAGCAGCGGCAGTGTCTGTTTCTGTTTCAGGAGAAATAAAGTGCATTGATGACGAAAAGGCGATGTCTAATCTCACATATGTAAAACAGGTAAAACCCATCTTAATACATTAGCTTCGGGTGGTTGCAAAGAATCAGACTTTGTAGCTTCTGCTTATATTAACATTTGGTATGAAAGCTTAACGAGACATAAAAGAAAAGACAAAAAAAACGAAATTTTTACTGTTTCAAGAACACACATTTTCATCAAGCGTTGGGATTTGATCAGTGGATCATTGTCCTTCTTTAGCAGGAGAGAGTGAAGAGATGTTTGAATCTGATGAGAAATCTCACGGAGGAGAAGGTGCCGGGAACTGGATTATCGCCGCCGCAGCAGCCGCGATTAGCGGCAAGAGCGGTACCGGAGAGTCCGGTTGGAGTGTTGGAAGCAACATGTTTGAGCTATAAGAGTGAAGAGAGAGCAGTTGGGTCATGTACAAATTCCTCACAGAGTAGTCCAGACAACAACAGCAGTAACTACAATAGCAACAAGAGGAGGAGAAAACAATGAGAGAGAGAGAAGAGTCATACATTGCTTCTCTAACTCCAATCCATAAGGGTCATGAACATTTGAGGTTCTTTTTATTTTGGTTTATTCCTCTCTTTTTTTTTAACAGAAGTTTTCTTTTTCTCTCTTTAATTTCTCATATTCAGTCTGAAAATTGGATTGAAAATGAGAGTTTTGTGAGAGAGAAGAAGAAAAATAAAGAGGGCTCTTTTAAAGGCGGCAAAATTAATAAGTCACATTATTGAAGATGATGAGAAGAGACATCCCCTAGGCTCATGTTCTTGCTCCAATGGACTTTTTTGTTTTCTACTACATAAATCAGAGATATACTACAAGAAATAAGAAATAGAAAGAGAATCTTAATTTTATGATTTTTTTTTTGGTATTCAAGGTGACTCTAAATTTAGATTTTCACAACTACGAAATCTTATCTGCCGGTTTATTTGTACTGTATAACGAAAATATCCAACCACTTAAAAAAAAAAAAAGTACCATTTTTCCTTGAAAGAAACTGTAGAACCCAAAATGAAAAATGAAAGTGAAGGAACGATTAATTTTTGTAAATATTTAATTTTCCTAGTTTTGAAGAAAATAATATAATTGGTTTGATTCAAGAGAATTGCATGTTTTGGGGATTGGAGAAGGGAAAGCCATAATGGGCCCTGAAAAGAGGTCTTAGAGGGCCCACTTATTTTTTGTTTTGACTATGCGACCGGTCAACATCTCTTCTTTCTCTCTCCCCTCGTGTTCTGAAACTCGAATAATAATAATCTCTGAGCATAAGAAACCTTGGGAATCTACTGCTTCTCTTCTGTTACTTTATTCTATTTTTTTATCTTTCCTTTTTTCACATAACTATACTCTCCATATTCGCTAATTAATTTATATATAAATCCTTGCAGCTTAATATTATATAGTTTAACGTGATGATGACCACCCATTACGTACATCTTCCAAAGTACTTGAGTAGTACATATTTAACGAATGTGTGTACTAGTAGATTAAATACGGTGATTGGCTTTATTTCAACTGGTAATTATCATAGAGTGATTTTAAGTTTTTAACAAAGAAAAGTAAATGTGATTTAGTTTTGATTAACATTTTGGAATCTTAGATCGAGATTGGTGTAAAACGAGATGAGAGCATCTTCTTGGGGGTTTCATAGTATATATATGCATGTTTGTGTGTAAAATTTAATTTCTTTACTTAACTTCCATTATGACAACTTTGTTGCTATTATAGTGTACTAGTATTATAGAAAGGTTAATTATTTTATTTTCATTACAAACATTTTTTAATTGATTTAGTTTGTTAGTTTTATGATTTTATTATCATGTTATTTGCTCCTTTTTTCCACTTTTTGCTCGTACTCTAGAGGTCGATTCTTACCATATGGGTATATAAGTTTGATATTACCAAAAAAAAAAAAACTAGTACTGTAATAAGTTTCGAGATTAGTAACAAATTTACTCCACCAACTTTATTGTTTTTTTAGTATTTTAGCTAATTGTTTTTGTCTGAACATAGTTTATAGACTCTTCCTATAAATAATTTGTGCGTAAGTTTTATGTAAACAAATGTGATCAAACAGCCCCACAACACCAAAATGACACGATATACATTTAAAACGATAAAATGCTACTCCACTAAACATTATCACTTCTTCGTTTATAAATTATATAACATAGTAGCTAGTGTTCATGTTGGTTTGCGAAAAATCATCGGAATGTATAATTTCATAACATATCATATCAAAAAGACGGGAGAATTGGACCAATCAAAATAGTTGGTTCATTTAATTTTCCACACAAAAAATGTTTATGAGATTCTCCTACCAATGCAGGATTCTGTCGAAGAGAGTATTAATAGATACACTCTATAATTGGCGACAACATATGATCAATATCTATGGATATAGTACATGAACATTTATTCTAGGTTTTTCTATATTCACGACTTCTTATCAATATTTATCTTTACATTTACTTCAGTTTTACAGTTTCTAATTCAAATTCTTCCAATGTATAGTCATGTGTATTGAATTTTTTTCTTCTATAACAACATTTTTAAATTATATTAGCTCAAACATGTAATATAATAGTTTGTACTATTATCATTATTGTCTAACCATCCGAGTGTAAATTTGGTAGAATGAATGTTATTGAAATAATACTCCCTTGAAGGCAGTTTTGAGTTTTTCACGTATATTAAAAAAATTTTACAAAAATTTTTTCTAACCTTACTTTTATTAATTATTACTTAAGTTATTCTTTAAATATTAAATGTTATAAGTGTAAATTAAATAAAAATAGACAATAACTACATCTAGAAAATTAAAATTTTTTTTCTTTTTAAAACAATTTTTTTTTCTAAAACTACCTTCTTTAAGGAACAGAGAGAGTATAACATTTCTAAGTTTTTAGCAACTATATTTTTTTACTAGCACTCTCAAACTGTTTTTAATTATTATTTTTTGCTATTTCTTATAATTAAAATATTAGAACAGTCAAATCCAATGATATTAATATGTAATCAAATTTTAAGTTTAGTAAATATTTTGCCAAGAGACAATCCTGATATATTAATTAGTATGGTACACATAAGTGGGTATGAGAGTATTCGGATTTGGCTCTTGGGGTTTTTGAAGATTTTGAGAGGAAAGGGATATCGCAACAGCAACTAAAACTGGTCATGTGCATGATGGCAGAGAGCTGTTTTTGATAAGGATAATACAAAAGCTATTAAAACTACCCATCTCCTAAAATTTTTTTAATTAAATTTTTTTTTTAATTTTTTGTTTTTTTTTTTTTTGTTTTTTTTTTTTTTTTTTTTAAAATTAAATTTTTTATTATTTTTTTTTTATCATCTTTTACTCATGCAATAAAAGGAGAAGCATCAAGCATCCTTTGAGTAGTTAGTGTATTATTATTCTATTTTTATTTACATTTCTTGTTACAATTGTGAAAAAGGACTATGAGCATCATGCATCAAAACTATATTCCAATTTAGAGATTTGCAAACTAGTAATAATGTTTTTTGAAATTGGTCGCGGTGGGTCAATAGATCAATAATTTGCAATTGTACTTATTGATAAAGATAAAATCAAAATATACTTTTATATTTATATAACTTTTCTCAATTTTAAATGGTCTGAACAATGATCTAAGAAAATAGTCGAAGTTTATGGACATATACATATTTTCTAAAGGTGTTTTTAAAAAAAAGTTTGTAACATTATTTTACTAATTTTTTTTTATTTTAGATAAAACCAAATCATATTAAAAATTATTGAACTGGGTGACAAAAACTGATCTGACTAGTGATATCAGATTTCAAAAAACTTGCCACTTACAAAATTATAGTAGCTAAGAATAACGCAAATGAATACAATTTATATACATACTATATATCTAGTTGCACATACATGCTTTGTATGTAATTTGATATATATTGCAGTGTTAGTGAGTACTAAAATACATATAATATATCTTGAATTAAAATTTCAAATCAAGTGAGCACATTTTTTTGGGGGGTCAATTCCAATAACGGAATCGAATCTAGTTTTTGACATCGTGATTTCAGACAGAACTTTTTAACTTTAGTGTTGGGAATAATTATATATTTCGGTAATACCTATAAATTATATGCTATATGTCAATATATAAACTCTAAATGTATGTAAGTTGGTGTTCCAGATTTAAACCTTATTTAGGACGGAAGTATATTCATTAAATCAGAATATTGAAAGAGATTATAGACCTAATATCCGAAATTTTCACAGTTAATTTTAAAAAAATAAAATCATACTATTTGATTAAAATATGGAGAATATCACAACTCATTTACTTTCAAGTTTTAGTCACCGTTTCAACCTTTCTATGGTTGGTATAGCATTCACAACTCAACAAATGAAGATTTTTAATATTTAAAAAAAAACAAAACTGAAAGCAAAAACAAAAACCAAAAAAACAAACAAGGGACCAATTACAGAAATTCAGGTGGAAACTGATAGATCAAAAGAAACAATGATGCAATGGAAACTGTTGAATTTGTTATACATATATGATGGAAGTTTATTTGCAAAAAGAAACAATGATGCAATGGCAAAATCGTAAACAAGTAGAATTTAATATCATATAAAATAGTGTTATATGTTTAAAATATATGCAAAATTCATATTATTATAACTAAAATAGTGGTGGTCTTGTGGCAGTATAAAAATGTTGGTTTTTTTGTGTCAAAGATTTAAACCTTATTTTGAACGAAAGTATATTCATTAAATCGGAATATAGAAAATATTAACTCCTGATATTGAAAGAAGATTATGAACCTAATTTCCGAAACTTCCACAGTTAAATTCAAAAAAAAAAAATCATACTATTTGATTAAAATATGGAGAATATCACAACTCAATTTACTTTCAATGGTTGGTATAGCATTCACAACTCAATAAATGAAGGGACCTATTACAGAAATTCAGGTGGAAACTGATAGATCATAGAACGCTGCAAGCCTCGAAGTTGAAGGAAGAAGAGACAAAGAACAACTAAACGAAACAAAAAAAGTGGTCCTTAGAGATGATGAAACACATTTTATAACTCTGTAATCTTTTTTGTGCTTTTAAGTAACTAGCTCCACTGATTCAAAAATCTTTCCTACTAAACTAAATAAATATATGATTTTGATACATCATATCAAAGTTAAGGAACCAAGAATGCTGTACATACATTTCGAGGCTTTTTTATTTATTATTGGTACGTTTCAAGATTGAACAAGAATTTTTTTTTCAGATGAAATCGGGTTGACCCGTTGATGTCAAGCAACGATGCCACATTCGACTATTTGGATCGACTGATTTTGGATATGCGATTACCTCAGGGATTGGCAAATACGCGTAGTGAGTGTTGATTATCCCTACCGTGATTCCGCTGTATCCAGCAAACGCACCATGAACCTGTTTATTCGAAAGATCAAAGGCTTAAAACAATTCAATGTGACTTACAAAGATTTGAGCATTTCTTGAAAGATGTGCGTGTGTGAGTGAGTGAGTGACTTACAGCGTTTTGTCCAAGAACAGTGCAGAGGATACCATCTGAGGCATTAGCACGTACAGCGCGAATCATGTATGTTGGATCAATGTACTTCACATCTATTGGTATACTTACTTCTTTGAAATACTTTTTCGTCTATACAAGAAGATAGATTGTAAAAATCATAAGGAAGGCAATTAAACTTGTGAGAATCCAAAACAGAACTCTTTATGAGATATCTCAATCAATCTTTGCTTAATATATCTAACCTCTTGTTGAATGTGCACACCGAAATCACCAAGTACTGTGTTTCCAGATGCATCTTTGGCATTAGTTTTCTCGAGTAGATTCTGCAACGAATGCGTAAACCGAAATATAACTTCTTGAAAGAGAACTTAAGTGGAGAAAAAAAAAAAGCTTCTTCGTTGCGATTAAGTTTACCTGTCCAGCTCCTTCTGCTACACAGATCACAGCGGAGCCTTTTGTTTCGATAAGGTACTTTAAATGCTTCAGTACACCATGAGGCCCATGGAGATTGAAAGGAACCTTCAACGAAGGAGATGCATAGTATCTTTAAGAGCAAGATCATCAACCATGATTTTCAAGAATGATAACAGATGATAACAAAACTAAAGAAGTTACCTCAGGAATCAAACAGATGTCGACTTGTCCGCTTGCTAGAGAGGCTTGCATCGCGATGAAACCACTGTTACGACCCATCAGTTTCACAACGCCGATGCCATGATAAGCACTATGTGCCTCATCTCTTATACACATCTAGATGTGTATAAGAGACAGCCTCCAGGCTGTCAACAATCTCGCTCACGCTCGGCCCTCCACGTGAGACTCCGAGCAAGCTTCCTCCAGAGAGATGAATATTTTGAACCACTTTCCTTGATAGCTGAAGGATCAAGACCAAAAGATAACTTAATACAGAAGAAGAAAAGAGAAAAGAGTTTCTTTACAAGTTCAAAGAGGAGAGGAGAATCAAACTATACCGGCATTTCGGTTAGATCTTTATCAGAGAAGCCTCGATAACCGAAAGGGATCCCAACAATGTTCTTAACACCATAAATCTCAAGAGCTGTCTCTTATACACATCTAGATGTGTATAAGAGACAGACTTAATACAGAAGAAGAAAAGAGAAAAGAGTTTCTTTACAAGTTCAAAGAGGAGAGGAGAATCAAACTATACCGGCATTTCGGTTAGATCTTTATCAGAGAAGCCTCGATAACCGAAAGGGCTGTCTCTTATACACATCTAGATGTGTATAAGAGACAGCCACTTTCCTTGATAGCTGAAGGATCAAGACCAAAAGATAACTTAATACAGAAGAAGAAAAGAGAAAAGAGTTTCTTTACAAGTTCAAAGAGGAGAGGAGAATCAAACTATACCGGCATTTCGGTTAGATCTTTATCAGAGAAGCCTCGATAACCGAAAGGGATCCCAACAATGTTCTTAACACCATAAATCTCAAGAGTGATCACAATCTGCAAATGTATCCAAACAACAATCAAAAGACTTTAATAAAATATACAAAAAAAGGATTTCACACTCTCACACACACACTCTCTCTCTATATAATGCCAAGTTTTAGACACAAACTCACATGTCTAATGACATCGTTGAGACCAGGACAAAGCCCACCACAAGTAATAATAGCAGCTTTCACTTGTTCCGGTCTGAAGTATATCTTCTCCCTCGGCCCAGCTCGGTGAATCCTGATGATTCCAATCACAATTTATAAACCAAAACAGAAAAACCACAAATCCAAAACTCAGCAAACTAAAAAATGTACCATTGCTCAACCCAAGTACAGTCAGGATCAATGCACTGTGCTCCAGCAGAAGTTGGGGAAGAGTAACTAATAACCTAAATTCCAAAAGAACCCATATACAAAATTCAAATCCAATTACCCAAAATCAAACCTCAATCACTAATCTTAGTAAAAATCAATCGAAACAATCACCTTGAGGAGGACTCTATCATTGTTATTAATGTATCCATGCCATTCTTCATCAGAAGGGTAACCACCAACAAAATCTTCCGTCGGAGACCTAAAAATCAAAACTCCATTAATTTATTCATTCCAATTTCTCTAAAAACCAATTTTTTTTTTTTTTTTTTTTTTTTTTGCAGAATCAAATTGAAACTAAACCTCATCTTGAGACAAAATGTCGAAGGGATTGCTTCTGCATCTGGGAAGACATCAGTGACGTGAGGGATGCTGAACCTCTGCTCGAAATCTCTCTCGTACTTTGATTTCCAATTCGGATCGCTGAGATCGATCGACGACGAGCTTCTGCTGTGCTGAATCGCCGAAGCTCGGACCGACGAGCTACGAGAAGAAATCGGCGAGTGATTCGCCGGAGATCTCGTTTTCCGGAGGAGTAAAGAGCCGAGTCCATGATGCCGAGTGAGAACAGAGCTCTTATTGTAAGGAACGGAGACGCCGGAACTGATCGCCGCCTGAGAAAGAGCTTCCATGGCGACGAAACTGAAGTTCGGATCGGATCTTTGTCTTTTTCCTCAGTCAACTGTGTTTTCTATTTGGAGGGAATTTGATAATTACAAAAAAAAAAAAAAAACACAAAAATCGTTGTTTAGATATTGGCCGTGCGATTCTCGGAGCCTTTTTTCTGCTGACCTTTGAGAGTAACGAAGAAGTACGAAAACAGATCCAAAGTTTTGTCTGTAATTTTTTTTTTCTTTATATAACTTTTGGGTGACGACGCTCTCTAGTCAAACCACTAATTGTGTTTATGTCAAGTCTAAAAGCCCAATGTAATTAGGATTCTTAGCAATATTTATTTATTTTCATGACTTCACTTTAAATTATTAGAAAAATGAGATTTTTTTTCCCGAACTTTTAGTTATTGATCTCGGGAATAAACCATAATCCGATGCCTCTTAGATTTGAATCTGATTCTGATGGTTTCAAGCAATGTTTTTAAAATCGGATCGGACCGGGTCCAATCACGAACCGGATCAATTTCTAGACTAGGTTAATAGTAAAAGCCAGAAATAATTGGACCGGTTAAATATGACCCAGATTGAAGTCGGTCGGATCATATTGCTTCCGGTTTTAAAAACAATGGTTTCAAGAAGTCAAAGGAGGTAGGAGTCGTACATTTTGACTATTATAAGATGGTAAGAGAAGCACAAAAAAAGATTAAATTTGTAAAAATGATCAGAAAATAAAAGCGATTAAATTTGTAAAAATTATCAGCTAGTTACTATAGCGAATGGGATTTTTAGAGATTATATTTATGCAAATAATGTTAATCGAGTCTTCTGAAATGATAATAACTAAGCAAAAAGAAAAAAAAGAAAAAAGAGTTCAGATCAAAATAATTCAGAATTCATCTTTAAAAAAAAGGCTGCTTATATGGTCAATCAAAGAATCCACCAAGTGTGTGTTTCAATCACACTGACCGTAAGCCACCGGCTTGCAAAGACTCTTGCAGAGACGCGACCGCGCCTTCGTAGTTTAGGAAACCCATGAACCAGAACTCATGGTTGTCTACCGAAATCACCTGTATGTACTTTTCTGCCGGATTCACTATGCTTGTTGATGGATTCACTGCTTTAAGTTGATGTAATGGTATAACTACCTGTTTAACAACGAAGACACAAAAGTGTTTAATCAATGATACAACGTAGCAAGTTTATTGCAAATGAATCAGATGGCTTCGAGGAAACAAGTGATATAAAACGCAATGATGTTATCGTATTACTATTCTCACAAATCCTACACAAGAGGTCTATGGATTTATAATTCCGGGTATATAAATAAAACCATGATGAAGTCAGAACAAGTCAAGATTGTTTGACGATCTAAATGAATCACTCCGAGACAATGTCTTAAGCATCTAAGAAAGAAGACACAAAGTGTTGATTTATACTCCTTAGTCCATGACTTTATGACTCGGATTTATAAAACATGATGAAGAAGTGAATACTATGTGTCAATCTAAATCACTATAATGATCACAAGGGTAATACGGTGTCTTCAAAAATGGCTGTAATTCCGAAATGAAAGATGTATGGCATTGTTACCTTGTAATAGCTCCATTCGGTTTGACCACCGTTTTTGTATGAGAGAGGGTTGTCACTACAGTAAGCAAGTTTGGCTGTGGATATATATAGAACTCCCATGACTGGGCCAGCTGATGTTGACAAGTAACACGCAAAAGAGTTTAGCAGCTGTTCTTCGGGAACTGTCTCAAAGGTTTGTCGGAATATCTTCTCATATCCTCCTTCTGCAAGGACCTTGGTACTCTGTGCGATTCTTCCCATAGCAGCTTCAGCAAAACTCGGTGAAGTTCTCACTGATTGAAACAGAAGATTATAAGAGAGATGACTCAACTTAAATCATGAATGAAAACATGCTAGATAGAGAAACGAACAAGTAAGGCACATCCAATCAAGAAAGACATGAGTTCACACATAAACATTCTAAACGTAAATGTAAATTTTCTTAATCCCCCAAATCCAAATTTTAAGCCAATCCTAGGTATATGCAGGCATTAGACATTTCCTCTCAAACTCCATTGCTCAAACATTTACCAAACTCACAAAGAACTTCACTCGATTAGCGTGGATCAACTATGCGATGATTGAAATAGAAGAAGATTATAAGAGAGATCACTCAAATAAACCTTCAGAGAAAATTGCTAGAGAAACGAACAAGTAAATTAAAGTGTTAAAGAGTTCACACATAAACAGTTTAAACGTAAATCAAAGTGTGTAAAATGTCTCAATCCACCAAAAATTTAGATCTTTTAGCTCATAATTCACAAAAAGGGTGTTGGGGTTAATGTTCACATTATAATTCCAAGTTCGAAAGAATCAACATTGTGATGAAATCTAATCCGGAGCATCTAATTTTCAAACCTGAGTGCAAATATCAAACAGAGAAGATCCAATTCAAACGTGAAACGAAATCAAATAACTCACGGTGCTGCCATGTGTTCCCGGCAAGGCTCTCCGTCTTCTTCGCTGCTTCTGCAACTTTCCTTCCCCATCTCCCAAGCGCTCCTTTCACAAACTCCATCGTATCTGATCCAATTGAGAGACAGAGAGAGATCACAAAAGGTAAAAAATGATTCATCATACACATCTCAACGGTACGAATCGTAACACACACCATTTACACTCTTACCTTTCAACGAAGCATCCGACGTCTCAGCCGGAGAACGAGCAATATACGGATTAGATCCGGCCGGGTAAGACGACGCGGCCTTCTGATCCGGTTCCTGAGACCCGGAAACCAATTCGGGGCTCCAATGGACGGATTTCTTCGATCCAGACGTCGTTCGAACCGGCGGTTGCGCCTGCGCAGCTGTTGGATCGCTCCCTTTCGTCTCGATTTCAACCTGTGATAGAGTTTCATCGGATAAGGCTATCTCGGTGCTAGCATCCTCGCCTCCCTTCGGTCCCTGATCCGTAGCTTTCGGATCAACGCTCGGCGACGGATTTGGATTCTGATCCTTGACCGGAACCCCTGTCTCTGCCTTCGGCTGCTCCATCGTTCGAAAATGGCTCTCCACGGACGGATCGCGGCGCGTACGGAGGCGCGTGAGATACTCGGCGTGGGTCTCTGAGACGGGGAGTTTGAATTTTGCAAGGATGGTATCGTTGGCTTCTTCGCCACTTTTTTTTTTTTTTTTTTGTTCTCACAGTGAAAATAAATAAATAAATTATATTTTTATTTGGGAGCTTTGGAGTGTGAAATAGAGGACGGGATTACCGGGAAGATAGGTGACGAACCGTGAGAAGTGACTGCCATTTTTAAGCGGCAAGGAGAGATTTCTGACCGGCTTTAACCGGTTGTGGATTGTGTCATTTCTTTCTCTACATTACATATGGTCACAATTATAATGATACGTTGATTATTTGCCTATTTGGTCACATAATCAAAAGGTATGCCATTGTTAAATAAAAAATTAAAAGGTTTTCAATAGATTCTCTCTAGAATTGAGATGAATTCTAGATTTAGAAAAGATGAATATTGTTGATTTTTTTCTAAAACCGGATGGTGCTCTGTCAAGTCGGAGTATTGAATAATTAGAAGTCCAAACAGATTTAGATGAACATACAAAATTCTTAATGCAACAACCAATCAAAAAAATTAGATTAAAGACTATGAATGGGACGTTAAAACATTGAAGAGGATTAGCTACTTCATGTATTCTCTAGTGTCGTACCAATGAGTGAAATATTAGTGTTTCGACATTTGAGCATTGATCAGTAGCATTTTTTTTTATGATCACCAGCATTATAATATCAGACATTCTGATCTCATATGTTGTTTATTAAAAAAAAATTCTTCATAAAAATACAAACTCCAAATTTTGGAGAAACTGAAAAAAAAAAATAGGAATGAGGAATTTTATCTGAGATTTTCTATAGATACTATGATATAAGACCAAGAATGATATATTGTTGAACAATATCTAATCTCTGATGACAAACTCAAAACAAGAAATAGATAGCACATGAAGAGCTTATTCAAATGCAAGAAAAAAAAAAAAACTTTAAGCTGTCTTCAAGAGCTAAACAATGATTTGATTTTCATAAAAAAGTTGAAGAAGGCTTCACAAAGTGGCAGCCAAAGTTACAATCCTCATGAAAATAAAACACATAGTTATAGGAAACTACTAGAGAGCAAACCATAAACACATGGACTTTCTTTTAAGATTTTCTTGATTATTGGAATCACATTGGATTTGCGTTAGAGACTTCTCTTTACACTCTCCCGCAAACTTGGCATCGGGTGAAAGCAACAGTGCCAAGTTTGGAAGCATAACTGTGATGGTTTGACATAAGCATGAGCAATGAAAGATTATGTGAAGTAGATAGATCACTCTAATCAGCTTAGAAATTAGTCATTAGTGTGAGCACTTTTTCAGGTTCTTTTGACGTTTTTGTCTTACAACGAGTCCGGATTTTTCCGCTTAACTTGACTAATCTATCTATCTCCTTAATATATTTTAGAGATGGCTTTTCGAAAATGTGAAGCTTGGTGCTAACTTTATGGAGATTTGATAGTTCAAAAAAAAAAAAGTCTATGAAGATCTATATTTATATAAAGACACTACTACTGCGACCCAAAAAAAAAAACACTACTACAAGCTAGTACTCCCTCTGTTTCACAAAAAGTGTCATTTTACTCTTTTTCACACATATTAAGAAAACTGATAAAAATCCTATTCTACCCCTTATTAATACACTAAACTCATTTTTCTTTCTAATTAATACATCAATATTACAAGGTCAAAACTGGATTTTTGTTTTAAAAATTGCATTGAAAATACAAAGTGACACTCTTTGTGAAACAAAAACAAAACCTTAAAATGACACTCTTTGTGAAACGGAGGGAGTATTAGATTAGAAATTCCAATAATAACTTACTAGGTTTTTAAGTTCAAATATAATCGCTAGTTATCTAATCGATGATTTTAGTTTTTTTTTCTCTCTCAAATCTTTAAAATTTGTGCGCTATAGGTACAAAAAACAAAACTATTTTTGGGCTTGACAAAATAAGAAAAGTTTTGAGCTTAGGCCACCTCCACGGAAAGCTAGAAAGAGAGGCCTACCAAGGCCTTGTCCAAACTAGTTCATCGAATCTAATTAAATATTAACTTCTTCTTTTTAATTAAATTAACTTTTTTGGTAAATTATTTAAAACTACGATAAGGTCAAGGTTGTTAGGAGTTTTTTTTTTTTTTTTAATTTTCTTATGAAGATACAATGCATATAAGATCAAGGGTCAATTTGCTAAATGACCATAACAAAAAAAAAAATTAAGAAACTAACCATAGGATTAGAGAGAGATAGGGAGAGATAGAGAGAGAAAAAGGGGGGTTTTTGGTTAGTTTATAGGTTTTGATTTTTTTTATGGTTATTTATTTAATTTTCCCTAAGATCAAAGCAAGGGTCTAACAATTTTGTAATTCAAGGAAAAAAATGTTAAGTAGGTTCTAATTTAAAAGTAATCAAGGATTTCACACATAGTAATAGCATTGGAATATGGAGAATGCGCGTTGGTTGACTGTTTAATTGTAAGTTTGTAACAATAATGGGAATCAAGTAATCTGTCACTAGAATATTGAGAAGAAAATAAAGATAAAATTATTTAATCTAGTTAACAAATTTAGTATTATTTTGTAGTTTAGTAATTAAATTAACATTAATATATGACAGCTTCTGCCAGCCCCTGCTCGTATTATTTACAGTCCAGATATGTCATGAGTCATGACATAACATATTACAACGAATATCTATTATAACTTTTTTCAACATAAACTTCTATGATTAGTTTAAATACAAAAATAGTCAAGAGTTGAAAAATTTATATATTTTAAAATCCACGAGACAACACATACAATGAATCTGAATCAAAACAATTACCCATTTTTTTGTGATAACATAGATAGAGTTGATTATTTACACGTCACACGTCATTAGTCCATGAAAACATTGGTAAAAAATCGTTCTTACTTTTAAGCTGGCATTTATATAACGCGGTTAAGCAAAAAAGCAAAATTATACACAGTCAACGACGAGACTCAACCAATCTAAACACAACACCTGACAATATTAATGGATCTAAGACTAAATCTCAACAAAGAAAAACACGTGGCAGAGCTCTGTGCATCCGTTTGGTGCTCCTCCATGTAGAAGAGTCTTCAAGGAAACTTCAAAAACCCAAACACGCCAAGTCAAAAACGAAAAACATAAATAATTATAAAAAAAAAAAACACGGCAATTTTTGTTTTTTAAACCGCCATTGTCAAGCTAAGCCATGTTGTGTTAATGTATGTGGTTTGCATGATTAGTGTCACAAGTCACAGCAATAACTAATTAATTAATTAATTAATCCCAACCATCGCGTATATATATATATAGAACCTCTCTTCTCTCATTATTTCCACACCACAACAAAGAACAAAGAGTTTAAACATCAAACAGAGTTTCAAATTTCGGACAAAGAACAGAGAATCAAGATGAGTCCTAAGACATTGCAAGTTGTGATCTTTCTCGGTTTCTTGGCCACTTCATGTATCGCTCAAGCTCCGGCGCCGGCACCAACCACCGCTTCTCCACCGACGTCGCTTCCTCCGGTGACAGCAGAAACACCTTCTCCGGTTGCTTCACCGCCGGTTCCGGTTAACGAACCAACCCCGGCTCCAACCACCGCTCCGACCACTTCTCCGACAACATCTCCGGTTGCTTCTCCTCCTCAAACCGATGCTCCGGCTCCTGGTCCCTCCGCCGGATTAACTCCGACTTCGTCTCCGGCTCCGGCTCCGGGACCAGACGGCGCCGCTGATGCGCCCGGAAGCGCCGCGTGGGCTAACAAAGCTTTCCTTGTGGGAACAGCTGTTGCCGGAGCAATATACGCTGTCGTTTTGGCTTAGAGAGCTTTTGAGTACGGCGGATGCTTTGATCCTCTGCTTTCGATTTACTGTTTTATTAATTTACTTATTTTCGTTCTTATTTGTTATTTTTTAATTACTATTTGTGTAATTCTTATTGTGACGAGGATGAACGTAGAGACGATTTTTTGTTTTTTTTTGTGGCTAAAATATAATGACGATATTATTGTGTAATAGCTATCGTATATTATAAATTAAAATAATTCTTTAAATTATTTTCGATTTATGCTTTCAATAACAAGATTTTAAGAGTGAAGATGAATATTTGATATTTGGAGCAAGTCCAACGACTAGTAGTAGTATATCAAGAGCAATCCTTGCACAGGTCAAGGTTAATCTCAAAGGAAAGGCAAAGATCAAGGCTAGTTCAGTCGTATCAGGTTGAAAGCATTCATATTTGGAAGCCACCAAAGGAGGGATGGCTTAAGTGTAACGTCGGGCATTCTTGCTCTAAGCCCAAAAAGCTGGCCGGAACAGTTTGGGTTTTAAGAGATAAAACTGGTAAGGTCTTACTTCTTATTAGAAGAGTTTTTTCACAGATTGTCAGTCTCTTTGATGCCAGGTTTAAAAATATTTTGTGAGCAATCGAGTGGGTAAGGTAATTTTTGCCTCTGAAGTATCGGATTTGTTGGGTGCTTTGTCTCGACCCAAAGCGTGTCCATGTTTTAAATCGTTTGTCTCATATTTTGTATTTATCCTGAGGTCGATTCTTTTGTAAAATGTGGAAATAGAAAAATCGACAAGCAATAGAGGTGCTTCTCTCACAGCTCAACAGTTGAGGATCGTAATCGTTCTTATGTTGCTGTGACCATGTTTTAAATCGTTTGTCTCATATTTTGTATTTACCATGAGGTCGGTTCTTTTATAAAATGTGAAAATAGAAAAGGTGACAAGCAATAGGGATGCTTTTCTCATAGATCAAAACGTGAAAGTTCATAATTGTAATCGTTCTTATGTTGCTGTGAACTCTCTCTTTCTTAGCTCTTTAGCCTCTTTGATAATGATGAATCAAAATGCGGAAGCCGTTGCATTGCATACGTTCATTAGCATATATATGACGTGTGTGTAGTTTGTTATTGTCTTCTCTAATTAGATAATTTAAGTTTATCTACGAAATTGTTAACCTTATAGAGACCATGATTTTTTTTTTATAATTTCGACAATTTAATTTAATAATTGATGTTTTATCAATTTTTGTTGTTGAAATATCAAATTTATTAATAAAAAGTGGAATGTTACAATGTGAAAAGATAACGAATAAAAATATTTGTTGAAATGTTCTATCGATTTTTTTTAGTCTTAAACTAAACCTAAATTATAGAGTATGAATGAATATATCTTAATTATTTTGGAATGATGAATCTTAAACGTCTAAGTTTCTAACAATGAATCAAACCCAATACTGTATGTAATGTAACATTACGTTTGAAGCAAAACTTTGTTTTTGTGATATAGAAAAATGATGTAATTACAAAATTAGATAGGATGCACCCACCATACATGTAATCGAAAACTTCTCTCTTCGTATCCAACGGAAGCCCGTTAGTAATAGCCCATTATCTTAGAGTGGGCTTTGTTGGTTTATGATCCAAATTGAAACTGAAGCTTGAAGCAGTTTGAAGGAGGAAGAGTTGGAGAAGAAGAAAGACAAGTTTTGATGGGCCACACAGAAAGATTTAAGTATTAAGGAGAAAAGGGAGTGACATGTTATGAATTGCGATTTTATTTTTATTTTGATACGATTAATCTTCCCAAAATTAATGTATCAACTTGTATAATGCATATATACAACTCTATGCTAACTCTTAAACCTAATACAAAGAGTAAAAGGTTGTCGAAACTTTTGTATTAGGTTTAAGATTTAGCATAGAGTTGTATGCATGCATGTGTATAAACTTAGAGAATTTGTAAAGTGATTAGAAAATTGATAATTATCTACAAAAAATCATCAACTTTAACCAGTGATATCATAAAAGCTGTATCGACTTTTTACTGCTAAGATATGACTTTTACGATCGCATGAAAGTCTTGGTTCACTGATAAAAGTTTCCTAAAATATGAATCATATACATGTAAAAAGGGAATATAATTGTAACAAAAGCCTTGATGATTGATGAGTAAAAGGCCAAGGAACAAGGGACAGCTAAGTTTGCCAATAGAATTACCGACCAAAAAAAGTTCAGACAATGGTATGTCACATTTTCCTTCTCTCTCTCTCTCTCTCTCTCTCTCTCTCTCTCTCTCTCTCTCTCTCTTTGTCTCAATCTCTCTTATGAATTTTACACAAAACGAAACGACTAATATATCCAAAGTTTCTCAAACTAATTATTAAGATTCTCACTCTCTATATGTACCTTTGAATTTACATATATTTTTCAATAAGTATTTTACATTAATGTCTTTATGTGGTTAGGTTTTGGTGTTTGAGACACACCATAAGCGGATGAAAAATGTTACCATTATTATGACCAACAAGATAACATAAAAAAAAGAGAATTTATAACTGATTTTGATAGTTTTCACCCGTGGATGTGTGTCGGCAAGTTTTGTGAATTATTGTGTGTTAATTCTAAAACTTTTGAGTTTTGTAAAGATTGATCGGTGGTAAACTAAGGTGGATTTTTTATGTTATTTAATATGATTATATGAATTGTTAAAGTATTATATGAAATTTTAAATAAATCATTCAGTCATAATTGATATATAACACTATATATTTGAATTAGCAAAAATACTCAACTCTTCCACAAGTTCCATAGATTAGTCTCAACTTCGATATAAAAAAATTCGATTATCAAAAAGACAGAATGTTTTTGCGGTTTTAAAAGTATGAGGTCAAGTGGAGTTTGGAGTTTTCTTGTGGTAAATTTTGAAGATATTTCTAAAATTCTACCAATTTATTTATAACTTTTATATTACACGAATCTAAGGTGGCATATATATAATTTAGTTAAAAAGGCTTTGTATAAGCATAACATGGAGCACATATATGCAAGTTGAACAAATTAAAAGTGAAATTAAGAAAACTGCCAAAAAGACATGAGTGGAGAAACCAGGCTAGACACCACAATAAACTAGTTTTCCCTTTTTGTTAGATTTTGGACCCAAATGCACTTTTTTCGGTTGTTGTTGTAAATTTCATATAAAAAGCTCATTGCTTGCTTTTCTACTTTTGTTTTTGTTAACTTACTATAAAATTTTAAACATAAAAAAGAGAACCAAGAGGGCCAAAAGAAATATCTAGGCTCATATAGCTCATTCTTTGTTTTGTTTCTTCTCTCTTCTTTTTGTTTTAGAATCAACAAACTTCATAATTGATGACCCTAGAGTAATTGATTTTGAAAAGCCAAGAGATCTTTAATCAATTATAATATAGGATATTCTTTTTCTTCAATTCACACATAGATTGATGCTTTTGTTTCATAGACATTATGTTTGTGTAAAAACATGATATTTTCAAATTAATGTATTAATATATAATTATTGCTGTTTGATAATAAACTGATATATGTGAAAATTCTGAAAACATAATACTCCCTCTGTTTTCTTTTAATTGTCGTTTTAGGTGGTTTCACACAGATTAAGAAAACAATTATACTTTCTCTGTTTTATCCCTTAATTAATACTCCCTCTGTTTTTTTTTAATTGTCGTTCTACATGATTTCAAACAGATTAAGAAAAACATTAAATTTTCTGTTTTACCCTTAATTAATATATTATTTTGTTTGATATGAGTAATTAATGAACTAAAAAGATAGGAATAAAACTGGAAATTTTGCTACAAATCTGCATTGAAAAATGAAAACGACAATTATTTTGAAACAGAAAAATAAACTCAAAACGATACTTAATTTAAAACGGAGAGAGTATATTATTTTGGGTCTAACTGGTGACATAAGGAATGATGAGGAATAATATATTCCTTCTCATTACTTAAAAAATACATCATTTACAAGTAATATTATTTCCATGTGATTCCTTCTCGTTCCTCATTTTATAAGGAATTATAGAACAAAACTATTACTTATAAAATTTGAAGAGGAACAAAACTATTCCTTATTCCTATTCATTCCTATTATTTTGTTACTTTCATTCTTTTCTTTTTTATTCCTTTTGTTCTTTTATTGGTTACCAGTTAGAGCCTTTGTTTGATATGAGTAATTAATAAAATAAAAAGTAGAAATAAAACTGGAAAATCTATCATAACTTTGCACTGAAAACTGAAAAAACGACAATTATTTTCAAATAAGAAAATAAGTTTAGAACGACAATTAAAACAAAACGGAGGAAGTATAAGAAAGGTAATACAAAACTTAAAATTACAATCTTTGAACATTTGAAGAAAAGAGAAAGAAAGAAACGGACGACGCTATGGAGAAGTGCCGATACCGTATGCTTGGATGATCAAGCTCATTGACAAATATAACACCCACGAGCTGTTACGAGGAATCTCGTAATTAAAAGAATGGAGAATATTTCTTATGATCATTTTTTTTTCCTGAAGTGCTAAATGATTAATCTTCCGATACCTAAAAAAGATTTAAGTAGTATATAAATGTTTGGACTCTACTGAAAGTGGTAGAGATCTAATGGTCTAATCATTATGCTATTATACAACTCTTCCTGTCGTACGGATGTATATTCTTTCTTTTTATTATTGTATATGTAAATTTTATTTTGTTTTAAAAATATTTAGCAGTTGAATTGAAAAGGCAAAAGGCGGAAATGATGTATTATTATTAGAGAATAATTTCATCCAATCTGTATATTTTTGGATTACTCAATTTGTTCTCTTTTCTCTTTTTCACTTTTAATTTTTTTTATTTGATGAAATGTATTCTAATATTAAAATTATATTCCAATGTCACCCGCCATACATGTTGTCGAAATATACATTTGATCAAACACAATCATTTACATTCATACGTGTGTGTGTGTATACATTGTACACGGATTATTATCGGTATTTCACTCTAAACTATATCATAAAGCTTAGAGTGATTATGCATGTGCATCATGTTAACAACAATATGGTTATTTTGTTCGTTATTGGTTTTTATTTCTAAAGTCATGTGTACCGTAATTAAGTTATATATCCCCATTAAGTATACGCTTGTGCATCATGTTAACAACAATGTTATCACTCATAATTATTATTGTGTCCTGTATTTTTTCCTATATATTCAATTTGGATTTTAATTCACCATACTGTACCAATGACAAAAGTTAAGTCATAACCTAATATACATGATCATGTCTCGTCATTTTTGTTGATGTGAGATTCATAGACTTATTATGTAATCATCTGTTCTGAGCTGGCTGTTTTTTATACATTAAATTATTGTTTAAATTTAATATTTACTAAGCTAAAATTGGTGAAATTACATCATGAAATACTAAGATTAGATTACCTCATTAATCTTTGTATAAGTGATTTTGGCCTCAATATTTTTAAGTAAATTCCTTCTAAATATACATACGAATGAAAACGATTCCTGCAAAAGATGTCAATCAATTATTCAAGGCCAAAACTCCAATTATTTAACATCTAAGTATTATACTTCTTTTGCAATAATAAATATACAAAATAGTACGTATACTAAATAGGTGTTCCACCTATTCCGAAAGAATCTTTTGGGTGCATGGCAAAAACCCAACACGAATCACACTTTACAAATCGGAGCTCAAAAATTGCCTCTCATAACCCAAACATAGATATACTTTTTCAAGAAAATAAAACCAAAATCGAATTTTAAACAATTAAATAATACTATATGGAATTGTTTTTCAAAGTACTCGTACGTAAACCCTCTCTCCCCTGTCTCCCTATTTAAACCCTATAACACTTCAACACCAAACCCTCAAGCTACTTCTTCTTAATTATATTCTTCTATTTTCCATTTTGTTTTTGGTCATTTTTTTTGCTTTTTAACAAGCATTAACAATGTCAAAGACCAAAGTCATAGCTTCAATGGAGTTTCAATCGACAGTGGTAGCCACCGTAGACTGCCAGAAACAAGTCCAATCATGGCGTCTCCTCCGCTCAATCATTCAGCTTCTCATCCCAACATGCAACTCCACATTAGTCCAAGAACTCGAACAAGAAAAACCTACCTTGAGAGGCAAGAAACTCTACAACGACATCAAATCACGTACTTCCTCTTTCCGTTCATCTTCTTCCCTTTCTTCATCCACAGTCACAGGAACAATCTTCGGATACCGTAAAGGAAAAATCAATTTCTGTATCCAAACACCAAGGAAATCGACAAATAACCCCGAGCTTCTTCTCGAGCTAGCCGTTCCAACAATGATCTTAGCTCGAGAAATGAGAGGAGGAGCGTTGCGTATAGTCTTGGAAAGGAACAACCAAGAAGAAGACTCTGTTTTGAAGACGCCGTTTTGGAATATGTATTGTAACGGAAAAAGAGTTGGGTATGCGAGAAAACGCCATCCGTCGAAGGATGACGTGGCGGCGTTGACCGCCCTTAGCAAGGTGGTGGTCGGAGCCGGAGTTGTGACTGGTAAAGAACTTGGCCGGTTCGATGACGAATTGATGTATCTGAGAGCTAGTTTCAGAAGAGTTTGTGGTTCGAAAGAATCTGAATCTTTCCATTTGATTGATCCAGCCGGGAATATCGGACAAGAACTCAGTATCTTCTTCGTTCCATCACCGGTCTGATTCAGTTAACGGAGAGAAGATGGTACATAACTGTTCTGTTTTTAAGTTTCTTTCTCTTCTTTTTTTTTTGTTACTTTGGTCGAGAGAAAAGAACTTGTTTTTGAGCCGTGCTAAAAGCTTTTGGCTTTAGCTCTGGCTTTGTATGTAATCTATCTACATACCAGTTCGAATTTTCATTGTTTTATCTTGTTGGAAGATCATTTCTTTATTACATATATAAACGGTCTTACCTCAAAAAAAAAAAATTCCATAGAAAAAAAAATGAGAATAACTAAGCAAATATAGATATATACAAATGTTCAGTGTGTATTTAATTAGAATAAAGAAAATAATAGTTTCAAAATAAATTATGCCATACAATTTCCTTAAACATGACTGTCTTTTAGCAAAACATATATGTGAAATTGCAATAAATGATCAATTTCGTAGAAAATAAACCATTAAAAATTATTTTAGTGATAGCTCTATAGAAGTCAGAAGACGAAATCGGATCACACATAGTTTAGGCGCCAAAACCATAACTAAGAACAAACTAATTCACTCATAAAAGCTGACACGTGTTGTGTATCTTAACCGAATCAAATAACGGCTATATTGTTCCGCGCGCAAAACACACTTAGGAGTTGGGAGTAACGAGTGGAACTTTACCAGAGATTGATAAACCATAGCCTTTAAGACCAACGTAATTTGCTGGATTATTCGTCATCACCTTCATCGTTCTAACACCAAGATCCCTCAGAATCTGCATCACCAACATTTCAAATCTTAGCATTTATCCAAAAACAGTTTAAAAAAAAGGTTTCGATTCTTGTTATAATTACTTGTGCTCCAATGCCGTATTCTCTTGAGGCAACGGGAAATGAAACACCTTCGGCTTGATCTGAAGTGTTGTCGTAAGTACGAGGCTTGTGGGTTAGGTCAATGCCTTTGGCTTCAGGACCACGTAAGTAGACAAAAACACCTCTCCCAGTTTCTTCAATCTGTCTCATAGCAATCGCTAATTGTTTTCCACCAAAGCCATTTCCGAATATATCATCCGTGATACACTCTGCGTGTACTCTCACCAGAACATCCTTCCCATCTCCGATTTCTCCCTGTGTTTTTTTTTTTAATTTATAAATATTTGGGTATAAGTAAGTTCCAAGTAAACAAAAGACGAGTTTCAAAAAGGGTTTACTCTTACTTTGACCATTGCAATGTGCTCAACTCCATCGAGCAAGGACTTGAAGCAATATGCTTTGAATGGTCCCCACATTGTCGGTATAGGCGCAACCGCAGTAAACTCGACCAGTCTCTCTCTTTTCCTCCGGTATCTACCAGACAAAGTTTGCAATCGAAATCAAAGAGGAAAATAATCAGTAAGTTATAGAGTTGAGAGTTCTTACTTAGCTGATCTTGAAGTGTTGTATAATACCTGATTAAGTCGGCGATCGAAATTATTTTCAAGTTGTTCTCTTGAGCGAATTGGCGGAGTCTTGGTAACCTAGCCATGGAGCCATCATCATCTACAATCTCACATAAGACCGATACTGGCTCTAAGCCGGCCAACACAGTCAGGTCAACAGAGGCTTCTGTATGCCCTGCTCTTTTAAGAACACCGCCTTCTCTGTATCTCAAAGGAAAGATATGACCAGGACGATTGAAATCTTGAGGTTTTGAATCTTTTGATGCAAGGGCTAGTATTGTTTGTGTCCTATCACGAGCTGAGACACCTGTCGATGTTCCACTTTTCGCGTCCTGGCAAAGATTTTCAACATTCTTTTTCATCACACAACACTACAAACAAGCCTTGTGGTTTTCAAGACGGAAAAAAAAAACGTACTTTAACTTACCACTGAAACCGTGAAGGCCGTGCGGAGTTTTTCCTCGTTATCTTTCCGCGTCACCATTAGAGGAAGCTCTAACCTCTCCAAGTCTTCGCCTTTCATGCTCACACACACGATTCCAGTCCCATGCTTAACCACAAAAGCCATAGCTTCAGGTGTTACCAATGATGCCGCCATTATCAAATCTCCTTCGTTTTCTCTATCCTCATCATCTACAACAATTACCAGCTGCAAAAAAAAACA
Source organism: Alliaria petiolata (assembly GCA_020283515.1). Classification (NCBI taxonomy): domain Eukaryota; kingdom Viridiplantae; phylum Streptophyta; class Magnoliopsida; order Brassicales; family Brassicaceae; genus Alliaria; species Alliaria petiolata. Next base: position 91,531,421 of record JAHZTW010000003.1, on the reverse strand, counting down.
CAGAGCTTTCAATTAAGATCCTCTCCTTCTAAGCAGCAAGCCAACACTCTTGCTACTAATACAAACCTTTCCTTGTCGAATATCCTCAACAGCTAGTGGAACAGAGGCAAATCCATCAGTGGGTCGATCTAGATCAAACTCTTCATCCTCAGCTTCAGATGAAACCATTGTTGTGGGAATCATTTCTGCTGCTAATGTTCCAAACGAAACCAAATCGGGCTGCAACTCGATCCCCATTGATCCGTTACTCTTAGAGGAAGAGAAGACATCTCCTTCCTCAGACATCACTCCCACTCTAACATTTAACCTTTTTGATGTGATCCTAGGACACATCCAAGTCTTTCTAAATGGTTTTGTTCTCTTAACATCACTGCAAAATCATGGAGGAGATAAACATAATCAGACACACATGTTTGTTCATCAAGGCCTAAATCTAATGCATTTTCGATTGCAGAACAGAAACATGAGCCACGGCCATAGCACACACACATACCTAAATACATATATCTATATAAATCGGAATCTAAAGCCAGAACCTCAAAGAGATAGCGATTCAATCCTTGAACAGCGAAAGATCATTTCAAATTCCGAATAGAGAACAGATACGATTGTAACTATCAATTCGATTTGCGATACACACACACACATACAAGCAGGAATCGAAATTTCGAAGTAGATATTCAACCTAAGTCGGTGAAACAGAGAGAGAGAGATTCAATTGATTACCGCCAAGGAAGAAGGTGCGTCGAGTCACACCGGAGATTAAGCGACGCCATTTTCATGTAGATCCAAAGATAGACGACGAGCTTCGAAGAGGAAGAGAGCGAACCACCGCCATAGAATCACTGTGCTTGCCGGTGATCTTTCTCTCTCTCTCTCTCTATTTGCTGACGTGTCAGTTTTGGAGATATTTTTTTTTTATGGATAAGCACGGGGACTCTCTCCTCGGCGACGACGTCGTTTTTGAATTAATACGATGTCGTATTAGGTGGGAACACAAAATCCCCCTTGATATCATCATTTGTCGGTGAACATAAGTTGACAATTAGTCTTGAAAATTTCGAAATTCGGAACGGATATAGAACGGGAACGGAAAATTTAAAAATTAGAAAACAATTTTCAAAAGAAAAGAATGGGATGGAAAATCTAGCTAATAAGATGGGTTCGGGAAATTTCTTTAACTAAAATATCTTCTCAAACGGATAATTATTTTGAGTAAAGATCAACTTGGGAATATTGTATATATTTTGGGTATTTTCAGGAAAATTCGAAAAAAATCTGAAAAAGTCAGGAAATTTCAAGAAAATTTGGGAAAATATATAGAATTTTTAAATTTTTAATTTTCAAACGGATGGCTCGGATATCTGATCTCATATTTATTTCTTTTCCGTACTCTTTCCATATCCGTTTGAATAAAATAAATAATTTCAAAAAAAAATTGAACGAAAAAAATAATGAGATGAAAAATTCAAAACAGAACGGAAAACTTATCCCGAAATTTTTAGAGCTAGTTGACATGGCTCTTTCATCTTATTTAAGTTTCATTGCCCAAACAATTTTGATTGGATAACGATTTAATTCACCAAATCCTAACCTTTTCATTTTTGTTATTTTATTTATTCAATTATTTAATTTAGTTATATAACTTATGATAATATTTCTCATATACACCATTAATTTCATAGTAGCAAAAAAACATTCATTTCATAGTAAATATGGTTATAAGAATTTATGTTTATTTTACACAGAATATTTTTTATATTTTTAATGTATATTTTTCAACTAAATTTAATTTTATTAATTATTCTTTCAACTTATTAATTGAAAAAATAAACTCATAATTGTTTTTTTTATAAAAAGGGCTAGATAAACTCATAATATTATTGAAAAGGCGTAGTAGAAATTTAAATAAGAAATCATGATATGTGCAAAAGATCATCATTATACTAGTTTTTAGTTCAATGTAAAATTTTGTTAACGTTTTGTTTTTAAATACAAAGAAAACTTTTGTAATTTAATTTTTATTGAAATCAAATTACTTTTACGATCGACAACATATCTATTTACTAATACTGATTATAGTTGAATCAAACCAAATAATCCATATCATAGTTATTATATTTGAATCAAACCAAATAATCTATATCATAGTTATTACTAGGAGAAGGTCCGTGCGTTGCACGGATTTGTGATAATTTTAATGTTTTAATTTTTAAATTTTATTTTATAATATTTATTAGTAAAAATTTGTGAATTTTTTTTTTGTGCAAAATTTTTTTGGATAAATATTAATTTTTATTTTGTAAATATCATGTAGTTTTATAACTTTGTATTGAAAGATTGGTTAAATAATAATATCTATAGTGAATGAGAATTTCTTTTATTCATCTTAAGCATAAAAATATCGAATTATTTCTTTTCGACAATAATTAAGAACATGTTATTTTATAGTATAACCAATCTGAAATACATTTGTGATGAAATTTGTGAATGTAAAATTAAATGTTAAGATATTATTTGGTCCTTGTAGATTATCAAGACATATATCACAATTGTCATATTCTTCTTGTGTAGCTTGGATTTGTGTTCTCTCTACGTCTCCAATTACAAAATCAACATATAGATTTCTTGATGCATTTGGATTGAAATCTTCAATTTCAAAAGAGACTTCGAGGTATTGTGTGTTATGTGGTCGACATGATAGCATAGATTTCCGAATAAAGTTTATTAAACTTTCGGTTAATGTACTTGATGTTGTGTCATTCATATCATGATAAGTGAGGTAGAAGTTAATCATATTTTTGAAAATAGTGTTATTTACTTGAAGTATTTGATCGGTGCTAAAAATGAATTAGGACAGAAATCTACGGCTATGGGACGGAAACAGAAAATTAGTGAATTGGAAAATAATTATCAAAAGAAAATATGATAGAACGTCCAGGGAAATTTCATAATGATTTGAAAAATATATATAGAATTTTCAAGTTTTTTTATTTTTGAGCGGATAATTCGGGTACACGATCTAATACTCATTTCCTTCCCATACCATATTAATAAAATAAATGGTTTCGAATGGATAATTATTTTAAGCGGGATAGGGAATGGAACGAAAAATTCGGGACGGTACAGGAGAGAACGGGAAACCCGTCCTAAAATTTTCAGGCTCCTGATGAAAAAACTTTATTATATGTTATAAGATATCACATTTGTTTTTTCTACAGTATGTAGTTAATTATAGATTTTTGGTTATTAAAAATGAAGTGCACCTATTATTAAATTAAGAACAACAAAATAAAAAGATGAATTAAGTGTTACAATTATGAATTACACATTTTAATTTTTTATGTATTTATATTTTTTTTTCTTTAAAGGTGACACACCGCCTTCACATGTCAGCATTTCAAAGCTCACTTCTGAAAAAATCTTACTTTATTATATAAGATTGTTGTTGCATTCTTATGCTTGACAAATACTTAGTGATGTAGTTAGTTTCAAATTTCAATCGATTAGAGGAATAAATATGATTTTACAATGTTTTTCAACTAAATTTAATTTTATTAATTACTTAGTGATGTAGTTAGTTATTTTTCAACTAAATTTAATTTTATTAATTATTCTTTCAACTTATTAATTGAAAAAATAAACTCATAATTGTTTTTTTATAAAAAGGGCTAGATAAACTCATAATATTATTGAAAAGGCGTAGTAGAAATTTAAATAAGAAATCATGATATGTGCAAAAGATCATCATTATACTAGTTTTTAGTTCAATGTAAAATTTTGTTAACGTTTTGTTTTTAAATACAAAGAAAACTTTTGTAATTTAATTTTTATTGAAATCAAATTACTTTTACGATCGACAACATATCTATTTACTAATACTGATTATAGTTGAATCAAACCAAATAATCCATATCATAGTTATTATATTTGAATCAAACCAAATAATCTATATCATAGTTATTACTAGGAGAAGGTCCGTGCGTTGCACGGATTTGTGATAATTTTAATGTTTTAATTTTTAAATTTTATTTTATAATATTTATTAGTAAAAATTTGTGAATTTTTTTTTTGTGCAAAATTTTTTTGGATAAATATTAATTTTTATTTTGTAAATATCATGTAGTTTTATAACTTTGTATTGAAAGATTGGTTAAATAATAATATCTATAGTGAATGAGAATTTCTTTTATTCATCTTAAGCATAAAAATATCGAATTATTTCTTTTCGACAATAATTAAGAACATGTTATTTTATAGTATAACCAATCTGAAATACATTTGTGATGAAATTTGTGAATGTAAAATTAAATGTTAAGATATTATTTGGTCCTTGTAGATTATCAAGACATATATCACAATTGTCATATTCTTCTTGTGTAGCTTGGATTTGTGTTCTCTCTACGTCTCCAATTACAAAATCAACATATAGATTTCTTGATGCATTTGGATTGAAATCTTCAATTTCAAAAGAGACTTCGAGGTATTGTGTGTTATGTGGTCGACATGATAGCATAGATTTCCGAATAAAGTTTATTAAACTTTCGGTTAATGTACTTGATGTTGTGTCATTCATATCATGATAAGTGAGGTAGAAGTTAATCATATTTTTGAAAATAGTGTTATTTACTTGAAGTATTTGATCGGTGCTAAAAATGAATTAGGACAGAAATCTACGGCTATGGGACGGAAACAGAAAATTAGTGAATTGGAAAATAATTATCAAAAGAAAATATGATAGAACGTCCAGGGAAATTTCATAATGATTTGAAAAATATATATAGAATTTTCAAGTTTTTTTATTTTTGAGCGGATAATTCGGGTACACGATCTAATACTCATTTCCTTCCCATACCATATTAATAAAATAAATGGTTTCGAATGGATAATTATTTTAAGCGGGATAGGGAATGGAACGAAAAATTCGGGACGGTACAGGAGAGAACGGGAAACCCGTCCTAAAATTTTCAGGCTCCTGATGAAAAAACTTTATTATATGTTATAAGATATCACATTTGTTTTTTCTACAGTATGTAGTTAATTATAGATTTTTGGTTATTAAAAATGAAGTGCACCTATTATTAAATTAAGAACAACAAAATAAAAAGATGAATTAAGTGTTACAATTATGAATTACACATTTTAATTTTTTATGTATTTATATTTTTTTTTCTTTAAAGGTGACACACCGCCTTCACATGTCAGCATTTCAAAACTCACTTCTGAAAAAATCTTACTTTATTATATAAGATTGTTGTTGCATTCTTATGCTTGACAAATACTTAGTGATGTAGTTAGTTTCAAATTTCAATCGATTAGAGGAATAAATATGATTTTACAATGTTTTCATTTCAACGTAATACAATGTTATATATTTTACTACCAATTGTGTATACCGGCTACAGTATGTTAGAAACTTATACGGTGAAAAGAATCAAATAACAAAAGGAAAAAAAGCAAACAGAGAAAAAAAACTCACTCTTGTTGCTGTCACCGAGAGGCAACAGCTCTTGTCTCCTTTTGCATTGCCACAAAAGTCATCATTCCATAACTTAATATAATACTAGTTTTCTAAATGGGTTAGAGAAATTTAAAAGCATATAATCCAATTATTACAGCTTTAAAAAAGAGGATGATTAGATTACCATGCGAATAAGACAAAAAAAGATTGTGTAAAATAAATATACTATATATATATGTAAAGCATTCTTGGTTTTAGCTATTAACCCAAAAAAATTACAAAGCTTTTGTAGTATATAAAAGTTTTAATTATAATAATAACTTGTGCTAGTTGTATATAAAATTAGACTTACATGTGAATACTGACGAGACATTTTTCATAGGATTAATTAAACACAATATAACATTTTATTTAGAAGAAAAAAAAACATTTTTAGCAAGATACGGAAATTCCTTTCCACGTAGAGCTAGAGCCGAGCCGAAATGAGTCGATTAGAGTAAGCCGAGCCATCAAACTTCCTTTTTTTTTTACAATTTTTATAAGCTCACTCGAGTTCCAGTGATACCGGAAGAAGCCTGGAGGTAACTGGGTATAGCCGGTGGACCCCCCAAATTGCAAACGAGGACATTCAATTTTTTGGTTTTAACATTTCATTTACCAAAAAAACACCCAACAATATCTACTTAACCATGGTTACATTCTAACCCAAGCTGAGTTTATTTAAGGTGAGAGAAAGTGTGAAACCAAGCTTGTTCATATGGAAAACGAAGAACCCACAATCTCTCTCTGTCTCTCTCCTCTTCTCTGTAAATAAAGAATCTCCCATTGTCTTAATTTCTGTGCATTTTTCTAGTTTTTCCTTTTCTCTCTTCCTTCAAAATCTGCTCTTTTGTTGATTGGTTATAAGAGAAACAAGATCATCAAGTGCTAGATGCATTAATTTGAGAATTCAAAAAAAATCCTAATTTTTAAAAGTAACTAAAGATTTTGGAAAGACCCTTTTTTTAAGTGTTGTTTGATGATGAAGAGATTAAGCAGCTCAGATTCAGTGGGTGGTCTCATCTCTTTATGTCCCACTACTTCTACAGGTTCTTCTTAATCTTGTAACCTTTTTAGTTTAATTTTCAATCAAGCCCCTAAATTTCATCTTCGTTCTCAAAAATCTCCGTTAATTTGGTTTTTATTAAACAGATGAGCAGAGTCCGAGAAGATACGGGAGAGAGTTTCAGTCGATGCTTGAAGGTTACGAGGAGGAAGAAGAAGCCATAATAGAGGAAAGAGGACAAACCGGTTTATCTGAGAAGAAGAGACGGTTAAGCATTAACCAAGTTAAAGCCTTGGAGAAGAACTTCGAGTTAGAGAACAAGCTTGAGCCTGAGAGGAAAGTGAAGTTAGCTCAAGAGCTTGGTCTTCAACCTCGTCAAGTAGCTGTTTGGTTTCAGAACCGCCGTGCACGGTGGAAGACAAAACAGCTCGAGAAAGATTACGGTGTTCTTAAAACCCAATACGATTCTCTCCGCCACAACTTCGATTCACTCCGCCGTGACAATGAATCCCTCCTCCAAGAGGTAGAAAACAAAATTCATAACTTTTTGGCTAAAAGATCGAAACTTTTTTGTTGATCCCAAATTAAAAACTGAAACTTTTTCTACCCATTGCGTAAATTGCTTTAAATAGTAAAAAAATATCCGGTTTTTCTATAGGTCTTGAGGGATTGGTCAAGATTTCAATTTTATTGTTAAAAGATTCAAACTTTATGCTGATCCAAACTAAAAACTGAGACTTTTTTTTTGCTGTGTTGCAGATTAGTAAACTGAAATCTAAGCTTAATGGAGGAGAAGAAGAAGAGGAGGAAGAGAACAACGCGACGACGATGGAGAGTGATATTTCCGTCAAGGAGGAAGAAGTTTCGTTGCCGGAAAAGATTACAGAACCTCCCTCATCTCCTCCGCAGCTTCTAGAACATTCCGATAGTTTCAATTACCGGAGTTTCACCGATCTCCGTGATCTCCTTCCATTAAAGGCTGCCGCTTCTTCCTTCGCCGCAGCTGGATCTTCAGACAGCAGTGATTCGAGCGCCGTATTAAACGAGGAAAGTAGCTCTAACGTTACGGTGGCTCCGGTGACGGTTCCCGGCGGTAATTTCTTCCAGTTTGTGAAAATGGAGCAGACGGAGGATCACGACGACTTTCTGAGTGGAGAAGAAGCTTGCGGTTTCTTCTCCGACGAACAGCCGCCGTCTCTACACTGGTACTCCACCGTTGATCACTGGACTTGAAGCTGGAAACACCGGAAGAGATTTTGGATTGGATTAAATGCTCTGTTTTTTTCTCTGTGGATTTGACGGAGAAGTTGGAAACAGGGGAGGGCAAAATTGGAATAACGGTAAAACTTGAAGGGTGAATGGGAAAATAAGGAGGGTTAAATCTGGGCGGGAAATAATTAATTAGGGTGAATTTGTAATTATGCTTTCTCTGGCGTTTCGTGCACTTCTTGTAATTAAGGATCATGAGAATCGAGAAAGGGGGTAAAAATTCAAAGGAGGAAGAACATGGAGTCTTTTAAAATCTAAATTATACAATTTTGAACCCTAAATAAAAATCATGAAGCATAAAATTAGATGTGTTGATTCCATTTTCTTAGGTTAAAGTTCAACTAAAGTTAGTCAAATTTAAATTGTCGGCTCAATGTCATTCTTTTGTTCGATTTCCTTGTTAGAGATTCATGTTCCCTAAACTCATTTGTGAATAAATTAATATTAAATATTTTTTTAAATAATAATAATAATAATAATACTAACACAAACCACTAAAATATTTGTTTATGTCAATTTTTTGTGATATAAAGTTTTGTACAGCTTGGATAGTTGGATTTGTAACGCCATTTTGAATATGCAAAAACAACTGCTATGTTGTTCAAAACATAAAAATATACATTAATACATAGTCGAAATAAAAACATATGAAAAAGGCACAATGTTTTCATTTATATCCATCTTAAATTCTTGACGGTTTGATTGGTAACGCAACCGAAAAGCTGCGATACAACTTATACCGTTTTAATAGTTACCAATTACAAAAGCAGTATGGAAAGCGTTACCAACAGTATTATAATCAGCTTTTTTGTATAATTTTTGTTTACGACTCTTTTCTTACAGTTTTCATCTACTTTATAAGCACTTATCACTCCAGTTTTTTAACTTACCGCTAAAAATTATGTATCGTTTTTGGTTACCAATCGGATCCGACATTTTATATAATGTCGAGTTTAAGTTTCTCAAAATTGTATGATTATCATTTAAGTGCTATCATTAGGTTTGCTGTTGAGATTTTATTTGATTCGAACTCGAGTTGTCTCGGTTTGTGTAACTAACGGTGTATTATTACAATTAGAGAAAAACTAAATATGTTTAAAGGTAAACAGTCAAAGCTATGGACCACGTCCACCTTTAATAACTCATCATAATATAGGAAAATCTGCTAATTAATTAAGAGACATAGGCAAATGCATTAACTGAAACATATCGATGATCACACCTTACTAGTAGTTACTACACTGTGTTAGATTTATGACTACGTATATATAGACAGTTTCTTATGTGTTGTATATTCACCATTCGGTATATACTCCGACATTTACATTATAATATTCAAAAATTAAACTGAAGATCAATTTTTGGCGTAGTGTTTGTTTTATTCTAATTACAAAGTCGGTTAGTCGTCTTCACAATGAGAGAATACAATCGAGTCCTAGGTTACCATGGATGGCTAATTTCTTGAGATCATTGGGTTAATGAAAAATTATGTCGTAGCATCGTTTCCTCTAATACATACAAACCCTATACATAAAAGTAGTCTATGAGAGGGAATAGAGTCTAGGGGCTATGTATATAGTACATAGAGGAAGATAGAATCAATTTTAGACTATAATTTAATATGGAGCAACTATTTTTTTTAAGTATCATATCTAAATGTCGAAAATCAAAATTTCATCGGATAATTGGCATCACTATACTTAAATACTAGAACAAACCAAAGTAGAAGATGAACAATTTCGATACTGATTATATCTTGGCGACGAGTACACGAACCTCGGTTAATCCATTAGAGAAAAAAATTACAACAAAATTTTAGAAATTTAATGAAAAAATCTTGTAAGTATCCGTCGATCCATTTTAATCTTTTAAATAATATTAGTAATGGAAAACATCTTAGATTTCTTAGAAAAAGAAAGAAAAAAACATTTTAGATAAAAATAATTTGTAAAAAAAAAAAACATCAAATATCGATCGATTCATTTTAAACCTTTCAACTAAATTATCAATGAAAAATTCATCAAAAAGATTCGTTAAAAAGAAAAAAAAACTCGTTGGTCTATAATTCCAGCTAAAAACATATCGCCTAATCAATATTTTGTGTATTGACTTGTTCAAACATGACATACATATGTTTTCTAAAACATAAACTTTGGTGTTTGTTCAAAAACAACTTCAAATGTCAAAAATCTCCAGTAAAAATTCATTTCCCAAAATGATGTAAAGTATAAACTCTCGTTCGTTTTTATACTTCTCCTTAACTCATATAGATTTAATTTTCATATTTTACATAAATTTGTCAACTTTCATTGTTTTAGGTAATTTTGAAGGCGAGATATCTTAGTTATATTGATTGATCATTTACGATATTTTTCAATGGATTGCATCATATTTTTGTTGTTGTTTTTGACAAAATACCACACAGCTTCTCATGCCTAAAGAAAATATCAACGTCGTTTTTCAACAAATTAAAATGTTTATATCGATTTAATAGTAGCTGTTTAGGAATTTGACGGTACTATAGATAGTCATCAAAATTTGTTGACAAAATCACTTGAACTTTTTTATTAATAATTAATCGAGAAGCTAGATTAGCCAATACTTAAAAAAATATTATCAATATAGTTAATAGGGTTCAAAAGGATTAGTTGATACTTTATGAGTTTTTTCATTATAAAATTTCGAAAATTTTCTTTCTCTCTCGGATATATATCACCAAGATGTGAAACCGACCGTCGTTTACAAACCAAATAACTAATGAACCACACTAATATTTAGTTTGGTTGTATGGTTTGAAAATTAATGATAGTTGAGAGTTTGCATATTCGATAAAAAAAAAAAAATTAATATTGACAAACTAATAGTTTGGTTCGATATGAATGATATAGCCTATAGGTTTTGCGGCTAAAAAGTGAAAAATGTTAAAGTAGGGGTAGAATTTAGGGGTTTTAGAAAACATGGGAGATGAAAGTAATAGGACAAAAGAAGGAAGAAGAGAAAGGGAACACGTGATTGGACATCAAAGACATCTTTTCTTTCCTAATCCCACGACCACGACATATCTCTTCTATTTTTTCTTAGTTTTTAGAAAGCATCAAAAGTAATTTTTTCCATTTTTAGATAAATATGAAGAAGTCAAAAATAATAATAATGAAAGACAGCAACTATCTATATATTCTAAGACTCGATCAAAATATTAATTGTAGATCAGAAAGGCTATTACAAACCAATGTAGTACGAAAACTTCGTCCAAGGTGACATAAAAACTCTAGAAAAACAGCAAATTAATTCCAATTTTACAATCTTATCATTTCATCTTCCAAATGCTAATCAAACTTGAAAGCTACATGATAACAAAAGTAACAAAACGTACAATAGATAGTAGTAGAGTACTTCCTTCGTTCTTTCATGATGTTTTGCATGCTACCATTAGATTTGGGGGTTTGCTATATAACCAAATTATGGACTAAATTTAGGTGGCGAAATCGCAAAAACTTATACATTTATGAATGAACATTAATTTTTTTTAATATGTGTGAAATTCTAAATGTTTTATCTTCTAGAAACATAAGAAGTATGTTTACTTATACACAATATGGAGAATATTTCATGATGTTTTGCATGCTACTATTAGATTTGGGGGTTTGCTATAGAACCAAATTATGGACTAAATTTAGGTGGTGAAATTGCAAATAGAGGTATATTATTTTTCGGTTTGAGCAAAATATCATTCGCATAATTGTACTATATTATCAAATAATACCCCTTGTGTTTCTTAAAGATAATTTTTCTAACATTTTTTTTTGTTTTTAAAGATAAATATTTTAAGTTTTCTATGTGTTTTTACTAATTAATGGTAAAATAATTATAGAATTCAAGAAGTATTTATTGAAAATAATTAGATTTCTTAAATTACTATTGGTTTAGAATCATATAAAATTGTTTAATCTCAAAAACTTATACATTTATGAGTGAACATTATTTTTTTTTAATATGTGTGAAATTCTAAATATTTTATCTTTTAGAAACATAAGAAGTATGTTTACGAATTTTCATATTTAAGATTTCATAAATTTCAGATGTATCTTAGATGTTAACCAAATAACAAATAACATCTAAAATACATGAGCTGAGATCTTTAAACTTTTAGATGGAATCCTCAAATATTAGGATTTTACAACAGGGTAGAAGAAGCTCTAGAAGATAAATTTTTAATTTGGTAAAAGAAAGTTAGAAATCCAAGAAAATATGTAAAAAAAACTCCAAGAAAAAGGTGATACGTTTTTAAAGAAATTTATTTAATCAATGGATAAAATCAGGGAATAAAATATAAATCTTCATGTGAAGGATAAATCATGAAAGTGCTTTTTAGAAAAAGGTCGTCAGTCGTGATTGTGCGCGTACGTGAAGTGGAAGCATGAGGCATCATTTTTAGTGAATCTATCGAAGAAATATATATTAAATAAAAAGATGATGAAACCTTCTGACACATTCAGAAGCTTTACTCACGTCATGAATAGCATCTGAAATTGAGGCAATCAGATCTTAACAATACACAGTATATTACTTCTTTTCTATATTATTTTTCTATTATCTTCCAAAAATTTATTGCTTGGATTATTTCTATCATACGTTTAAAAGTAAACCCTATAAAGACATGTTTATTGGAAACTTTAAAAATGGATGTGTAAAAATTATTTTTTTGATTAAATTTAAATAAGTTTAATGTTATAAGACACTTTAGTTATGGAAAGATGTTTAAAGCCCAAAAATAAATTTTATATTAAACACTTTTTATCAGTTTTGAATCTTTAATCTTAAGATTTATTATTTTAATAATGTTATTAGATCTCTTAAAGTCTCTAATGCACATGCTCTAAGAATAGATATTTATATTTTTACTGGTTTGTATTAATATCTTCTTTTTTTTGCTATTAATATCGTCTTCATCATATAATTCACATATAATATTCTCCATATGTGAATTATAAACGATAAAAAAGTATAACATGAATAATATTTGTAACTCGTTCAAATAAATAATACAATGGCAAGAAATCTTAATGAATGTGATTTTGTCAATCTTTCACATATGTGAATATCAATTAACTTCACTTTTAAACGCAGTTTTGAATACTGTGGATGAAACTTGAAACACTTAGGTCGTTTTGGAATAAATATAGTCACAGTTGTAACCAACGATTGTTACTATGAGCCCCCGAAATAAAGTATTTAATTAATGCGCTTATCCAATTTTGATTTAATATGTAGCGACTAAAAGTATTTGAAGTACTTAGTTGACTTCACTCGTGTGGTCATTAATAAAAAGAATTGGAAATGTTCGGCAACTAACTGTCCAATTCAAGCGCCTCTAACTAAATGAATGTTGACACAAAATTAATGTGTTTTTTTTTTGTGAATTTGAGAAATCAGACCATTCAAAAGCTAACATACACTCATTTATTGTTGTTATTTTTATCTTCTTATAACTATAGATTTTGGATTTACTACTATCTTGTTAGTTGCAATTAAGAGGAGAACTTGCATTTAGTTGTAGTATTGATGTTTTGCATCCTAAACTAATTGACTGAGCTGGTAGACCAATTCCAATGGACAATTTTAAGGGTCTAATGGATTGCTTTTAACAATGAAATAGATTAAATAAATGGTTATGGATGTCTTATTATTTAGACAAAAGTCTAAATTAAGATATTTTGTTTGAGTTAAAAACGCACACGAGGCAGATTTTCATTGAATGATGGAAAATTAATTGGAAATAAAAAAAATTATTAAACAAATATTTTTTACTTAACATAAGTTTTTACTTAAATTTATTAAAAATATATATTTATTAAATTTATTACAAAAGTGTCTGCATTGTATGCTCAAATACAACAAAATAATACAAAATATCTTATAAACATAAAATACACAAAATATTAATAATTAATCAATAAAACTCATACTAATAATATCTCTATTGGGGACCTTGGGGTTGCTCTTAAGACTTAGAGCATCCCCGTTGATGAGATATCCAAAGTGATTCTTAAAAAAAAAAATATTACTATTTTAATATAATTTAAATTTGTAATTAAATTTTAAGTTAAAAATAAACTTGAATCAATGAGTAGAATATAAGTGTGATTTAGGATTCTCATTTCTCTCTTATGGGTATCTCAAATGAGATCCCTATTTCACTTCTTTTTCCTATTTTTTATTTTTTTGCAATATTTTAATCCTGAAAACAACATTAAGATATCCGTGCTCCTAAGAGCAAGAAGGTAGTTCTTCTAAAGAGAATACTTGTATAAATTTGATTTTAAAGTGAGTGGGTTTATAGTTCTTACTGTGCTACTGTTTTTATTTTAAACTAAAAAAAAAGAGAGAGAGAGATGTGATTCCAAATTTTGTGAATTTTCTGTTTTTTAAATATAAATATTCATTTCCTTTTTCTCGTGTACTGACAAATTGCTAAAAATGGGCCCACACTGTAGCTTCTTTCTTTATACGAAAACTAATGAGAAAATTAAGGGGCCCACCTACCCATGTGACGTGGGACCTTAAACGCATCAAGAAGATGTCGTTTTCTTCGTAGCCATTTGTCACTATCACTTTGTAGATTTAATATTTATTTTTTTTTTTATTTTTTATTAATTAATTAATCTTTTTTGTAAGGCTAGAGGAGGAGGATAGGCACGTGTACGGTCCCCTCTTGTTACCGCTCCGATCGTCGACAGCTCAACCAATCTAACTATTCACAGCCGTCCATTTCACCACTTTATATATCCAGTGATCGCTCGACACCTCACACAAAGGGAAAGATGGAAGAAACACATTTCACTGTTGACGTAGATATACATAATTACATACTTTATCAATACTTTTGTATGTATACTAAAAGTCTAAAATGAAGTTTATATAAAAAAAAAAAACTATTTAGTTAATTGTGGCATATTATTATTCTGTATGTAAAATCTAAATTTTATCTAGTTAGAATTATGCACCTTTACATTTGGAATTGGATCAGAGATTAGTATATTTCTTCTCGACCACTATGTATCGCCCTGACTCATATCATATCTATATGAATTAGCATTTTACTATATTACGTTATAAACCAAGTGATGGTGAATTACGGTTCCCATTTTAAAAATAGCTGTTATGTTAGTATATATTAGGAATCGATTATTCTCAAAATAACATAGAATTATCTAACAATTTATATTTGATTAATCAAAATTATGTTATTTGGTGAGTAGACTACTCGACGACTACGTTCACTATAAATAGATTATTCGGATGGTAAAATGTCAGATCATTTCTTGATTATCAAAATATATATTATGTTATACTTATACATTATATATATATATATATCTTATATATTTCATGTCACGAGTATGAAGCTTAAACCGTAGGAGGAGTTCCTAAAACATGATCACGTACACTTTATTAATCACTAAAACACCATAGATCCATGTTAAGTATTATTTATGTAATTGTAATGCTGTATTTAAACTCAGATAAAAGACGAACTAATCCCTTCGTTAAACTTCAGCTAGCTACACAAAATGATTATCGTCTAAGCATTTGTGCATGTCACATTGTGAATTTATCTTGATATATATATATATATGACCTTTCTTTCTTCTTATAGTATAGGCTTCGGATCAATTGTGCTTCATGCAATTCTTTGTATAATTTTTTATTCAGGTAATATATTTCTTCTCAGGCCCTGTTCAAAAAAAAAAAAAAAACTCTGTAACATTAACAAAACTATATATGTATATAAAAAAAAAACTCAATAAGTGGCATGGTGCGTATACCAAGTTGGATCGAGTTCATTTAACAACTTTAGTTAACAGGAGAAATATCCATTAAAAGATCTTAACTAAAGTTTTTTTTTTCATCAATCTTAATTAAAGTTTTGCCTAAACCTTTTAAAATGCATATATAAATTTGGTCAATTTACTAGCCATGAATTAAAAACTATCTCCATTTTTGTTATTTATATCACAACAGCCCGAAAGCTTTGTGAGACTCGCGAGCTTCGCTAGATAGGTTGCTGCGGGCAGACCTAACTAAAAACTAATAAAACAAAAACAGAAAAATCAAATCATCCACCACTAACAAGTGACTATAATGCATATTCTCTCTCGATCTGCATAAAACAAATGCCATTGCTTATATGCGTATATTTCTTGGCTTTGTCTTGGCTTTCGATATGCTTTCGTTTATTTTTTTATTGATATATTTGTTGATATTTTAGTGTAAAAGTTATTTTTTTAATCCGCTTTATATTTTTAGGTGGCGAACACTTGCGTTGTGTGTTTCACTTTCTCTCGGCAAATAACACCGAGGATCGTAGGATCTCTATGATCCTTTTTTATTATTTTGTTGTATTTAAATAACAAAGCATCTTAGATTTGATTATTTAACTAAAAGCTATAATGATCACATTATGTAGGTTTTATAGTTTATTAGTAAATTAGTACCGAAAAGAAACGATAAAGTGTATTGCATTTCGATGCACCGCACGGCTACTGTTTCTACGTGATTCACGCAGAGCCGTGCTTGGAATATTCGAGGTCCTAATACAATCACGTAGAACTGTGCTTGGGATATTTGAGGTTTTAATACAAAACTTAAAATTCGGGCCCTAAATAATATAAAAAAAAATTCAAAATTTTTTGTTTAAGAAAAAAGTGTAAAAAAATTATATACCCCATTCAAATGTTTCACATGTGTATGTTTATGCACGGCTCTGGATTCACGCTTTTGCATGGTTTTAAATTTAATTAGCACCTTAACAAAATTCTGGAAAAAAATGAAATATTTATTCCTTTCGTTGCAATTTCCAACCAAAAGAGCACCGGGCCAAATATCATGAGCGTAAGTGGCCCAACAATAATAAAATTGTTTCTAAGGAGAATCGAATTCAAAGAAACGTATTTATATTACGCATTGCCCCAAATGATTTACCTCGTCCGACAAAATGAAAATAGAGAAAGCTGCCGACCAAAAAAAATAAAATAATATCATTACAATATGGAGAATATTTTTGTCCAAAACATTACAAATCTCCCATTTTGCTATGTTCTAGTTGAATTCTAAATTTGACAGTTTCAGTGTAATTGTTTACGAAAATAATATTTTTGGTTTCCAAGTTTTTTTAGACACTCGTGTTTTCGGGGCCCCGCTTGAGGAAAATCATATGCTCATTAAGAAATGAAACAATGGCCACTGATGGTGAAATGTTTTCATTTCTACTAATATTTTAAAGCATTGTCCAAAATTCAAAGATGATAGTCTATTTTATTTAAAGATAAACATATAAAGCCTTAGATGTTAAAAAAAAAACATATAAAGCCTTGAAGATCCCCAAGGCAAATATATGATCAAATACATAGCCAGGTGATACCTTTTGTTATCCACATAAATCCGTTGTTGATCTTTACCTCCGCTAATTTTCGTCTGGATACCTCAAGATACACACTCGATTCAGCTAGTTTAAAGTCGTACAAGACATGTTTTGGGGACACTAGAATATTATTGGTGAGAACTATACATATCAGAGTTTCTGAAACAAACCTGAAAGTTAAAAGACAGGCTTAAGGCCTATCTCCTTTTATATTAATTGAGAAGCATTTTTAGAGATAACCTTATTTTTTACAATATTTACAGTAATGCCATTTTGCTGATGTGTGATCACCACATTCATTCTCACAAATATTTTTTTTTGAAAATCAAAAAAATTAGTTATGTTTTGTGGAATCAAACTTAAGACATTAAAGACAACATAATTACATACAACCACTTTCACAAAGATATTTCATATGTTTGCCAATCAATTTCTTTTATATATCTCAACCCAATATTTTTAATTAAATATGTTTTAACAAAAAAATGAAAGTGATTAGTCTAAAGTAGGACTAATAATCCGATCAAATCAATTAATTTTTTTCATTATATATATGGTTAAACTAATTGCAACAAATCAATTAATTTCTTTCTTTCATTCACACAAATATTTTTTTTGAAATTAAAAAAAAATTAGTTACGTTTTGGAGGATCGAACTTAAGGCATCAAAGAGAGCATAATCACACACAACCACTTTCAAAAATATATTTCATATGTTTGCCAATCAATTTCTTTTATATATCTCAAACCAGTATTTTTAATTAAATGTGTTTTAACAAAGTAAAAAGTGATTAGTCTAAAGTATGACTAATAATCCGATCAAATCAATTAATTTCTTTCATTATATGGTTAAATTAATTGCAATAAATCAATTAATTTCTCAAATTCTCTTTGATCCTTACATTCATGAAATACAAGAGTATGAAAATATATCCTAATTAGTGTCCTATGTTTATTTACATGTATATAACTTATTAGTAATACATAAATTACAAATTTACTGGCTTTCGGATTGATGATATTTAAGCATTGTTGAGGACCAAAATATGTTTTAATATGCAGATTTATTTGCAATTTTTTTTATGTCTTGGATAATTTTAATTAAAAATAAATGTCTCTAACAACATATGTTAGTGCTTTTTATTTACAAATCGTATTATTAATGATTTTAGTTATTTTTTCATAATTTATTTGTGATATGTCTACATTTATCTTTTTTATTATTTTAATATTATACACATTCAACTATTACATTACTCAATTTTGCCTTCTATTATCATAAATTACTTTTGAAAAACCTATTTTATTGTCAACATAACAATTAATTATATAAAAAGATTGGAATATTTTACTAATTTTCAAATTATACAAAAATAAATAATGAATAATTTCGAATTAAAATTCTATGAGAATAAAAATTCGAATTTATTAATAAAAATTTAATAATTTTTTTATTTATTAAAAGTATAATTTGGTTTATTAATTTTAAATTCGAGTTATCACCTAGTTAGATATTGTTAGTGAGAATTTCTGAAACAAACCTAAAAGAAAAGTTGTGGGGTCTTTTCGATTTAACAAACAAATCGGGGTTACTTCGGTTATTTATTTATTTCTCCTCCTCTATTTTCAGATCAAATACTGTTCCATCTTCTAGAAATTTGACTCGGCAGCTACAGGTACGCTGATATCGTCCCTCTCTTGAATCTTGAACAATCTTCCACATTATTGATCTGTGTTGTTGCTTGAAACTCTTGGATTTATCCATTGAGATTTTTAAAATGAAGAAAAAAGAGAAGAAACGGTTTTAGTTCATCTTCTCTAGCTGGGTTTAGTTTTCGTTTTGCTGCAAATGTAATTGGCGAACTTAGCTAGACCTTATCCTCCTCTATAAAGAAGAATCGATTCTAGCCTGAGATGTAGATCGAATTATTGATTGTGATTTAGTCACAAATTGATGTCCTCCAACTGTTTGATGAAATGTCTGAAAGAAGTCAAATGATGTTCGTTTGGTTTTATGCTTAGTGAAAGTTAGAGTTTTCCTCTTACTTCTTTCAAATCCCTCTTAAATATTTTAATTCGATTCTCTCTCTTTCAAGTGTTTTCGCTTTGTTTCTCCTTGCAGACTTTGAGAGAGAGAGAGAGGGAAAAGTTAATCAATAAAGAGTGAAATTCTAAAACCAAACTAGACGGAGTCTATACAATCGGGTATTCGGGTCGACCCGTATTTGTCTTCCTCGCGGGCGAGACTTGTTGAACTTTTTAGTCACGTCTACTCTCGTCTTCGTCTTTTATCTTTTGCTTCGAGCTTAGATCACTCAAGAAAGATGGGAAAATGTTTAACCAAGAGGTTGTTTCTGATTCACAGTCCGGTCCTGTTTCTTCATCTCCTGATCTCCTTCTCGTCCGGTTAGTATCAAATCTTGTGGTTCTTCTTGTTGACAGTTCCATTTGAGTTGTTGTTTAGATTTCAGAAAATGGGTATCGGAGATATCAGATTTTATCACTCAAAGTCTCAGTCTTTTTTTGTTTGTTTTCCTCGTTTGGATCATCTTGACTCGTTTGATGCAAACCAAATTGATTAGAATTTGAGTTTAGCGTTTGTTCCTCAGCTTCCTGTTGTTCATGTAGGTTCAGTGTTTCGCGAGCTTCATTTCGAGATTGGTCAATTCATGAAAAGAAACGAAGCTCTTTTGCAATAAAAAAATTTGTTCAATTTGAGTGAAATGCTCGGTTTTGGGGGGTGGGGGTTGTTGTACTTGATTAAGAATGGTTGCAGAACACAATGTTTTCAGGTGCAGTGAAATCGGATTCGAAAGGAGTATGCGTTTCTAAAGGAGGGCGGTTTCCGCCATTTGAGTCAGAAGGAAAGCCTCCGAAATCTGTTGGTAGAGGAACCAAGGATCTAACTATGTGCCGGGTGTTCCGTAAAAGGACTTGTTGCTCTCCTGCTCAGACAAACCCGGCTTTCGTAGCTGTCAGAAACTTGGCTACTTATGGAGAAGCTACTCAGGATTGCCTGCATTTGTTTGAGTTATTGGAGTGTTCAATCTGTAACCCGAATGTTGGTATTCAACCAGGTCCTCCTCGCATTTGCGCTTCGTTCTGTGACAGAGTCTTTGAAGCTTGCAAAGACGCATACTTCGCCAGTAACGCACTTACACAGGTAAGAAAATTTCTCGGTGTTTCGATAAACAAATGCAAGCGCTTTAAAATTTTTGTGGGTTTGTGGAATCTAATGGTTTTCCAATACGTTCTTAGACTATTGCCCCCTGTGGAGCAAACGACGACATCATCTGCGTCAAGGCCTCAAATTGGGAGTCCAATGGCACATCATTCTGCAAAGCAGCTGGTTTTTCCGTTCAAACAAATGGTGATTCCAGAGAAGAACCGTGTTACGGAAGCAAAGCAAGCCTAGAATCAGTGGTGGAATCATGGTCGAGAGACTCACGAAAGAAGACCCCTTCAAAGACTGAGACTTTATCATGTTTTAAAGATCTTTTGCAATGGGTTCGTGTAATGACAACGATCCAGAAGATTTCTTTGGGACTGTCATTTCTTGTGGCAGGAATTTTCTTGATCAGGTCTCGCATTTCTCTCCTCTCTTTTTGTAAGTGAGCCTCTAAGTAACACCTCATCTCGTACTAACGCTTGCTTTAGGTGCTACAGGCAATGGAATAACCGTAATCAGAAGCAGCGGCTAGCTGCGATCCAGAGTGCCGCTAGACGATTGGGAGGGAACGTGAACGGGAATTCATACAGTGCAGCTATAAATAGAAGAATAGTTCAAAGTTGATTTCTTTTCACCAATGAACAAGTTGAGTAGTAAGCTTATGAATTTAACTGTTATCAAAGTCGAACCTTTAAGGCTTGTCTCAAGTGAAGTTTTGCCAAATTGCTTGAGCGTCAATTTGGTTACTCTATAACGTTGTGTGTGGGCTTTGAGATTCTCCAAGTGAATAAAAATCTTGCCGTTTTAACAAACAAATCGGTTTTACTTCGGTTATTTAAATAATTTTTATTTTTTTTTATTTTTAACAAGAGCACTTTGTTAAAACACGTCGCTCGTCGCTTCGTACTGTTCCATCTTGTAGAAATTTGACTACAAGATTGAGATCACAATGAATCCATGTTTCTTCTTCTTTTTCAGGTTATGAAGAAAAATGTTAAAATAAAAATCGATTTTTATAATTTCATTTCCTAAATTGGTTTCCAAATTTTTGTAGACACCCGTGTTTTCGGGGCCCCGCTTGAGGAAAACCAAAATGCTCATTAAGAAATGAAACAATGGCACTGATGGATGGTGAAATGTTTTCATTTCTACTAATATTTTAAAGCATTGTCCAAAATTCAAAGATGATAGTCTATTTTATTTAAAGATGAACATATAAAGCCTTGAAGTCACATTAATTTGTCAATAAAGAAAATATGAGATGTGATCGTAATGGTCCCTTTCAAAGCTTTAATATTCTATTTTAGGAATTTTGGAGTTGTTGCAAATTTTCTCAGAATATAGATATAGTACATGATTGGTTTAAACGCAGCGGTTGAGATTGCAGTGTGTGAGTTTGCAGAAGCGAATGATTGCGGTTAACAGCGTTATTAAGCAGTTTGTACGACTGGCACAACGGTTGGAAACGGGTGCGTTTGCAGAATACTTATGACTAGTTAATTTACGGATGCAATAGCGGTTAAATAATAAATTAACAATATAAGCATATTTTATAACTATAAAAACATAAAAAACTCATATTATTATTAAAAACTATAAAATTATTAATTAAACATAATTAATCGTTAGAATTATAGTATATGTATAATACTTATGTTTATTTCTTAATTTTTTTAGTTTGGATGAAGGTTATGATTTCAATATAGAAATTATTTTTTTTGTATGGAGATATTAGACGAAAAGAATTTTAGTTGTTAGATATATATATATTAGTGATGGAGAGAAAAATTATCAAAATAATTAGAGTTTATAAATATTATACAAATAAAATTATGAAAAATTGTTAATGATAAAAAAGTGTCAACTTTATTTATTTATTTTTAGTTATAATATTCAAATCTTATTTTTTATAAAAATATATTATATATATCTTGATTTTAAATAAATTTTATGTTTTTTATTTTTATTTTTTTTATTTTTATTTTTTTAATTAGCTACCCACAATCGTCCGTAACCGTAAACGTTATTTAGAATGAGCTTTTAATTATGAGAGATAAAACGTGATACAAAACGTTTTATATATTGACAAATGCCAACAACCGCTACCATCCGGAAAAAGCGATGTTCAAGCCCTTAATATAAATCTAACAGTAAACTGAGCGAGCAGTGAGCACAACCCAATTTGAATTAGATACAAAAAAAATGATTAATTACAAAATATATCGTATGTATTAAAAAAAAAAAACTCGAATACGATTACTAATACCCGTTGAAGGAGACAGCTTATACGGCTCATATCGGCTTAAAATATAGCTAGGTAAATATACTGTCTCGTCTTGAAACGAAAAGACACGTGTCGGTTTTTGCAAGTGGTCCCGAAGAATAGTTCGAGTCAGCAATTGATGGGACCTACCCTTTTTTGCAGATATTCAAAGTCAAAAAATTCGGCCTTTTAATAAAAAAAACATTTTTCACCAAAAATAAAACTTTATCGCTGGCTGAAAAAAGAAAAAACTTTATCATATGCGTGTGTCTTCACATATGCACACAAGGGGTTTACTTTATCTAGACTTTAATCCAATTAGAAAAACATCGAGTTAATTTTTTTATATATACTAAAAGAAGCTAGTATGACGATATTTTTGTAAAAAGAATTTAAAATTATCATATCATATTTTTCCTTAAGCCGGTTTAAGGAAAAAATGTATTTTTACAAAAATGTATATTTTTTTTTAATCCAATATTGTTTAGTATATTGAGGTTCAGTTTATAGCGTAGTTAGCATATATACTTTGGGACATGGAATGATGCAAATATTAAAAAAGACAATTTTGTAAAACTTAAAAAAATACGTATTGTTGACAAAATAAAAAGAAAACAAAAGAAAAAAGATGAAAGAGTCGCTCTCGCTCCGGTGAGGATTTGTCTCTAAACGGCGACGTCTCGTGCTTGCTAATGCCTAGTTGTTGTCCCCATCAACAGTGTCCGCTTCCCACACGCCACGCCAAGATCGCTCTTTTCTAGCCGTCGATTAGTTTTTTGAGTTTTTGACTTTTCGGCCCTCATTTATTAATTTTATTTTTTACAAACTTTTTTAAAAAGCTTGCGGGAAAATACGTACATATAAAACTATAAAATAATTAGCAATTGCAATTCAATTTTTATCGATCCGTTGTTTGTTTTACGAACGGTATATATTTTATTTTATGTTTTGCTTCGAGTTGGTAACTTGGTATATATAAATATATTTTGTTTTCTCGTTTGTTTGAATACGTATCTTGTACTATATTATTATGCTATTCCCTCAATACTGCAGTGTATTTATTTTTATATATCTGCTTACATTTTTCATACAACAGTTTTCTCATGGAATAGCAGATATATATATATATATATTCTTCAATCCCAAAAAATGCTTTCATGGTCAATGTCTCAACGAATGCAACAAAGCATAACAGAAAATGATAGTTATTGGGCTATTATATTTGTAATTGGGCTCTTAGCTTAATATACTTTTGATGAATAGAATAACACAAGACTTCCGCAAGCTTTGACATCCTGCTGCTGGACGTCACGGAAGGCTTCCCTTCTGATGATGCATCATGCATCGCATCTTTGGTTCGATCACGACGAGCTCTTCATTGCTTCTCGTTTTGGATTCATTTTATTCTATGAGGTTTTATTCATTTTGGTGATTTCAGAAGGGTCTCCTGCTTCTTCATGGGCTGGTAACTTGGAACAGTTTAAACCAGTAGCAACTAGCAAGGGCAAACTCTCTGATGGAGAGGCGAAACGGTTGGCCAGCGAATACGCACCAGATCTCGTGTCTTTTCTTGGTAACGAGCTGCCTAGACAAGAGGAAGTGGATGAATCTGACAGAGGATGCAGTCTTGTTACCAGCCTCAATCAGTTTCCTCAACCAGCCTCGATCAGGTTTATAATCCAGCCTCAATCAGTTTCTCGAGATTCGGGGGACGGTCGGATCAGTCGATGCTGTGTGTTAAAACCATGGAGTCGACGCCTACCACTGAGCTTTGTCGAACTGTTACCGTCTCTGATGATACACGGGAATGGTTTCTTGCAGGTATGCTTCTGTGATTTGAGTATGCACTTTTGAATTGATGAATTCTCAAAACCCTTCTTTCATCTGACTGTTTAAGCAGCTTGTTGATTGATCTGAGAGCAGAAATTGATGCAGAGTGGCTCAAGAGTAACTTGTTCTTCTCCTACGTTACATTTGTGCAGTAGCAGTTTATGAATACTTTAGCCTTTTGATGAGTAGATTTCTTAAACTGTGAAAGAGACATTCTTACCAAACTTGTTTGAGATGCAGCTTTTGGTTAGCTAACTCTTTGGATTAGCGTAAATGATCAACATGATTAGTCAATGTACCACAGATTCGTTGGCTAAGAACAGAAATGAGATAAGAACTGATCCCAAAAAAACACCCAGAAATTCAATTCATTATTAAGAATCCGATCCAGAATATCTCCATAGAAACAATTCCTAAACAACAACAACGAGAGAGAGAGAGAGATAGAGAGATTCATCAGACCTATTTCTTAGAGAATTTCTTCTTCGAAGCAACGACAACTTGTGGTTTCGGATGCTTCTCGGCTTCGCTCGGATCTAACCATTTGAGAGGATGAAGATTGTAAAAAGGCCAGTTAGGTACAGTGATCAGAGTCGCGAGCACAACACCGCCGGCGTAGATCAGCATCATCGTCCTGAACGACTCCGTCGCGTAGCCAACAACCACCGCGACGACGCCGGAGATCGCCAGTAAGATCTGCATCAGCTGCTCCACCAATTTCTGCCCTTGCCAATCCATTTCTACACAGACAAAAAAAATGGGGATAGAAATCCGAATATCAATAACCTTAGATCCTTTTCGATTTGAATCCAGATTAAACGCAAAGAAAGAGAATTTCGATATTGTGAAACCTTTGGGTACCGAATCGAAAAAACCCTAATTCCACTTCCACACCAGAAGGATCTGATCTTCACTCAACTTTATAACCCGATGGAGAAGAAGGAAGAGACTTTGACTAATAAAATTTATGACCTCGAAATCGGTTTAATATTAAACCGGAAAATTTGACGGTCTAATTCGGTGTACTCTTTAACCGGTTTAATTGTCAGTTGAATTGGGCCTTACAATATTACTCAGCCTATTATAAACCCAAAGTTGATTTGTGCACCATGATGAATACTCAGCACAATGCACAATGATGAGTTCTCTCACAATGAGTTGTTTCCGGTTATTTTCGGAATCTTACAAGAGTAATAATGTTAATTGTGTGGATTCAGCTAGTTTCAATATCGCAAATCAAATCGCAGGTACCAAAAAATTCTTTAAAAACCGAGTTCGATGTGCTCATTGTTTGATTAGTGTATTTATATATCAACTCTATTATGTTCATAAACAAAATTGATCAAAACATTTGATTCAATCAAGGCCTCAAATCTCAACATTTGATTCTCAGACATTTACGTAATCGATCTGTCTCACCTTGTACAATAGTGAGCATCATTTTTGTAAAAGGTTTCATGTCATATGGGGAATGGTAAATTACGATAGTGAGCAACATTTTTGTAAAAGGTTTGATTCTCCGACATTTACGTAACCAACATTTGTTTTGTTATGCAATGAGTAAGGAAATAAGTTACCAATTTAGTCAAGAAAAGAATATAGAATGTTTTTGATTCCCTCAGCAACTTCCTTTTTTCTTTCAAAATAGGGCATTGAGAAAAAGAAGTATCAAAACTTAAAAACTAAACATTTGTAAAAGAATCGAATTCTTTCTTTGCGTGAGAAAGTTTTGCAATACCTAGCGTGTGAGACGTTGTCTAAATAATACAATTATTGGCTAGTATATATATATCTAGTACAACTTGACCAATTTTCGTCACCACTAAATCTTTTGCCAAAACAAAAAAAAAAAGAAAGAAAGAAGAAAATTCTTAATCTTTGAATAATCCATATGGATCCTATTGACCAGACTCCTTCCTCTCATCTTGTATGCCCACAAGAACGATACGAAAAAGATAAAAATCGCAAATTGATCACAGTTTGTGGGCAAACCTATCATATAATCAGCAGTACCCATTTAGTTGCTGATGCTGAAGACGAAAAGCCCAATCATCTTCATCATTCCTTGTCCCGTCGCAACGAAAAAGAAGAAGACAAATACGCTTTCAAATTTTGTTACTCTTGCCGGAGAACGCTAACAATAGGTAACCCCTATTACTTGTATTGTAACGATTGCACATACGACTACCACAAAGAATGTGTTGAGTCTCCCTCCGTGTTCCATTCCTCTGATCATCCAAAACATCCTCTTCAGCTTCTTTGGTTTCAATATAGCATGATCAATCTAGCACAATGTCATTCTTGTGGAAATACAGATAGCTATTCATTGTACTACTGTTCTATTTGTGATTTTATGATCCATCCTTTCTGTGCGAAAAACCCAACACCCTTTACTATAGACAATCGGAAAAGGCATGAGCATACCCTCCATTACTTTCCAAGGAGATCCGCTTTGGTTTGCGATGTTTGCGGGAGAGAAGATAATACCGATTTTTTCTACGTATGTCTCTTATGCGATTTCGTTGTCCACAGGCGGTGTGTATACTTACCGTATGTTATAAAAGTATCTCGTCACACTCATCGTCTCAGTTTTACTCCTACTCTTCCTTACGAGGAGCAGACTGATTGTGGAGTTTATCATGTAAAGATAAACGAAAATTACGGGGAATACTCTTGCATAAAGGGATGCACTTATGCAATTCATTCTAAATGTGCGATGCGAGATGATGTTAGTGATGGAAAAGAACATGAAGGAGAGCCAGAAGAAGCATACGAAGATACTAAAATTTTTGAAGAGGAAGGTGAGGGGATAATACGACATTTGAGTCATCCACACCATCAAATGCGACTTGAAAAGAAGATCCAAAGAGTGTATGGTGAAACCAAGCATTGTCAAGTATGCCCGCTTCCCTTTTACGTTGATGATAATGCATATCAATGCATGCAATGTGATTTTATTCTCCATGAATCATGCGCACATATGCCCCGTGTGATACAATTCATGCTACATGTCCATCCAATGATTCTACAATGGGATTCAAGATGGTTCAAATGTATAAAATGTCGTCGTAATTCATGCGGTTTCAGATATGTGTGTAGCCAATGGTGTGATTGGGAGTTAGACACACTTTGTGCTTCTATATATGAGCCGTTTGATCATCACTCTCATCCACATCCTTTGTTCATAACTTCTGAACAAAGCACATATAAAAATTGTTCCATATGTGGATCGAAGACGCATCAACCTTTAGATTGTGTTGAATGCAATTTTTCTTTGTGTTTTCGTTGCGCCACGCTTCCACATAAGACGAGGTACGAGCATGATGAGCATTTGCTCACCTTTTCTTACGAAAAGGATATAAATGATGAGATTTATTGGTGCGAAATATGCGAGGAAGATATAAATGATCCAAAGAAAGGATTATATGCATGCAATGATTGTGGGATTACACTCCATATCGAATGTTTGCTAGGAAGAGATCCATATTTGAAGCCTGGACAAAGTCTGCGTAGCTGGAGAGGAATGATACATGTCCGTCCCAACACTTGTTCAACTCGGCCTATATGCGAATTCTGTGGAAGACAGTGTCGATACAAAATATGGTTAGAAGCACTTTTTTACCAAAGAAACAAAAAAAGATCAGAAGTAGGCACAATATGTTCTTTCAAATGCTACTACGGTAGAACCTCTATAAATTAATACTCGATTCATTAATACCTCGCTAAATTAATATTTTTTGTCAGTCGCAAAATTAGTTTTTCAACCAAATAATATATCTATAAATTAATAATCACTATAAATTAATAAATTTTTATAAAACTTAAAGGTCCCAACATTATTAATTTAAAGAGGTTTTACTGTACCATCTTACCTAGATCTTTTGAAGTATAAAAAAAAAAACCTTGAAATGAAAACTTCTTTATAGATTGATCTACATCAAAGTTGGTATCAAAATCATCTGTTAATGTTTTTAATTTGTTGTTTTATTATTGGCATGTTTAAAAGCAAAATAGCTGTAATGAATAAATAAAATAATTTAAGTTATTATTATCGAGCTTTGAGTTAATTAGGTAAATAAACAAAAGGTCAAGTTAGCGATTTTTTCAGAAAAGTTGGCAATTTAATTAGTTTTGCTGTAGTATATAAACGGGACGAATGAAAATTTCAATGATATGAAACATTTGGTTACCGAATCAAGAAAATCCTAATTCAATACCAGAAAGATCTGATATCACAAAATTTTGCAACCTGATTTTTGACAATAGAAGCAGAGCTCAGACATGAGATAGGTTCCCCATACAAAATACAAAATCTACAATTATTATAGTATGAAAAAATATATTTATACCAAACAAAAAAAAAATCTCTAACCAAAAGTCACGTTTCTATTGTTCGATAGAAGGAAGAACAGAAAAGTAATTTACCTTTTCCAAATTTTCTTTTTGTATAATCTTATTATAATATTATATAACAATATATATCATTAGTATCCATGTAATATTTTGGGTATTGACATATAGTATGTATTTTTCACACGAAACTTCATGTTTTGTCATTTTAACATATAAAACACATTAATATATAAGATTGGAAAAACTTTTAATGTATGTTTTTAATACATTAATATGTAAGATTGGATTTTCTTTTAAATGGAGATCTTTTATAAAGTGGTGAGTTTGGTTTCAGATCTAATTCCACTAAACTCAGACTATTACCACACGAAAGACCCATTAAAAGTTTAAAACCCAAAAAAGGGTTGGAGCTCGGGATAAAAATTGAGCTTGATCTTGTAATCCTTTAACTCTTTTCATCATCAATAAAATTCTTCGTCTTACTCATATGTTATTATTATTATTTATTTATTTTTGCGTAAAAGTCTTACTTATATATGCTTGTTATGCAATGAGTAAGAAAATTAGTTACCAATTAATCAAGAAAAGAACACAGAATGTTTTTGGTTCCCTCAACAACTTCCTTTTTCTTTCAAAATAGGGCATTGAGAAAAGAAGTATATCAAAACTTAAAAACTTAACGTTTTTAAAAAGAATCGAATTCTTTCTTCGCGTGAGAAAGATTTGAAATGAACATCAATTGCAATATACCAGGCGTGAGATGAGACGTTGTCTTCGTAAACAATATTGGCTAGTATATATATATATATATATATATATATATATCTACTATAACTTGATCAGTTTTCGTCACAACTAAACCTTATCATTTGTCCAAAAAAATAAAAGAAAACTCCCTTAAGCCTTAGACTAATCCAATCATGGATCCTCTTGACCACATTCCTTCCTCTCTTCTTTTATGTCCACGAGAACGATACGAAAAAGATAAAAATGGCAAAGTGATCAGAGTTCGTGGTAATATCTATCACACAGTAAACAGTTCCTATTTAGTTGCTGATTCTCAAGACGACGAAAAGCCCAATCATCTTCATCATTCCTTGTCCCGTCGCAACGAAAAAAAAGAACACAAAGATAGTCACTTATTTTGTTTCTCTTGTCTTAAAAATCTAATAGTAGGTAACCCCTATTACTTCCATTGTAACGATTGCTCATGCAGCTACCACAAAGAATGTGTTGAATCTCCCTCCGTGTTCCATTCCTCTGATCATCCAAAACATTCTCTTCAGCTTCTCTGGTTTCCCGAATTTAGCAGCATCAATCTAACACAATGTCATTCTTGTGGAGATACACGTTGCAACTCAATGTACTACTGTTCTATCTGTGATTTTCTAATCCATCCTTTTTGTGCGAAAAACCCAACACCCCTTACTATAGACAATCGGAAAAGGCATGAGCATACCCTCCATTACTTTCCAAGGAGATCCGCTTTGCTTTGCGATGTTTGTGGGATTGAAGACAATGCCGATTGTTCATATGTATGTCTCCTATGCGATTTCATTGTCCACAAGAGGTGTGTCTACTTACCATATGTTATAAAAGTATCTCGTCTCAGTTTTACTCCTACTCTTCCTTACAACACTACAAAAAATAAGGTGTGTAGTGTTATTTATTTTATTTATTAATATCATTTTTTCATTGATACAAATTCAGTTGCATCATTTATATAAGTGATTCTAGAAGTGGTGACTCTAATCATTTATCTTCAATATTATCGATTGATGCAACTATTTTCATCATTTCTATTAATTAATATTAACATGTATCACTTGCAATAAATGATATTAACATTTGCATCAGTTAATATAATTGAAGTAAACATTTACATCAGTTAATATAAATGATGTTAATATGTGTCTCAGTTATAACAATTGATATTATATATTTATATCATATATTGTAGTTGATACTATTATTATATAAATTATAAATAAGTGATATTAAAATTATGTAAATTTTAAATTTTATGTTTGTTTTCATAATATTAATAATTTAAAATAACTAATCATTTTGTATTTATTATTCTAAGGAATATATGTAAATACATATGTATGATTTAACATTAAAAAAGCTTGGTGTTAATGAATTTCTTTTATACAGGAGAAAATTATGACTATTAATCCTTCTTTAGTAATGTGTGATAAATAGTTGTTTAGTTAAAAATTTGTTTGCATCACTTTTTATAACGGAAAAAAATATAAGTATCATTTATTATTGATGTTAATTTACATCTTTTAGTTAAATTAATGCCAATTAAATTAAGTAAATGCATCGGTTATGTAATTGATGTAAACTCATATATTTGTGTTAGTTTTTAAAAAGTGATGTAAATTAATATTGATTTGTATCAATTTTCTTTTAATTGATGTTAATATCAATTATTTTAATGGATGTAAAATCATATATTTAGTGTCAATTTTTAATAAGTGATTTTAAATAGAATCGATTAACTTTTTGACACTTTATAAGTGATGCTATATACCTTATTTCTTGTAGTGCAATGATTTGACTGATTGTGGAGTTTTTCATGTAAAAATAAACGAAAATTACGGGGAATACTTTTGCATAAAGGGATGCGCTTATGTAATTCATTCTAAATGTGCGATGCGTAGTGATGTGTGTGATGGCAAAGAATATGAAGGAGAACCTGAAGAAGCATACGAAGATACTAAAATGTTTGAAGAGGAAGGTGAGGGGATTATAAGACATTTGAGTCATCCACACCATAAAATGCGACTTGACACGAAGATCCAAAGAGTGTATGAAACCAAGCATTGTCAAGCATGCACACTTCCCTTTTACGTTGATGGTAATGTCACTAATGTGTATCAATGCATGCAATGTGATTTTATTCTCCATGAATCGTGTGCACATATTCTCCGTGTGAAACAATTCATGCTACATGTCCATCCATTGATTCTAAAATGGGATTCAAGATGGTTCAAATGTAGACTATGTCGTCGTAATATGAGCCGTTTGATCACCACTCTCATCCACATCCTTTGTTCATAACTTCTGAACAAAGCACATTCAAAGGGTGTTCCATATGTCGATTGGCGGCGCGACAACCTTTAGATTGTGTTGAATGCAATTTTTCTGTGTGTTTTCGTTGCGCCACGCTTCCACATAAGACGAGGTACGAGCATGATGAGCATTTGCTCACTTTCTCTTACGAAAAGGATATAAACAATAAGGTTTGTTGGTGCGAAATATGCGAGGAAGATATAAATGATCCAAAGAAACGATTATATGCATGCAATGATTGTGGGAATACACTCCATATCGAGTGTTTGCTAGGAAGACATCCATATTTGAAGCCTGGACAAAGTTTGCCTAGCTGGAGAGGAATGACCCATGTCCGTCCCATCACTAGTTCAACTCGGCCTATATGCGAAAGCTGTGGAAGACTGTCCATACAAAATAAGGTTAGAAGTACGTGATCAACGCGCGATATGTTCTTTTGAATGCCAACGCCTTTCTTAAAAGTTTGATTTTCTGGAGTATTAAGAAATTTTGAAACAACGA
Source organism: Alliaria petiolata (assembly GCA_020283515.1). Lineage (NCBI taxonomy): Eukaryota > Viridiplantae > Streptophyta > Magnoliopsida > Brassicales > Brassicaceae > Alliaria > Alliaria petiolata. The sequence goes on along the minus strand of JAHZTW010000003.1, from coordinate 91,499,028 downwards.
GATTTTTTTTGGAGTTTGGAGGAGTTAACTATATAAACAGATCATACATCAAAGCTGGTATCAAAATTTGTTATATATATATATTTTTTTAATTTGTTATGTTCTTTATCATTGGCATGTACCAAAACCAAACTTATTCGTAATGAATAAATAAAATAAATCACATTATTGTTGAGTTTAGAGTTAAAGTAAGTTCTGCTTCTCTAATTGTTTGTTTATCAAGTCTATGAAATCTACGAATAAAATGGATGTTAAAAAAAATAAAAAATAAAATAAATTATGACATCAAAATCGGTTTAATAATAAACACGAAGTTTTATCAAGTCTATGAAGTCTACGAATAAAATGGATGTTAAAAAAATAAAAATAAAATAAATTATTGACATCGAAATAGGTTTAATAATGAACACGAAGTTTTGCCGGTCAGCTACCGGTTCAGCCGGCACGATATCAGTTAAAATGGGCCTTTACTCAGCCCACTATAAACCCAAAATTAGTTTTTTGCACAAATGAGTTCTCCGGTGAACCCTACCGAGTCACGCCGCGGGATCACGGAGGTGCATCGGTTGACTCCGGCGTTTGCGAGGCTTCGTCGTTGGTCACCGTGGAGGTATAATCTCCAATTTCGGAATCTTGCAAGGAATTATGTCAATTGCGTGGAATCTGCTACTTAGAAAGTCGCAAATCAAATCTCGTAGATGCCAAAAAAAATGTTCCTTGAGGTTTCAGTGATCTCTCATTCATGTTGGATTGATTTTCATATTGAAATCTCCAGTGATTTATGTTCATTGCCAATTTGCCATTTTCATTAGCGTACTGTATCTTTTACTCTTTAGAATATTTTGAAATTTTTATTTCAGAAACAGAACTGATCAAAAATCTCAAATTTAATGGATTTAATTGATGTCTCTCAAATCTCTACTAATTTCAAGACTCGAGCAATACACCAATAGGCCTTCTATTAACAACCCTACAGTTAAACCTAATCTCACCAGGTCTCCCAGATTGCAAATCGCCCATCTTCACCATCCCTTCTTCAAATGCTCTGAAGAACTCGCCTTGATCCTCGCTAAACATCTTCACGTACTCTCTCGTCTCTCGATTCGTGTACAGAGTCTGATCGGAGTTGAGAAACCCTCTCCCTGAGACCAAGTCTTTGAAATACTGATTATCAAAGACCTGTGGCGTCGCGTCTAGATCTCCGGTCACGTTCTCGTCTCCACCCAAAGGACAGAGCTTGTTCAGCTTCTTCCTGTAAACCGGTTCGAGAGCTGGATCCGGTTTACCAGACCCGGATTGGTTGTAAAGCCTGAACATGATCGAGAAACACCGACCTTGACCGATCGAGTGTGACCCAGATAAAGCCACCATGTCTTTGACGGAAAGATCGAATCTTTTGAAGAGATCAATCAAGAAAGTCGCGTTTGCTCTTGGGCTCGGCATTATATCGTCTGAATCTTTCTGACTCGCTGTTAAACTGTCTTTCCTCCCTAGCTTCACTTCCCAATCCGGTCCACCTGTCTGGTTTTTTCAAGAAAGAACCAAAATTACAAAACCGAGAATTGACTAAACCGGGAAAATTGGGAGGAAGAAAGGGGATTTTGATTTTTTGAGTGAGAGAGTTTGTTACTAGAGCAACGGCGTCACGAGAAGCCATGATGACGATGTCGGCGCAAGAAACAGTAGCAGGGCAAGCTTTCTCCAAAGCTTCTTTAATGTCGTCTACAACTTCGAAAGATCTCAGCGAATTGATGTTGGAAAGTGAGAGTTTTTCACCAAGCATGTTCGGCGTGTCGTCAAGCAACAGAGATGCGTCACATCCCTTGATTTGATTCATCATCGGAGAAAACAAAGAAGCAAATCAGAAAAGGTACAAATCAAGAGAGAGAGAGAGAGAAAGATTGTGTGGTTTACATTGACGAAACAGTCGTGAAATTGGAGACGCATAACGGAAGCGACGCTTCTTGCTTCTTTGATCATGGCTTTCTTCATTTCTCTTCTTACTATGGTCTCAGCCTCAGGGCATGTTTCGCTGTAGAATCTTGGTCGGAGAATTTCTCCGGTAACCACCGTCAAGAGAAGTAAGTAGAGGATGAGATGGGCAAGAAGAGGAGACATACTTTTTTTTTTTTTAATTTTAAAATGGTTTTTTTTTTCTTCCCCTTTTTTGTGTTTGGTTTTCAGTGATGGAAGAAGAATGAGACTTTGTTGGTTATATAAAGAGTTTTTGGGTGGTTTTCGAGAATGATTTCTAAATTTCTATTGCTTTTCTTTAAATGGTTTTTGTGCAAGTGTGGTGGTGAGCTTCCAAATGTCATTTTATATATTTATATGAAATAATTCCTAATAAAAGATTTGGTTCCAATGGGAGAAGTTAGTGTATTACTTATTTGGTATATATTGTAAAAAGCTGAATAATGAATTAATAATATTACCATGTTTGGAAATGCGTTTGGCGTGAGTCAAACGTTCGGTCTGAAGCTAACGCCGAATTAATTAAGCGGAAATTACACGGAGATTAATTGATGATTTGTTTTATGGTTTTTATTTAGTTTTTTTTGTATATATATATATTATATTTTAAGAAAATATACAGAATGATAAGATGGTGTAGTGGTTCAAGACTCTTAATTTTCCTCAAATGTGAAATTTTGATAAATTTTTAATTAAACTTTAATAAAGAGTAAAACAGATATTTTCTTTTCATATTTTTTCTCATAAAACACGATCTATAACATAATACAGAAACCTAATACAAAGGCGGCCGTCGGTTTTTTTTTACAATCTTTCGTCTTTTTCTTTGTATTTATATCAAAAATGGACAAATCTATTAAATTAAACTTGATTTTTAAAACTACAACGAACAATAATGAAAAAAATATTTTATTAAAAAACAGTTGCGGAATTGTTTTTTTGTGTAACATATTTTTATTTTTATTTTGCACAATCGTACTTCATCATATATTGATTATCCGAATACAATATTCCATTAGCAAATAAATACATTTTTATGTAACGTATATATGGGAAAAAAATGCTACAGTTAATACTATTAAAACCAACGGTAGGCTAAAATTCGAAACTTTTTTTTCAGATTTTATAAAATACGAATGATCCAAGAATCCAACATTAATCCTGGTCAATGTTCATATATAGGAGGATAGGACGTTCGTAATCAAATAGTGTAAACACATTTATTGATAAGCTTTTAAAGGTCATGAAGAAATTGAGTGATTTCAACTTTTGACTTTGTAAAAGGGAATAGACCTTATCTTCACAGTTACGTACGTTGCGTTGGTAAAATAACTCAGATATACAGACAGTTATGTATGTATAAGTATAGCTGTGGTGATCAATGATGCTTTCGTTACTGCACAGCTGAAAATATTAAATGATAAAATAGAAATGGTAAGATAAATTGTTACTTTCTGAAAAATAATTGACGAGATCCTAAAGACAAGCTTCTCTCTCTAAACCTAAAAATCGCTCTTCTTTCTCTCTCAACCAAAAATCACCGGATCTGATGGCTTTTCTAGCGTCGGAGTCCGGTTTTCCTTTTCTTTTTTGCTTTTGCTGTGTTTGAGTTTGTTGCGGAGGAGTTTTAATTTCCAGATCTGGCTGGTTTTGCGTCTTTGGCGAAGCTCGGAGTCCCGGATCTTTAAGATCAACAGTGTGGTATATCCACTTTCGTCATGGGTCTTTCTTTTCTGCCCTAGAGCTATCTAGATCTGGTCTTTGTCGGATCTGAGATTTGTGCCGCATGCATCGTTTTTGGTGCTTCTATGGAGTTCGCCTTGGCGTGGTTCTGTTTATCTCCTTGCCTCTGCCTTCCTTTTCTGATCGAGATCTCGTCTGTTCCATTACGTTTCTATCTAGGCGTGATTTACTCATGTCGATCTTTCGACACCGCCGCATCCGGGAGTTCTTATTCTCTGTCTTGCTGGGTCATGAAGCTTTGGTTTATCGGTTGAAAGGTAGTGTTCGTTTCGATTTGGAGGGTTCCTCTATCGAAGTTTGGCTGTGTCTTCTTCGGTATATTTACAAAAAAGGCACTCTTGAAGGTCAAAACCTTTGTTTTAGTTGGTGTGAATTCTCTATTTCGGATTATTTCACTTTTGCTTCTTTCTCCTTTGTTCGTTTTGTTTTTGTTTGTATTTTGCAGTTTTCTAGTGTTTCCTCTTTTGAGCTTAGGTTTCCGTAGAAATTTCGTCTTCCGCGGGCTTGTTTATCGGGTTTGTTCCCACTTAATTCTCCAGACATATTTCGATATATTTGTCTTTGTTTAAGTTTCAGTTTAATTTCAATAAAATCCACCAGTTGGAAAAAAATTGTTACTTTCTGAAAAAGTGTTGATAAGATTACTATATATCATAAGCAAAATAAAAATTCTCTAATTATTTATATATAATTTCTCACTTGTTTCTAATTGTAAATACAGCTTTTCCCATCTTAAAAAAAAATACCTTTTTGATATATTTCTAAAAATAAATAAATTATAAAATAAAATTATTAAGATAATTGTCACTTTCTGAAAAAGTGATGGTAAGAATATTAACACTTTATAAAATTAATTCTAATTCGGGATTTTTGTGAAAATGAGAGAATAAATAATACTCCCTTCGTTTTGATTTAAGTATCGTTTGGAGAAATGTATCTGCAATGTAATTGGATGTATCTGGATGTGTTTTGAGTTTAATACATCTAAATACATTTTCTCCAAATGACACTTAATTAAAAACAAAAGAAGTAGCAAAATTGTGTTAGATGGGTGGAAACATACCGAATATGCTGAAGGCAACATCCATTAAACTCATGATATATAAGAAAAGCCTTCACATTTTGATTATCATCAATTGTTTTCTTTCTATAGTTTAGAATATACGATAAACCTTTAGCAAAATAAAAGAGTATACGGTAATAATTACAGTATAAATTCTACAAAAATAAAATTTTGGAAGTAAAATAACTTTTGTTTGACACAATAATAATAAAATAATATAGTTCGTAGGGTGAGTGATTGGGTGTCGTGAGATAAGAGGATTGTTGTGACAAGAGGAGGCAACAATTTGAGCCATTGGTTCATATTTTTTGCAACCGAACAAATTGTTTTTTTTTTTTATAGCATTTTATTTAATTACTTTTGTTTTTATTTATTTATATCTGAATCCCCCCCAACTTTAAAAGTGACTGACACACTAAAGAGTCGTCGTCATCATGACTTAGCGTTCGTGGGTTCTGATACGTTGCCGTTTCGAGATATTATGCTGTCCGGCCTGTCCCCATCTTTAGTTGTCAGGTTTATTGATTTTATATTCACTTGGGACAAACAGTCATAATTAATACATATGACTCGGAGGTATCTTGTTTCCTAAAAAAGCTCTATAGTAGAGCAATTCGAAATCTGCAAAATGTAACGCACATGAAGGCCATTGAATTTGAAATTTTACCTAACCAATCCATACCAAAAGGCAAAAGAAAATACTCTATATTCAATAAATAGTCATATTCAAAATTTTGCTAGACGTTAATCAGAAATTAATCAGAAACTAATTTTTAGTATTGTTTTATTTAATTATTAATTTATTATTAAAAAACTAAACTTATGATGATGTAAAAAATATGTGATTATAAAGTTTCCGTTTTATAAAATGAAAAATAAACATATGATATTAAGTAAAAGTTATTATAATTCAAGTGTAAAAAGAGTTTTAAATTTTAAAGTTAGATTTTTCGCACAAATACTCGGCTCATCGTCAGAGATTTAGAACAAGGAAACATATTGAACTACATTTGAATTCATAATTTCTAATACACGATTACAATTCACTAAACAAGTTAATTCTGTTATGAATACAAAATTATAAGGAACCATATGTTTAAAATTATGGTCTAAATAACAGATTCAAGTATATGCTCTCATACTCTTTATAAAAGGGAACTGGGCCTAAATATATACACCCAAAACTAAAACCCTAAAGCCCATTAAGAAAGCCCTGAAAAATTTAAGAAGAAAACGAAGAAGAAACAAACTACACTAAACTTCTTCAGTTCCCGAAGATTTTTTTTCCCAGAGATATTTCGAATCCGGCGGCGGAAATCCAAACTTTTGTTTTTCCGTCGAAAAAGCTACGAAAATGGGAAGAGGAAGACAAAGAGGTCGTTCTCAGAGGAAACATTTCAAAGAGAGCAGAGAGAATGTCTGGAAACGCCCCAAATCCGATCCTACCGTCGATGCTTCCGGCAACGCTGTCCCGGAAAAACCAACCTGGGAACCTATCTTGACTGATAACCCTAATTTCGAGGAATATTACAAGGTAACATGTTCGTGATTCTGTATCGAATCGAGACAGTTTATGGTTTTTCGCGTCTCATATTTCTACTCATTAACTTCAGGTTATGAGCTATTGAGGGTTTAAGGTTTTGATTTTAATAGATTTTCTTTGATTAATTGATCTGATTTAGTGATATTGTGATTCTAAATCTTGTATTTGTGTGTAGGAACAAGGGATAGTGAAAGCAGAAGAGTGGGATTTGTTCATGGAGATTCTTCGTAAGCCTTTGCCTGCTGCGTTTAGGGTTAACTCCAAGTAATGCAATTTTTCTTTCACTCTTCATCATGTAATTTGTTGATAGTCTCAATGAGGTTTAGGGTTTAAGGTTGAGTTTCAATGTAAAACCATGAAGTAAAGTTTATAACTACAATGGGATTGGTTCAAGATTTGCAATTACTAACTAGATGCTGCCTTTTACTTCTTTTATGATTTGCAGTAGCCAATTTTGCGATGATATTATATCGATCTTGGAGAATGACTTCGTGAAATCTCTTCAGGCACAGGTAAAGATACAATGTTTGTGATTGGCGTTTTGTAGTCTCTTTCTCTATTATACCTGAAAATCTATTTATCTCACATTGTTTTTCTTTTTGGCTTTTCAGGCCATAGAAGGTGGTGATTCAGAGGCTATCAAGCCCTTGCCTTGGTATCCGAAGAATCTCGCTTGGCATTCTAATTTTTCTCGAAAACAGATTAGGAAAAATCAGACACTTGAGAGGTACATTCTCATTAACACATGAATGCTTGTAGTAACTTCATATTAGCAGAAGGACCTATCAGGTCAAATGACAATTCTAGTTTCTCTGTTTATTTTGTGTGTTTGTGTTACACATTAATGGGTTCTTCATTGTGTTTTTTCCCAGGTTTCATGAGTTTCTGAAATTAGAAAATGAAGTTGGAAACATGACCAGGCAGGAAGCTGTTAGCATGGTAGGAATAAGATAGCTTAATACTCTCTTCAGCCATTAACATTGTTTTGTCGTTACTAACACTTATAGAACCGTTGTTGAATTTAATCATGCAGGTACCTCCTCTCTTCCTCGACGTACATCCAGATCATTTTGTACTTGACAGTGAGTGAATTTTCATTTGATAATTTTCTGAGACCGTAAAAGTCTTCAAAGGGCTCCAAGAAGTATCCGTCTTGCGAAAGGAAGAAAGAAATGTCATTGACCATATGACTATATCCATTTTTGCGGGAAAATAAGAGGTCGATGGTTACTGATCACTTATCTTCTATTTGTGTCTGAGCAGTGTGTGCTGCACCGGGTTCCAAAACATTTCAACTGCTTGAGATCATACATGGAGCGTCAGGACCTGGAACTCTACCTAATGGAATGGTTTGTGTTGCTCTTCATATTTTTAGCTTGCAAACTGTGGTTTTTAGGTAGATGGATAATTGATTTTTTTTTCCTGAAAATTCAGGTGGTGGCTAACGATGTTGATTTCCAAAGATCTAACCTTCTCATTCACCAAACAAAGAGGATGTGCACTTCCAACTTGATAGTTACTAATCATGAAGGGCAACAGTTTCCCGGTTGCCGATTGAACAAGTCCCGAGCTTCCGAGAAAGGGTTAAGTGAAGATATGCCCATTAATCAACTTTCCTTTGACCGTGTTCTATGCGATGTTCCTTGCAGTGGCGATGGTACACTGCGCAAGGCTCCAGACATCTGGCGGAAATGGTGTTCTAACCTTTGCCTTTTTCGCCTATCTGCCATGTTATGATGCATTTATACAGCATTTGTTCTTGAAAATTTCTTATTCCTTTTGGTTTTTGTATAGGAATTCTGGAATGGGCAATGGACTTCATAGCCTACAGGTTATTCTTGCTATGAGGGGTAAGCTTTTCTTACATGTCCAAGCTAATTTTCCATGAAATTTCTTGTTAGAATGACACGCCTTAATCTTTAACATGCCTGCTTGGTCTTTTCTAGGTTTGTCTCTGTTGAAAGTTGGGGGGAGAATGATATACTCAACCTGCTCAATGAACCCAGTTGAGGATGAAGCTGTTGTTGCTGAGGTAATTTTTCTTGTAACTTCTTCACCTTCCATTATAAACCCATTATAGCTGTAATCGTATCAAAACCCTTGCTTGAATTCAGATTCTAAGGAGGTGTGGAGACTCTGTTGAACTTGTGGATGTTTCCGATATGCTTCCTGAACTTATACGCAGACCAGGTCTTAAGACATGGAAGGTCAGTGTCTACTACAATTTAACTTTCCTAAAGGTCAACCCTATTCTACAAAACCTAATGGAATTACTCATGTAATTTTCCTCTCGTCTCTTTTGGATCCAGGTGCGTGATAAAGGTGGGTGGTTTACTTCTTACAAAGACGTTCCTCAAAACCGGAGAGGTGGGGTTCTTGTGAGCATGTTTCCTTCTGGGGAAAACCCCAAGGACTCAACCGAAACAACGCAGAAGAATGAGAATGGTGGTGTTAACGGCGGTGAAGACGGATGCAAAGAAACAGATGATACTGTGGTGGATGCTATTCCTGATGAACCAGTTGTTGAAGTCTCTGATCTTCCACTTGAACGTTGCATGAGGATAGTGCCTCATGATCAGAACACCGGAGCCTTTTTCATTGCCGTCCTTCACAAAGTTTCACCCTTGCCAGGTAAATTTTGTTTTTTTGTTAGTTGTTGAAGAACATGTTTCTTGAATTGATTATAAGCACCTATGGTTGTGTAGAACTTATGTGTAGTTTTCTCACAGAATTTCAGGAGAAACCAAATCCAAGAAAGCATTCATCCACTAAAAATGCTGACTCGACAGAAAAGCCTCAGACTGAAGAAGCGGTTGTTACCGTTGATGTTGAATCAGTTGTTACTGTTGACGTTGAACCAGTAGAGAGCGCAGTGGAAAAAGTTACAGAAGCAGATTCAAACAATGAGAAAGATGATAGCTTGGAGCCCGAGAAGAAACCCACAGAGGGAGAAAGCATCACGGAAGAGAAAGAAGCCAATTCGAGTATCGCGGGAGGCAAGAGGAAAGTACCGATGCAAGGGAAGTGGAAAGGCTTCGACCCTGTTGTTTTCCTGAAAGACGAAACACTGATCAACAGCATCAAGGAGTTTTACGGTATCAAAGACGAATCGTTCCCGTTGTACGGCCATCTTGTGACAAGAAACACAGACACAAGCAGCGTGAAAAGGATTTACTACGTTTCAAAATCGGTTAAAGAAGTCCTTCAGCTGAATTTCGCAGTCGGGCAGCAGCTTAAGATCGCCTCTGTTGGCCTCAAGATGTTTGTAAGTACCAAAAAAATTTCTATTCTCTCATTCCGGTTTGATGCAGTGTCAGAAACTTAAAAATAATTTGTTTACCAATCGAAACGCAGGAGAGACAATCGGCAAAAGAAGGTTCAAGCAAGCCGTGCTCATTCCGTATATCGTCCGAGGGACTACCTGTGATCCTTCCATACATCACCAAGCAAATACTTTACACTCCAATGGCAGACTTCAAGCATCTTCTGCAGTACAAATCGATCAAGTTTCCTGATTTTGTCAATCCACAGTTGGGCCAGAAAGCAATTGACCTTGTCCTTGGATGCTGCGTGGTGATTCTCAGCGATGGTGCGTAACTGTTTTGGTTGATGTTATAGAGATGCTTTGTTCATGTATGATGTGGTTTTTTTTAACAGTTTTTTGCTTGGTACATCTCTCAGGTGAAGAACCGGTGAAAGTGGATGCATCGACAATAGCCATCAGTTGCTGGAGAGGGAAGAATAGTTTGGGTGTTATGGTCACTTCTGCGGATTGCCAGGAGCTTCTAGAGAGACTTGCCGACAAAACTCCAGAAACCGAAGGAAGCAATGGCGACTCGGGTGGTGTTGAAGCTATGGAGACAGCTTGAAGCTCTTTCTCTCATCATAACTTCATTTTCTACTTCTTTTTTGTGCTTTTCTTGATTATTCACTCCAAATTCCTTTTCGTTTAAGACGTTTGATGAGTGAAGGGACAAAAAATGAAAGCTTTTGTTCTAAAACCCCTTTTATATTTCAACCATGGGAACAAAAAATCTTCTGATAACTAAAATGTTTTAATCCAATGGATGTTTACAATTCCAGATTCCAAAAGAATAATAGATATACAATGAAAAAGCTCTCTCCCCAATAACACCAAATTCAAGAAAATATTTTTGCAGAAATTGAAAAAGGTTGAAAATTTTTCTTTTCTTTTTCTCAACCGTAATGGGAACAAATCAAGAGGACTTACGAGTTGCTACAACACGTGGTGGTCTTAGTGGGGATCTCCTGTGAAGGACCAGGAATAACAATCTTCTTTCCAGCCATTGATCCCGGGTTGTTCGAATCGCCTTGGTTTTGGCTAGATGCGAGGTTCTTCTTGTTCACCGTGTTGAAGATCTCGGTCAAGAGAGTGTTGAAAGAGTTCTCTACATTGGTAGCTGTCTCTTATACACATCTAGATGTGTATAAGAGACAGGTGTTAGTACCGTTCCTGGCCTGCGGTATCCCAGATCTGAGCCTTGATGCTCTTCTCGTTGATGACGAGCGTTCGAGTCTGGAACTCGACACCGATGGTGGCTTTAGAATCCATACTGAATTCGTCCCGAGTGAACCGAGCGAGTAGCTGCGACTTCCCCACCGCCGAATCTCCGATCAAAACGACTTTGAAGACGTAATCCACTTTTCCGCCACCACCAGCCATTTTCTTCTTCGCAGCCGGCGATCGATAAACGGAGATCTCTCTCTACTCTATCGCTGTCGCTGGTTGTACTGAGAGAGAAGAAAAAAATTGTTGAAGAGAACATTAATCCTCTACGCCAGAGTCTTTGGTAGCCGGAAACGGAACGTGCGAATGTCGTCGCACGTGTACCAAGTTGATTAGCGATGATTATGGTGGGGCCACCAAAATACCGTTGGAGATTTGGATTTAGTATATAAAGCGAGCCTCGAACTGTAAGAAAAGAAATTACGAAATAAAAAAGTAAATTGGCCTATACAGGTTTCGAACCTGTGACCTTCGCGTTATTAGCACGACGCTCTAACCAACTGAGCTAATAGGCCATATTGCTTGATGTATTTTTTAAACATATTTATTCTTTTATCTTATACACATCTAGATGTGTATAAGAGACAGGAGAAGGTGTTAGTACCGTTCCTGGCCTGCGGTATCCCAGATCTGAGCCTTGATGCTCTTCTCGTTGATGACGAGCGTTCGAGTCTGGAACTCGACACCGATGGTGGCTTTAGAATCCATACTGAATTCGTCCCGAGTGAACCGAGCGAGTAGCTGCGACTTCCCCACCGCCGAATCTCCGATCAAAACGACTTTGAAGACGTAATCCACTTTTCCGCCACCACCAGCCATTTTCTTCTTCGCAGCCGGCGATCGATAAACGGAGATCTCTCTACTCTATCGCTGTCGCTGGTTGTACTGAGAGAGAAAAAAAATTTGTTGAAGAGAAGATTAATCCTCTACGCCAGAGTCTACGGTAGCCGGAAACGGAACGTGCGAATGTCGTCGCACGTGTATCAAGTTGATTAGCGATGATTATGGTGGGGCCACCAAAATACCGTTGGAGATTTGGATTCAGTATATAAAAGCGAGCCTCGAACTGTAAGAAAAGAAATTACGAAATAAAAAATTAAATTGGCCTATACAGGTTTCGAACCTGTGACCTTCGCGTTATTAGCACGACGCTCTAACCAACTGAGCTAATAGGCCATATTGCTTGATGTATTTTTTAAACATATTTATTCTTTTATCTATCCTTGTGCTGAAGTTTTTATATGAACTAACGAAAACAATTCAAGGGAGAATCATTCACATTAGCATTTTGATCAATTCTAAGTGTTTGAATTTTAAGAAAAAATGGAATGGAACATTACTTTAAGAATTTTAAATTTTTAAATTTATATTAGTCTGCTACAAAATCTCAAAGCATATATAATTTCATTAACTAATTAAAACTAAATAGTAAAAAATCAACAAACATATTTTTCCAAAAATAATTATTTCACATTTACTTATCAACATAAATAAGAAATTATTGTTTTCTAATTTACTTAACAAACAAAAAGGGAATTTAAATATTATAAACCATAAATTTTTGAATACAATTAGAACTAATTCCTAAAAACTCTCTTAAATGAGTTGTTTGAATCAGAATTTTTAAAAATTAAATTAAATTGTAAATCAGAATTTCACCTTTAAATAAAATATATAACTTTTAAAAAATTTATATTTCCGGCACGAGAAGTCATTTAATTCATGGCATAGATGAAGAAGTTCCTGTAACACATGGGATGCATGAGTTGTTTGAATCGTTTTGATTTTGGCGAGATGCGAGATTCTTCTTTCTCACTGTGTTGAAGATCTCAGTCAAGAGAGTGTTGAAAGAGTTCTCTACATTGGTAGAGTTTAATGCTGAAGTCTCGAGAAAAAACAGCCCTTCTTTCTCCGCAAACTCTCTGGCTTCCTCCAGGGGAACGATCAGGATGAAGACGATGTTCTTGTCGCCGCGTGCTCGTACTTCTTCTAGCCATCGAGGAATGTGCTCAAAGGATTCGCGTTTTGTCATGTCGTAAACCAGCATTGCACCAACAGCACCTCTGTAGTAGGCGCTTGTAACAGCTCTGTATCTGCTCAGAGCAAAAGAAGACAAAATGTCACAAATCGAAGCAGCTACATCGCTGCTACGTACGTACAACGGAGAAAAAGAGAGGTACGTAAACGTAAGACTTAGTGCACAACGAATAGCAAGTTAATTAAATGTAATCACTACGTAATTTGATCAAATTTTTTTTAGTATTTAGATCCCATCGAGAGAATGATATAACAACATAACAAAATGATCCATTCACAATGACCTGATAGAAGTTAAGATCTACATAGAACCGTTGCTAAGGAGAGCGAAACGAAACATTCATCTTATCCCCAAATTTTAAGTGGTTAATATATATATATATATATACATAGATCATATGCCTCCAAATTATCTTTAAAATTTATATGTATAGATTTTATGACACCATACATCTCATAACCGGCCTTGGATCTATAGACGAATTCTAACAAAATGATCCAGTGAGCTAAATTATCAGAACTATATATTCATTTTGTTTCATTTCAAATCACTTAAGATTTTTTCCACATATGTTAAGAAAATCTATTAAATTTATACTATATCCCCTATTCATCATTTTAATCTAAAATTTTGCATTAATTTTTTTTAAAAATCCGCAAAATAAATGTAACAAAGATAAGGTATTAGTACCGTTCCTGGCCTGCAGTATCCCAAATCTGAGCCTTGATGCTCCTCTGTTTGATGACGAGCGTTCGAGTCTGGAACTCGACACCAATGGTGGCTTTGAAATCCATACTGAATTTGTCTCGAGTGAACCTAGCGGCTAGCTGAGACTTCCCAACCGCCGAATCGCCGATCAAAACAACTTTGAATGCGTAATGCACATTTTCCGACGATGCGGCGTTGTATCCGCCTCCTCCAGCCATCATCGATCAACGGAGATTTCTTCTCTCTCGCTAGTTCAAACACCCTCCGTTCGACTGAGAGATGATAAAAATTGTATAGAGAAGAAGAAAACTAATCGTTTGGGTTAAATATGTTAGTCACAAAACGTGCGAATGTCGTCGTCACACGTGTATCAAATTGATTAAAGGTGGTGGTAGTAGTTGGGGCTACCATAATACAAGTGCATGGGATTATAATTGGATTAGTTTTAGATAATGGGACACATTTTGCCAATATTTTCTATCATAATGGGACACTTTTGTTATTTAGACATTTTGACAATTGTTTTTTTTTTTTAATACCATAGTATCTCTTTACCTTTGTTGATCTAGTTTCCTCTCCTTTTCATTGAATTATTGATCCAATTGGGGAAATTAAAAATGAGTAAATATAATGATAGTTATATGTGAAAAGATTAAGGCTGTAGGTTAAGTAAATATAATGATATATCTAGTTATATATCTAGTTATTTTATTTTTGTTGGAATCATTTTACATTCAATTCCAAAAAAAATGAAAAATTGTTGACCAAGTCAAGACATATCTATAAGTTTGAGATTCAAGAATTGCAAGAAAACTAGCAACATATAGCATAAATTAACTTACCTTATAATGTAATATTCTCTTCCATTTTCTTCCACCTTGATGAAGGGGTGAATCAAAGCATGAATAAAAACAAGAACACAAGATTTTGGTAGACAAATTTCTCTGCCTTTTTTTTTTTCTTTTCATTTTATAACGAAATGGAGTTTTCAACTCCTACACACTTAAAACATGGAATTTATGGAAAGAGAACATGTAAATAATTAAGGAAACGTGGGGTTTGTCCTAAACAATAGGAGCATACCACCGTTCTCTTATTTGCAGAACTGAAAATCAAAGAAAAGAGACTTAGTCGATTGACTTAGACTTGATGATACTTTGGTTTGGGCTTCCGAATACGTTAGAGCCTGTGCTTACCTTTGCCTTTATCCTTAAGACTCTCCCAAAGAATCCGCTGTTCGTCTGCTCTAGTGGATGAAACATTTGATATCCCATCTTTTTCATCATATAGCAAACCATTTGCTATCTGCTCATCCTTCTGTAACTCTGTTGCGCGCCTCTTCGCCACTTGTTCCTCTCGTTGGCGAAGAAACATAGATTCTTGAATAGCCATCTTTTCAGCTTCACGCAATGAAAGCTTTTCCATGTTTAGACTCTCCTGAAGAGCTGCGGCAACCTGTTCATCCACCTTAACTTGCTTTCCTTTGCCTTTATCTTTCAAACTCTCCCAAAGAATCCGCTGCTCGTCCAACGAAGCTCTAGTGGATGAAGATGAACCATTTGTTAACCCTCTTTCATCATATAGCAAGCCATTTGCTATCTGCTCNTTGTCACAAAATTGTTTTGTATCTATATAGCCATTAATATTTTTGAATTTATCTGTACTTTTTTCACAAATTGTTACAAATTCGTTTGTGGTAAATTTAGATACATATATTTTGTTACTATTTGATACAATTTAGCGACAATTTTATATTTGTCGTAAATCGTCACAAATTAGAGACATTTAGTTACAAATTTGCTTCAAATCATCAATTAATTATATTTGTCACAAAATTGTGAATATTTGTAACAATTTTTTGCTACAAAATATTTTTGTAACAAAAAACGTAGCTATGATAAATGATTCTTGTAGTGATACCCGGACGCGTGAACACTTACGAGCCATCTTTTCAGCCCTTAGCATCGTTTTGTTAAGAAAATTTAGTTCACCATTACCTGGGTCCAGTCTTTCTTGCAACAAATCGATCTCTTGAAGAAACGGAACTAATCTCTCCATTGTCGACGCCAAATCCTCGAACAAGGGTTTGAAGTCCTTCACTTTCTTGGCCTGCGAGATCACCATCTTCAGAATCTCCGAAATTGGAATCAAAGAAACCACTTCAGCTATCGGCATGATTCGACCTCTTTTTCTTCCTTATTTTCCTCTTCTTTCTAGGTCAAACTCAAGTAGAGATATCTGTGATTGAGTAGGACGTTTGTGCTTCTAACACCCACCATATATAGTACAGACGAGGCGGGATATAATTTAACGTAGAAGATGAACAAGTGTGGGTCTAACGTTTAATTTTAAGATTAATTTTGCACTTTACAAAAAATAAAAAGAACAAGAGTGGGTCAACGCGGGAACAAAAATAATAGATAAAGAAGAATAAAAGAGGTTTATTTAACAAATACCGTCTTTGTTGCCCTTATGGAGATTACTTTTGACCTCTCTCATCATGTCCACTATAGAACCTCCTCAGTTTGTTCTTGCCTCGGAACTTCACGGAAGTCGCACTGTGCCTTAAAAAAAGAAGAAGAAAATATATGAATCGGATCATGTTCATTTCTCATAAATTATTATAAAATGAGTTGATTGGCACAAATGGTCGGGATATTGCATGGTCAACGCGTGAAAAACAAAAAATCACGTTCTTTGTTGCTTGTCGCTAGGAAAAATGGTCTTTTTCAACTTGAACAAATCGTACAGTGCATTTTCCTATCCAAACAAAAACTTGGTGTATTTTCCTATTTAAACGCCTTAACAATTCAAAAACCCAATCCAAATTCTGAATTTTGTGACTAAAAACTATTAAATTTACTTGTGAAAAGATTTGAACCCTGGCTGATGCTCAGCACTTAAACTCCATACACCACACTTTTTTGGGATCAATTTGTTGAATAACCATAAGAAAAACAAAAATTAACAAACTAACTAAATGGTTAGAGAGATATAAAGAGAGATAAAGAGAGAAAAAGAGGGGTTTTTGGTTAGTTTGTAGGTTTTTGTTTTTTTATGGTTATATAGTTAATTTTCCCTTTTTTTTTTGTTGGACTAATTTTACATTCAATTCCAAAAAAAAAAATTGGTTGACCAAGTCAAGACATAAAGTTTGAGATTCAAGAATTGCAAGAAAACTAGAAACATATCGCATAAACTTACCTAAGAAGAGGAAACATAGATTCTTGAATTGCCGAGTCAAGCTCTTGAGCTTCACGCAATGAACGCTCTTCCGTGTCTAGACTCTTTTGAAGAGCTACAGCAACCTGTTCATCCACCTTAACTTGCTTTCCTTTGCTTTTGTCCTTGAAACTCTCCCAAAGAACCCGTTGTTCATCGTTATCCAACGATGATATAGTAGAAATGTTGCTAGGAGACTCTACCATGTTTAGTGAAAGAGACCGTAGCTGGTTCCTAGGTCTGAAAATTTCGCGACGGGTTACTGGTTCACCCATACCCGTTCCAAATTTCCTATTCCATTCTCTTTTCCTTTCAAAAAAATTCTCATTCGGGATCATTTATTTTATTCAAACGGGTACAGAAAGAAAATAGATATAAGATAGGATATCCGAACTACCCGTTTAAAAAAAATTAAAAATTTAATAATTCTATATATTTTTCCGAATTTTTCTGAAATTATCCGAAATTTCTGAATTTTCCCGAATTTTTCCGAGTTTTTCCAAAATATATGTCTCAAAGTTGATCATTATCCAAAATAATTACCCGTTTGGAAAGAGATTTTAGGTAAGAGAATTTCTCGAATCCGTCTCGTTCCCATCCCGTTTTTATCGGATTTTCTTTTGAAAATTATTTTTCAATTTCTAAATTTTTCGTTCACGTCACGTACCCGAAAATTCTCGTCCTAACTATCGAATTTTTTAGGGCTACTGGTTCCTATGCCGAATAAGCGACAAGTCAAGGTGGTGGCTTTGGAAGGAAAATAGAACTTGCGGCTAATATTCGAACCGTTCCTTAAAGACTATCAGTCTATGGGTAAACCGTTCCTTAAAAATATACATTTTTCTTACCCTACCTTTTTTAATTACTATGGTGTTGGTAAAATATGCCTGAATTATTTATAATATTGTATTTTTCTATCACACAAAGTATATAATATCAATGACAAAACAACGTTTCTATGAATGGTATAAATTTATTCTAGATTATATCATGTTAAAATTTTATGATAGACCGGCCTAAACCAAGAGACTAAAAAGAAATTGGCCTATACAGGTTTCGAACCTGTGACCTTCGCGTTATTAGCACGACGCTCTAACCAACTGAGCTAATAGGCCATCTTGATTATAATGCTATAATAAATTAATTTATTCACATAATTTAATTCTTTGTAACTCGAATTTCTTCTTTCATCTTCTCTCTTTTTCTACCCCCAAAAAATCTGGGCGCAGAATCTGTTCTCTCTCGCAGGAAGAAAAAGTGAAACGTCTCTCATTGACGACGAGGTTCAGAGTCGGGGAACTAATTTCTATATCGGATTTGGTCTGTTGCGGATAACTTTTTTTTTAACAGTTGAAGTTTTTTTTTTGTGACTGACAAGTTTTTGTGCTGAAGGGACAATTCAATGGAGTGTGTAGTTCAAGGAATCATTGAGACACAGGTTCGTTTTTTTTCCAATTCTAAGTGTTCAAATTCATGAAAAGAAGCTTTTAGCTTTGCTCTGATGCTAAAATGGCTAAACCTAGGTTGAAGATTTGAACCAGGATGATTTGTTCTTACGGATGGTTTATTTGGATTTTAGGAAACCTGATGAGTTTCTTGTCAAATTTTCAGCATGTTGAAGCGCTTGAGATCCTTCTTCAAGGTCTTTGTGGTGTTCAACGCGAACGCTTGAGAGTTCATGAGCTGTGCTTGAAAAGCGGCCCAAATCTTGGTAAGCCAATTACGAAGAAAATGTCGATACTGAAATTTGAAAATCAATCCTGTTCATCGATATGTGTGTTATCGTAATCCACATTGTGAATCTTGTTCAACTTCAGGAGTTGTATCCTCAGAAGTTAGGCTTTTATGTGATCTTGATCAACCAGAGCCCACATGGTACAGCTACTTCTCGTTCTTGTTGTTTGTATATGTTCTTGCTTTTATCAATTCAATCTTCTAAATCAAGAATCTTTTGATCATAGGACTGTTAAACACGTTGGAGGTGCGATGAGAGGAGCAGGAGCTGATCAAATCTCTATTATGATAAGAACCATGATTGAGAGCAAAGTGAGCAAGAACGCTCTGCGTATGTTCTACGCGCTCGGTTACAAACTAGACCACGAGCTTCTCAAAGTGGGATTCTCCTTTCATTTCCAACGCACCGCGCACATAAGCGTCTCCGTATCTTCCGTCAACAAGATGCCCAAGGTTCACGCCATAGACGAGGCTGTCCCTGTAACACCTGGGATGCAGATTGTTGATGTTACAGCTCCAGCAACACCTGAGAACTACAGCGAAGTCGCAGCCGCGGTTTCATCTTTCTGTGAATTCCTCGCCCCGTAAGACTTGTATTATTAAAACCAAACAGTCTGTTTTTACACTCTTGATAGTGTGCGTCTTTGAACTTATTCGTTATTGTGTGTTTCAGGCTTGTTCACTTGTCGAAACCGTTTATCTCCACGGGGGTTGTGCCAACCGCTGCTGCTGCTGCTGCATCTCTTATGTCGGATGGAGGAGGTACTACATTGTAAGAAGTTGAACGTTAAGACACTCTGTTCTTCTTTGTGTTGTTCTCTCATGTTAGATCTTTTGGTTAATGTAGTGAATCGTTCAGATCACACAAGTGGCTGTGAAAACTTGTAAACCATTAGAGTTGAATATTCAGTGCAGTCTGTTAGAGATCACAATTTGCGTAAGATTCTCTGTTGGAGTTGACATTTGTATTGTTTAAAGCTTCCTCTTTCCAAGAGCCCATTCCAAAAACCAGGGAGTAGAACAATGTGTATAATATATATTCATGTATTAGAGAGATTCACATTACCAAATGTCAAAACTTTCTTCTTTCTAATCAATCATCATCTACTGCTGCTACTATTAGCAGTCTTGCTCTTGCTCATGTCAGCAAGCTCCTCAATAAGCTTCTTCTCCTCTTTGCTCAATCTCTTTGGTATCTCCACTTGCACTCTCACCAGCTGATCCCCTCTCATATTACTCTTGTTCAACACCGGAACTCCCTTCTTCGCCATCACCAGGGTCGTGCTCGGCTGTGTCCCCGCCGGTACTTTCAGATCCACCGTCCCATCCACCGTCGGCACTTTCAACGTCGTCCCTAGAATCGCATCGATATACGATATCTTGCAGGTGTAGAGTATATTAGTATCGTCCCGTTTCAAAACCGGGTCTGGTATAACCTCTATCACGACAAACAGATCCCCCGGCGACCCGCCTCTCTTCCCGGCATTGCCTTCTCCTCTCACTCTTAACCGGCTACCGGAATCAACCCCGGCCGGTACTTTGAGACTTATCCGTTTCGTCTTCCTCACGCGTCCGTCTCCTGAGCAAGTACCACAAGGCGTCGAGATCTCTCCAGTGCCGTTGCAGGACGAGCAAGTCATGACTTGTTGGAACACGCCGAGAGGAGTTCTTGCTGATGAAACCACTTGGCCTTGACCACCGCACGTGGTGCATTTGGTCGGGTTGGTTCCCGGTTTCGCACCTGAGCCTTGGCAAGTCCCGCAGCTCTCGAGCCTGGATATCTCAATCTCTTTCTCCATCCCGAAAACCGCTTCTTTGAAGTTCAAGATTAGTGTGTAATACTCGTCTTGACCATCCACGGCTCTGCTTCTTGAACCTCTACCCATTCCACCTCCTCCCATACCACCCATGCCTTCGAATAATGACTCGAATAGATCGAACGGATTACTAAAATCCTATTGAAAAACCAAACCAAGAAGTGATCAGAGAGTTGGCTCTAAAGAATAAGTCTGTGTAAGACTTTGTTTTGAACAACGTACCCCCATGCCTCCCATTCCACCAGGGCCTTTAACTCCGGCCTCACCAAACCTATCGTAAAGAGATTTCTTTTCATCATCTGATAAGACCTGCAAATACAAAATTGTTCTTTTAGTCAACAGAAACCTCAAAACGCTACAAAAATGCATCTCTAGAACAAAGGAGAAGCTGGGCTTCATTTCACCTCATATGCATTACTTATTTCTTTGAATTTCTCTTCTGCACCAGGTTCCCTGTAAGCACATAATAAACCTGTAAACAAGCCGGTGACAAGTTTCTAACTTAGAAGTATCAGCCTTGAAGGAAAGCAAGCGGTTTCTGATCATTTCATATTTCCGGTCTGTATCTCGCTAATGCCTATGAGTTCTGAAGGAGAAGAAGCGGCTTCTGAGCATTTCATAACCTTGTTTTTGGCATATCTCTTACAGTTGGCTAACAGAGATCAAGGTTCTAATATTGTACTTGAGTGTGGATCCTACCCTCTTGTTCTCAAGATATACAGCAACAATCTTCATCAAATGAAGTTTTCCACTTACTTGTTCACATCCGGATGGTAATTCCTAGCCAGCTTCCGATAAGCTTGAAACAAGGGCAAGCAAGAGCGAATCAATGTCATACCAAAAAGTGCAAGTCAAAATGAAGAATTCAAATCACTACAAGGGAATCTCTACAAACATACCGCTTTTAATCTCAGCTTTGGTTGCATTTTTCGAAACTCCGAGAACCGAATAGTAATCCTAGAATCGCACACAATCACCCAAAATCAGTCAAGATCATAAATAAGTAGTGAAGTTGAGAATATATACGCATTCTGAAAAGTGAAGAAAATAGGAACACGTACTGCATCAGCTCTAACAGTGAAACGAGCTCCTCTGCGAGGATGCATATTTCTGGACGTTCCCGTCATCGACAAGAAGGGCAAGGAGCCCTGTGAGAACATACTCGACCTTGAAGCTCCCAAACAATTTATTTGGCTCATGGAGGAACTGTCAAGTTGTGAAAAGGAAAACCTTTAACTTGCTTTAACATGACTATGTCAAGAACTTATTCCAATCCAGAGACTTTGAAACAGAGAAGCTTACTTTTGTTGTCGACGACTTGATTCGACTCTGCTAGGATAATAATAAGCTCTCAGTGAAAACTGAGGACGAATACTCCACTGAGCAACACATGTACTTCCAAACTGTATTAGAGCCATTTCAGCTCTATACAAATCACACACTCCCTGCAACACCCAATTAAGACAATCTTGAGAATTTATCACATACTTTAAACAAAGCTGAATAATAAGATTTTTCAATTTCACTTTGAAAATAAATCAGAAACCATCACGAAACAGACGAATCTCTTCTTCATCGTCCAGTAAACCAAAAAGGCAAAATCATTTCTATACAAATCCGAAAATTTTCCGATTTTTCCGGGCCGATTCTAGAAGCCGCAATTTTGCCTAAAACCTCGTTTCAATTGCAAAAAAAAAAAAGAAACCTGAAAGAGAGGAGAGATAGAGAAGAGGCGAATACAGAGATCTCTGAGGAATCTAGTTGAAGAAGGTGAAACTTACCGTAATCAAATGGTCGACGACGACGACGGGAGTAGGAAGAGCTGTGTTAGGGAGAGAGAGAGAGATAAGAAAAACTGAGTAGTGAAGAAACGAATGAAAGGAGGTCGCTAGAAGAGCGTAGCCCTTTTCTTTTTTAAAAAAATTTCTTTATTATTTCTTTACATTTTTTGTATTTTATTATGAATTAAAAAGAAAAAAAAATATTAGGTGGGAAAAAATGACTAAAAAATAAGAATCTTTTTTTGCAGAGCATGGGAATCTAGAATGTGTATTAAATGGAGTCATCATATTGATACATTTTTTCCCTTTAAATTTATAGATGAATAATATAGAATAAATTCAAATAAAATGTTAGTGACATCTCCACTTTGTTTGTATTATCTCCATTTTTCGAAATATGATACTGTTTTTCAGATACAAATTTAAAAGCTCTACAAATTAAGTAACTACACCAACAATCTCCCTTAAAAGAAAAAAATCTCCCTTTTTTCACTAGTAAAGAAAATAATATAGTACAAAAGTTTGATATTACCTGTTTTGGTAATACATCAACCACATGATTTGGCCTTTTGTTTTCAAGAAATCGAAAGTACAAGTAGGAGTGTCTTTTCGGTTTCCAACTACTATTAAAAGATTTTGGAATCATCACAAAAAGTTTTCTCTTTCTGTATATAATGAGAATTGAGGAAAGAGATGGGTGTATATAATGAGAATTGAGGAAAGATATTGGGTTTTGTTTGTGGTACAACTAATAATAGCATCACGTTAGGTTTTGGGCTCTCTTTAAGCCATAAATCAATTAGTACTTTGATTCGGCCACTTGATTATCTTTTGTATTGTCAGAGGTCCTGGAAAAAAAAAATTAACCGTGACTCGAGTAATATATTTTTTTTTACACGAATAATAGTCATCTTTTAGTCGAGGTCGACTGGCACCCTAGAGTCTTTGTAGGCAACCACAACTTTGATGTCCATGGGCTCAGGGTAGTAGTCAGCTTCTGTCAGCCTATTTCGAAGGATTCCATACACATCCTTGCCATGGAAACCAGTCGGAAGTGAAACATTTTCAATGTGATGCTAATGACGGGAGACAATGGTTTCTCAGAAGATATAGAGCGCTTGAAAGCTGCTGGACACACTACTTTGGCTGTTTTTTGAAAGATCAAAGGTCAACCAGATTGTTCATCTCAGATCAGAACACAGTGTACAAGAAGAAGAATGTGCAAGCTATTAGTAGGAAGTATAAAAGGAAGAACGCGAACATCTTTTTCAATATCCCACCAGCCATCGGTCTGACACAAACAAAATGAAAACATTGTAAATCTTATTTCAAATTAAAGCACACCAACAAAATAAAAATATTAATGATAAGAATTTGTTACCTTATTACCATTCTTCACCTTTATAGCACGACCAATCTCATCTTCAATTTTTTTCCTCTCATCTTCAGTCTCTGTTCGGAACTGTTCAGATTCTCACATCATTGTAGTATTTTGTTCAAATTTTGCACGGTAAGACCTTAGTTACTGTCTCTTATACACATCTAGATGTGTATAAGAGACAGGTTCGGAACTGTTCAGATTCTCACATCATTGTAGTATTTTGTTCAAATTTTGCACGGTAAGACCTTAGTTATTAGATCATTTTCAATAATTATTGTATCTTAACATTATTCACCATTTACGAGCGTATCTAGCATACAGTAGAACCTGTCTCTTATACACATCTAGATGTGTATAAGAGACAGATACTCCACTCAGCAACACATGTACTTCCAAACTGTATTAGAGCCATTTCAGCTCTATGCAAATCACACTCCCTGCAACACCCAATTAAGTAGCTTTCTTACTCTACAAATAGAGAAAGCCATCACAAACCAATAAGACAATCTTGAGAATTTATCACATACTTTAAACAAAGCTGAATAATAAGATTTTTCAATTTCACATGAAAATAAATCAGAAACCATCACGAAACAGACGAATCTCTTCTTCATCATCCAGTAAACCAAAAAGGCAAAATCATTTCTATAGAAATCCGAGCTGGGCAGGAAACTAAGCGGCGGAAATTTTTCCGGGCCGATTCTATAAGCCGCAATTTCGCTATTTCCGCCGGAAAAATAAACAGTCCGAGAAAAGGGAAATATATCGAAAACGTCGTTTCAATCGGAAAAAGAAAAAAGGAAAGAGAAGAGAGATAGAGATGAGGGAATACAGAGATCTCTCTGAAGTGGAGGAATCTAGTCGAAGAAGGTGAATCTCTTACCGACGACGACGACGGGAGAGGGAAGAGAAGAGCGTAGAGAGAGGTGAGAAAGAGAAAGAGATGAGAGAGAGAGAGAGAGAGAGAGAGAGAGAGAGAGAGAGAAGATACGAATGAGAGGAGGGAGCGTATCCCTTTTCTTATTTTTAAATTTCTTTATTTACATTTTTATTTGTTGTCGACCATTTCATAAATTAAAGCCCAACTGAACAAAGCAGAAAAAGTACGGTTACAAGGCCCAATTAAGCCCACGTGTACACATGATGACGACATATGAATGGAAATCGCAGAGCGCTAAAGCATACAAAGAAGAATCATGGATTTAGTGAGGGAATTAAGTTTTAAAAATGTTCATATCAAATCTGAAATTAGAATTGGACAAACGATTCGGAAAAGAAAAAAAAAATGATTATTCTGTGTACAAGTAAATGGCCTTTTGTATATCTCTAAAAGCCGTCTCTTTCTCCTCTGTCGCTAAGAGCATCTCCATTAATGTTTTAAGCGGTTTCTAAAGAAGTTCTTAAGAAAAAAAATAAAGAAATTAATTGGTTAAAATAGAAAATAGTTTAGAAACGTATCTTCGCTAAGATGTTTTAGAATTGTTTAGATACGATGATGTGTCAGTTTTTTTTTGGTTTGGTTAACTTTAACAAAAACCAAAAAAAAATTGCCCATTCTCTTCCATACGAAGACGAGGGATAGCGTAGAGTCTCTGGCGGAGAGCGACAGCGCGTTTCATTGGAATCCGACCAGGCGATTTCTACATCTCTCGAGAGGACTCGTCACTGCCTCGTTCTGCTAACGAGAATAGACGGAATTCAGCGCCGTCACGGAAAACACAGGAGCTGTGGTGCGGCGGATCCTCGAGAAGCTTTCTCCGGAAACCGCCGATAAATGACTTTGTTTCTCCCAGGACCGTTATATCTTCCACATTCTCAGATCTGATGGGCTTACCTTTCTCTGTATGGCCAACGATACCTTCAGAAGTAAAGCCTTTTTCCCTCCTTTTCACATTCTCTCAATCGTAATCTCTATGTATGTTCAGTAGAACTAAGGTCTAAATCCACAATTCATAGGGCATGTTCGTTTTTTGCATCCAGATGCTGCATCTGGATGCAAATGCTCAAATGTTGTTTGTTTGAACACTTTATAACCAGTATCCGGATGCTGCATNACATTTCACTATTGTAAACAATATCACAAACAAAAAAGCTCGAAAGAAAGTTTTTGTTTTTTTTTGTTTTTTGGGAATTATTACTTCATCTCCAGGAGAACAAACTGCAAGAACTGCTTGTAAGATACTTTGTTTAGCTCCATTGCTAACCAAGATCTGATCCGGAGCATACGACAGTCCATTTTCCTCTGAGAAGAAAACAGAACACAAACATTTGTTTGACTCCATTTTTTCCGACATAATCCAATCACAAAGCCAAAAAGTGTTTACCTTCTAGCTTCCGACATATAGCTTCTCTAAGCTCCGTGATACCAGCATTTAGCGTATACCTAGTGAAACCATCTCGAATGGCATTGATCCCGGCCTATACGAAACAACTGAATCAGAAGAACAAGCCAGAGAGAGAGAGAGAGACAGAACATAGAGAAACCACTTGGAGGAATGTCTTTATTAACCTCAGATACAATCTTGGGTGTATCGAAATCGGGTTCTCCTGCTGCGAGTCTGATAACGGGAACACCGGATTGAACAAGAGTGGCTGCAAGATCGGTTATGACCATAGTCTTGGAAGGTTTTAAGGACTTTACACGCGGGCTAAGTGAAGTATCTACTGATAAAGCCGATGACAGAGTCTCTGCATCGTTTGGTTTGGCCATGGCACAGATTCTAGACGAAATCTTCCCTGACTTCCAATACCTAAACGTCACAGACACGAGACCAAAATCAACTAGAGTTATTCCCGAATTCAAAAGTTTGCAATTTTTGAGGAATGGTTCAGATTTCTAAGACCAGCCAAATCAACAGATGATCGAAAGTCACGAAATTGAAGATTAGAATGGAGAGGAAACGCACGAGAGGGAGAGAGAAAGTGGTTGTAAACGAATCGACCCGATTGGCTTCTTTGAATATGGGTATGGATCGGCTCTAGCGACGGCAACGGCGGCGGAGCTCTGAGTCGACGACATTGGAGAAGGTGGGGTTGGTGAGTGGAGATTTAATAAAAAAGAGTCGAGATTTTGGGTGAATTTGTAAACGGGAGTGGCGGAGAGAAAGTTGGAGGAGTTGGTGAAGGCAAAAGTTAACACAAAGAAATGGAATTAGTTTTAAAAAAAAATATTAGCCACCAACCATTATCAGTCGCCGCCTCGCCGGGAATAATTTTGTTCAACGCGTGTATGTTTGTTTATACCAATACGCGGATTTTGAATAAAAATTTTTAAAATAGTAAAAAAATATTTGAAAATAAAATCTGATCATTTGTAAAAAAAAAAAAAAAAAAACACTTTATAGTGTCAAAATTACAAATATAAATTTTATATTTTCAAACAAAATCTATTCGATATGTCAAAATTTGATCGATAGACTTAAATACGTTCCACAATCATGTTAATTAGCAACTTTAAAGCATCAAGCTTTATTTTACAATAGTCGACTTATTTTACAATAGTCGGTTTATTTTATAACAATCGACTTATTTTACAACCGGCAGCTTATTTTACAATAGTCGATTTATTGTGAATTGGTCGACTTATTTTACAATAGTCGACTTATTTTAAAATGGCCGAGTTATTTTTCAACATACGACTTATTTCACAACAGTCGGCTTATTTTCCAAAAAATAACTTATTTTACAACAGTCGACTTATTTCACAACAATCGACTTATATTTGGGTTGGTCGACTTATTTTATAATATTCGACTTATTTTAGATTGGTTGACTTATTTTACAAAATAGCTTATTATACAACAGTCGGCATATTTTAGATTGAACGACTTATTTTATAACAATCGACTTATTTTACAACAATTAACTTATCTTATTATATAAAGTTGATGCGTCAAAGTTGCTTATTAACATGATCATGACACGTATTAAGTTAATCGATTAGATTTTGACATGTATTAAAAAAATCCAACCAATTAGATTTTAACATAATGTTTACAAAAATCTAAAAATTAGTTTTAAAAACAAAAAAAGAAAATTAAATTAATTTTTTTAATAAGACCCACATACTCAAAATATAAGTCGGCTGTTCTAAAATAAGTCGATCAAATGAGATAAATCGACTGTTGTGAAAATAAGTCAACTAATACAAAATAAGTTGATTGTTGTAAAACTAAAAATAAGTTGAAAATAAGTTAACTTATTTTACAACAGTCGACATATATTTTGTATTATTTTAAGTTATTTTGTGATAATAAGTTATGTAGATATTATAAAACTAAAAATAAGTTTTGCAAGTTTCATATATTTATTTTGTGAAAATAAGTTATGTAGATATTTTAATTTTTTTATAGTTAACTTATATAATGAAAATAAGTTAACTTATTTTACAACAGTCGACATATATTTTGGGTTGGTCGACTTTTTGTACAACAATCGATTTATTTTTACAACAGTCGGCTTATTTTACAACAATCGACTTATTTTGTATTAGTTGACTTATTTTCACAACAGTCGATTTATCTCATTTGATCGACTTATTTTAGAACAGCCGACTTATATTTTGAGTATGTGGGTCTTATTAAAAAAATTAATTTAATTTTCTTTTTTTGTTTTTAAAACTAATTTTTAGATTTTTGTAAACATTATGTTAAAATCTAATTGGTTGAATTTTTTTAACACATGTCAAAATCTAATCGATTAACTTAATACGTGTCATGATCATGTTAATAAGCAACTTTGACGCATCCAACTTTATATAATAAGATACTTAATAGATATTTTTTGTGTTTTGCATATATTATTTTTTGCACACATTTTTTTTTTGAGAAAATTACCTAATATAACCCAACAAATATTAAAAATAGCTAAAATAATTTATCTCTATTTTTATTATTTAAAATAATCTGTTTTTGACCTCATTTTCTCGGTAATACCTAATTTGTCTTTTTAGTAAAACTAACTTTAATTATATTTAATCAAAAAATTAATCTTTAAATTTTAAATTAAGAAAATGTTTTCCATTCAAATTTATAGTCGACATTACATTCAACAAGTATAAACAATCATATAATTTTTTACCATTAAGATTTTATTTGCAGATATCGCATAGTATGTCGAATATCCAAATAATTTGCCAAATATTTGTAGTGTGCAAAAGCATATACAGTAGAATCTCTATAAATTAATACTCGATTCATTAATACCTTTGCTAAATTAATATTTTTTGGCAGTCCCAAAATTAGATTTTCAACCAAATAATATATTTATAAATTAATAATCACTATAAATTAATAAATTTTTATAAAACCTCACGGTCCCAACATTATTAATTTATAGAGGTTTTACTGTAATAGACTTGTAAACTGAAATCTAAGTTTGCCTATAAGTTTAAAGATATTCATAAAGTCTCTCAATTTTCAGACTAGAAGATTAAAATCTAAGTCTACCGTAAGTTTAATAGACTTTTATAAAGTATGCCAATAAGTTTGGAAGATTTTCATAATGCCATATACGAAAATAGTCTACCAAATATTCATTGAGTCTGCCAATTTTTGGCGTATTAGAAAACTGAAATCTAAGTATGCTACTAAGTTTAAAATAATTTTGTAAAGTCTGCGAGTAAATTTGGAAGACTTTCGTTCGGCCAAACCACAAAATAGTCTGCCACATATCTTCTTAGAGTCTACCAAAAAAATAGCAGACAATAATTTAAGTATTCACCAAATATCTGCAAATCTTCTATATATTTGTAGAGTCTGCTAAATATATATAAAGTCTACCAAATGAAAAGGAGACTAGTATCTCTACAATATTATTTTATAAATATATTTATCGAGATACTAAAAGCCTTTATTTATGATTCATGCCACTAAATCTATATATATAAAGAGAATTTTTCTCTCTTGTCATGAAGACACATCATCCTCCACATCATTGCCACATCATATTTTTTTATCTAATTTTTTTAATTTCAAATTTGGTACACAATTTTGATAAAAATTAAATACACATTTTTAATGAAAATTTAATACACATACTAATTATACATTTTGTTTTAACATTATAAAAAAAAATTCAAAAGCATCGTTCATATTTAAATTAAACCAAAAAATTTATATGAATATAATTAAAATAAGTAATAAAAAGTGTTTTTTTAAAATGGTTATCCTAATATATTTCAATTTTTATAAATATTTAATTAGGTTAAGTTGTATCGTTAATATTATAAAAAAAACTACGCTATCAAAAAATTCCTAACAATTAAAAATATAAGTACAACATCAGATATCGATCTTGCTTTTCAACTGGTTGGCTTGTGGAGTCATGATGACGGTGTTTACAAGACTGGTTGGTTCCTGGACACTAACTGGTAAGTGGTAACAAGGGATATTTGTAGCTGACCGGTAACTAGTTTGTGTTTGTTTAGATTGTTATTCTCACTGTTCCGATTCCCGAGGGTTATGATGCTCGTCGGGTCCTTCCGAGTATAGAAGGGGCGTTCAAGGAATTAGGCTACTCTGGTCCTGTCTGGCTGTCTCCATCACTGCCTATGGTGACCAAAAGCAAACCCCTGATCTATTTTGCAGTTGAAAAAAAATTATTACAGGATCTTACATCTTCTAGTCTTGCTAGATTCCAAGACATTCTCATTCCACAGAAGTTGTGTCTTTTGTTAACTTCAAGTTCATTGGATTCTTGTTTGGTTTAAGTTTCAGCAAATGGCTAGTGGTAAAGCACCTTGTAACAATGGCCAAAGCACAGTTTCAGTTGCTAAGAGGAGCTATCAGATAGTCATAGCAGCGACGAGTTACATGGGTATTGGTATGGATATGAAACTTACAGGATGTAACAACTAAGACATCTTGATATTCGTCCCCTTCCTGGTCGGCTCAACGTTGTTCTGACAAAATCTAGCTGTCTCGACATTACCACTGATGAGAATGTAATGGTGTGTAGTAGCATGGAGTCGGCTCTTGAACTTCTCTAGCCGCTAAGCCCTATTCATTATCCATCGAGAAGGTCTTTGTCATAGGAGGGGGCGAGTTGTTAAGGTGGTGCATCCTCTTCTCTCAATTGTAGTTTCTGTTTCGATGTCAAAATTTGAGGCTCATTGAAGTTTAGCACTGTGAGTGAGAGAAGAGATTGGTTTAGTCAAGATTTCATCTCGTTATGCTGATAGTTTCTGTGGTATCTCTGTACAGGCATTATATGAATGCACCTAGCTGTCATGCTATCCACGTTAACCGAAATTGATGATATAAGCGTGCCGTGCGAGGCATTTGCACCGAGGGTGGATGCTTCTCTGTACCGTCCATGGCACTCGTCATTTCCAATGTGGAAAATGGAATTCGGTATAGCTTCAACACTTATGTCCGGAGAAAAGATCCCGGTGTTGTTGGATCAGGTGAAAAGAAAAGTGTTGAGACAGAGCAGTACTCGTTCTTGCCTAAGATGGTTTTAAAGAGGCATGAGGAGTTTGGTTACTTGAATCTTTCTAAATTTGGCTGTCAGGTGAGTTGAGCTACATCTTTGTTAGTATCTTTTTTTCTTTAACTGAGCTTACTACATGTGTTTGTAGTTGACCTGTGAATCTTTCTAAATTTGGTGGGTTTTAATATTATCACTTCGATAAATAAGATGTTTTGTTCTAACACAGCGAATAATACGATTCACTTGTTAAAAAAAAAAAAAAATATTACTATATAGATAACCATTGTTTCAAACAAGCAAACGAAATGAAAAATAAATAGTTGAAACTGAAACAGAGACAGAAACGAAAAGTAAGAGCAGCTTCCAGGAATGATCACTTGAGTAACAATTTCACCGCTCTTACTTGCAGGTTTGAGATTTTCGAGCTCTACGTCGAGCAAGACGTAAATGATTATGAAGATGACCAAAACCCGTCCGGTATGCTTTCCTCAAACGTTTGCTCTCTGGAAAATCTCTGAGTACGCTTACCTACAAGATGTATATGAAACATTTGTATAAAAAAAAACGTGAAAAACATAAAACGAGAGGCATTTCAGAAACACAAACAACAAGTGGCACTTTTTGTTCAATGTTTTAGGGCCTTTTAGCAACAAGAAAGTCAGTAAAATCTATAATTAATCATTAAGAAAAACTTGCCTTTTGCGAGTACCATCGGTTGGAATTGTTTTCTCGAATAGACGCATGAACACCACCCTCCTGGAGTGGAAAAAGTTAAACAGGTTGTTGCTCAAATGGTTAGACAAATGTATAGGATAATACAGTGGATGCTTACTTCCTCTGCATGTTCTTCACTTGAGAGATGCTTGGTGAAATCATCAAGGCTTTTGCAATCGCAAAAGCACACTTCGCAATAAAACATTTCGGTGGTAGATTCACCCCTTCCACTGCACTTCTGAAGAACGTGTCTTCTTGTCTCTGATATATATACAAGTGGAAAAAGGAAAAAAAAACAAACAAAGTAAAGCTCAGAAACAGTTTTAAACATTAGTGGGATGATGATGAGAGGGCAAACAAACACCTGCAACTGCAAGTAAGCTTTCCCAGAGCCACTCTGCAGAAGTGACCAGGACTGACATTTTGTGAGGCCTATATGAATAAGCCATAAAAATGTTGTATTTGCTCTGCTGTTGTCTCCGGGCAATATCATGTGAGAAGACCTCTTCCACAGTATCGGATATGAACATTATTGTAGCCGGAGGAGGATTACCATATTGCCACGTCCTCACATCTGAAAGCATGCGCTTGTATATGATTTCTGTTTCAGTAAAAGGAAAGCAGCATTTCAGTAAGGGATAGTTGAAATTCGAAAGAGATGGATGGATAACCAAATGGACTAACCGGGAAGGGTATGTGCAAGAGCGACTCCAGTGGAAGAGAGCCCTCGCAGGTGGTGATCAGGGGCTTGTTTTAGGTCGCCGTGAGCAGTGATGGAGACAGGACCAGAGTAGCCTAGTTGCTTGAACGCTGCTTCTATACTCGGACGGACCCGACGAGGATCATAACCCTCTGGAATCGGACAGTCTATCATGTCCCACCACACAGCTATTTGAGCTGTCGCGTATTCGGGCTTCGCCGGGTAGTTCTTTACCCACTTCCTCGCCACAGAGTCAAGTTTTGCATACAAAGGGTTTAAAACCTCCTGCGAGTGGAAACAGGCAAATAGTTAGAGCATGAAACAACAATGAATTGATACAAGCAGAGAGAGGGGTTGTCTTTCTCTTACTTGCACTGCATGCTTTTTACTCGAGAGATGCTTCCTGAAACCCGGCGGGCTTTGGCCATCGAAACAGCACGGTTTGCAGTAAAACTTGGCAGATAATTCGCTACCGGACTTGTCGTCCTCAACAATGAGTGCGCTTTTGGGCTCAAGTAAGCTTTCCCAGAGCCACTCTGCAGAAGTGTACAGTACTGAAATTGAGCGAGCCACAGGTGGATAAGCCAGAAAAATGTTGTATTGCGTCTCCTGTTGTAGACGGACCAGATCGAAAGCAAAGACATCCTCCACCTGATCGGATATGAGCATCATCGTAGCCGGAGGAGGATTATGAGCTCCAGCATATCCGAATACATGAGTGAGAATGTGGTTTCTGTTTCAGGAAAAAAAGGCAAAGGACTTGCAGAGTTGAAAGTTAGAAAACCTTAAATTCCAGAGAAGATCGATAGCAATTGGACTAACCGGGTTTGGTATGTGCAACAGCGACTCCCGTGGAAGAGAGCCCTCGCAGGAGGTGACAAGGGGTTTGCTTTTGGTCGCCATAGGCAGTGATGGAGACAGGACCAGAGTAGCCTAGTTCCTTGAACGCCGCTTCAATACTCAGACGGACCCGACAAGCATCATAACCCTCGGGAATCGGACACCCCTTCATGTCCCACCACACCGCTATTTTAGCCGTCGCGTTTTCAGGCTTCGCCGCAACGTTCCCAAACAACTTCATCCTCGATCCCTCGATCTGTAGGGTTTCTTTTCTAAGTTTGATTTATATACATCAAACTGTTGGGCCTAAATGAAAGCCTGTAAAACCTGAATTCACTGAACAAGGTCGCCGGAAGTCCCTTGGTAAAAACATGAGCAAAATTGATGAGAAGATGGCACATGAATCACTTTGACTTGACCCAATGCAACTTTCCCTCGGAAAAAGTGGATGTCAATCTCAATATGCTTCGTACGCTGATGCTTAACTGGATTTTGAGCTAGATAAACAGATCTTATATTGTCACAATAAACAATAGAAGCCTTCGTTAGTGGACAGCCCAGCTCAAGAAGCAGATTTCGAATCCAACACAACTCAGCCACGGCATTAGCTACTCCCTTGTACTCAGCTTCAGCACTTGAGCGAGAAACCGTTTGTTGCTGTTTAGAGGACCACGAAACCAGGTTTGAGCCCAAGTAGACGCAATAGCCCGAAGTTGATCGTCTCGTATCCGGACAACCTGCCCAATCGGCATCTGAATAGGCTATAAGCTTGTGCAGGTTAGTTTGAACACAACTTTCCGCTCTGCATCTTTTGAATCCTGAAAACTGTCTCTTCCTTCGTATCGTCTATTGGATGCGGCGGTTTCTGAAGCGTTATTAGGCAACCAAGGACGCAGGTTCGGGAAAAACTCCGAATGCGAATCCTCTGAGTTTCCGTTGGTAGATGGCTCATACGCTTTGGTGCAGAGCCATTGGGAGGTGGACAATTCTGAAGAAAAGTCGATACCATAACCAGTGCCTTCTTCACGGCCAACACCTCGCCATTCACAATCACAAACCAAACTCATAAAAAGCAACACAAATTCATAAACTTTTCAAAAAACGTGAAAAGAATAGCAAACACGTTATGCGAGTATACAGAATGATTATACAATAAGCTACTTTTATTAACATTCATCACGTTTTTAACATTGATCAAAGTTTATAGCAGAATCACTTATCCAAAACGTAGTTCACGTTTAGAATGATCAACATAATGTTGTTGCTTCTTCTTCTTCTTCTGCTTCTACTCGTTCAACATTAAGCACATTCTCACATCGTTATTACTTTATATACCAATTATCACTTCCATGGAGGAAAAGCCATGCATTGCTTCCATTACCACAATTCAAAGAGCAAAAACCCAGAAAACAGTTCAAAAACCCCAATTATTGAAGAACAGTTGACCGAAATGGAGAAAAGCCAAAGACTTTAAAGTTTTTTTTTTCTTTTCATAACTATATGATCGCAGGAGAGATAAAAACTTACCTGAATCAGTTGATCAGTCTTGCTCTTGCTCATGTCAGTAAGCTCCTCAATAAGCTTCTTCTTCTCCTCTTTGGCATCTCCACTTGCACTCTCACCGACTGATCCCCTCTCATATCACTCTTGTTCAACACCGGAACTCCCTTCTTCGCCATCACCAGAGTCGTGCTCGGCTGTCATCAAGGGGACAGCTGAAGTGGAATTGGATGATTAGATCCTCCGGCTTATTGTTATTGCGAGCAATGTCCAAGGCAACTCTCCAAGGTACCAAAGATGTTTTTTTTCTCTCTTTCTCCTGGGAGAATCACAAAACCAGCATTAAAATCATTTTTTATTCTTTTTCAGGTTCATGTAAAAGGATCACAAAAACTGAATCTACAACAAATGCATTATCTGTAGTTTTTGTTAATTTAAAATATCAACCTCGGCCTCAATCCACCATACGAATCAAATAAGTAGAGAGATAGAAAGCAATCTCTCACATTTTTATGGAGGACGATCTTAAAACTTGAATCGGCTTCTAGGAAGTCTCTCTCCAAATCTATTAAAGTCTGATCTGATTTCGTCAGGCGAATAATAATAGATAAAAATATCTCTTTACCTTCGATAGTCATCGCCATGTCGAGGAACAGAATGAGAATCGGCTACCAAGAAAAACCATCGACGAACATTGATCGGAATTGACTGCAGTTTTTGTTCTGAGAAAGAAAAAGAAAAAAAAGGTTATTTTACTGTCTCCTGCGATAGAGTTAGCAAATCGGTTTAATAATTGGGCCACATTGTCGACTTAAAAAGAAACTATTGGGCCACATTTTGGCCCAACTAATTAAATTGTTATCCATTTTATTTTGATTTTTTTGATTATCTAATATAAATTTCATTATGATTAAACAGATAAATAAGAAAGATAGAAAATAAAAATTACTAACCATTGACTTAATCATATATTACTAGTAAGAAAACAAAGATATCAATCGTGTCCGAGTCTTTCATCTTCAATCGTTTGAACTCGGACATTAGGATTTGGAGTCTAGCCTCTTTAATTCGATATGTTTCAAAATATCTTGTCTTGATTGCTTCTCATATACTTTTTGGCGAATCAAGATCGCCAACTTGTAGTATGAGATTTTTGGATATGGATTGAAACAACAAAGCTATTGCCATGTCGTTTTTCTCAGCTACAGTTGAGCCGGGCTCGATTGTCTCTCATACCTTGTGAATACGTAAGGTCACCTTCATTCTCATCGACCACAATGTGTAGTTTGATGAGTTTAATATCGGACAGAGAACCGACGATGGTACACTCTCCTTCGTCTTCGTAGGATTGATAACATCACCTATGGCTCGGATATACTATTATCGTCGTCGACTCTCTCAAACCGCTATGATACCAAATAAAGAAATTTAAAAAGTAACTCTCTTTGTTATTTTTAGAAAATAGCTCAAAACTAAACAATTTTTCTAATAACTTATTGTCACTGGAGATAACACAACTTTGCTAATTCTATTTTTATTTCTATTGGAAATAAAAAACTACTTTTTCCAATTTTTAAAGACAATAGAAATTTTCCTTTTAACTCTATCTTATCTTAACCAACTTCAGAGATGTCTTGAGCTGTAAAGTGTCTTTGAAGCTTATCTAACAAAGACGAGAGATTTAACTTTCAAAGAACAACGACATAAGGCTTTGAAAACAGAGAGATTGGTTTCATTTTGACCAAAGAAAAGAGACGAAAAGACCACAAACAAATTGATTAGGTTTTTGATTGGTCTATCTAGTTTTTTCATTAACTGATGTGTCAATTTTTGTGGTAACACAGAAAAACTCATGTGTCAGTCTCTCTTTTGTTTTTATAGTGTTGATAATAATATAGAAATCCAAATAAAATGTTTAGTCACATCTCCACTTTGTTAGTATTATCTCCATTTAGTTATTATCATTTTTGAAATATGATATTGTTTTTCAAATACAAATTTAAAACTTGTTTAAAATTTACAAATCAAAGTACACTAGAACCTCTATAAATTAATAATCATTATAAATTAATAAATTTTGCTAGAGTCAATGTAAAAATTAGCAAATTTCGACAAGATAATAAGATAATAATTTTTTTATAACTCCTATGTAAAAAAATGATCCCAATAATTAGATACATTAATAATTATACATTTAAGTATTTATAAATAAGTAATATAGTAAAGTTAATTATATTGTTATTTCAAGTTTATAAATATTATTTTACTTAACTTACAAATTCATTGACATGACATTTTCTAATGAATTTTATATTGTTGAAAATATTTTTTTTGTCTTTTGATGAACGTTAAAAATTCGAACCGAAAAATATCTCTATAAATTAATAATATTGATTAATTAATAACTCTGTAAATTAATAAAATTTTGAAATCACAACATTATTAATTTATAAAGGTTTTACCGTAGTGTACTAATAATCTTCCTTTTCTCACTAGTAAAAAAAATAAAATAGTACAAAAAGTTTAATACTGTTATAAACTATGGTGAGATTTATGTGATAAAGATTATATATTATGATTAAAAAAAAAAAGCCTCGTTTTGCACCCAAAAAAAAAGCTAAGAAAAAAACAGATATAGAACCCAGAAAAATCATATAGACCCAACTTTTTTTTTAAGGAATGTTAAATTATATTTACATAGAAAAAAAATTTGTTATTTCTATTACATCATTATTTTTGAAAGGAGATAAAATAGTCAAGTTACAAGAGCTTCTTCATGTACTTTGGACGCGATTATATAAAACCAACATTAGCCTCACTGTTTCTCTGTTTTCTTCTTTCATGATAATGTTTCTCAATTATATAAGATAACTTTTTTGCAAACTAATAATATTCTTCTACACTAAGTAGCAAAAAAAAATGGAGATCATCAGCTTAATTTGTATGGTTTCCCTTTTTTGTATATGTTCTACAGGCATTTATTACGGATTATTGTTGTTTATTTCTTAAAAAAGAAATGAAAACTCGATATATATATATAACATGCAGTCAAATGTTTACATATACATAAAAATCCTATCAAAACAAAAGAACAAAAGAGAAATTGAAAAGACAAAAAGAAATGGCTAAGGGGGTACTACTTTGTAGCTTGATCATTTTTATGATGATCACCATGGTGATTTCAGTAGGTAATAAACATTCTATGATCATATTTTACCAAAATTTTAATTATTTCTTTGTATTTGCGTTTGATTTCTCAAATTTAATCAACAATCTTAAACAGTTTTGAAAAAGCAAAATTAGTTGTAAACTCCAACCAAAAATTCATTGTTTGTTTGCAATTTGACATTTGTATGTAATATTCTTTAAAAGAAAGTCTTTATTTATCAAATAGAGATAGTTTTTTTTTTAAAAAACCTATAACATACAAGCGCAAACACAATTGACTCAAACAATTAGCGATGTTTTAAAAAATAAATTTATCAACTAAGGCATAATTAAAACTAAATTATGCATTTTATTGAAAAGATTTCAATATTTTTGATCAAAATAGTTTTGTTCAATATTGCTGCTGACTCATCCATTATTATTATTTCAGAAAATCTAAAACCAGTTGCAAGGAAATTTTTTCCTCCATGTGTCTTACAAACCGATAGGGCATGTGGCCACAACGAAACATATTGCCTAAATTTTTGCTATAGTCTTGTCTATCCCTTTGCAAAATGTAAAGCAATCGGTTGCGAGTGCGCATTCGGACCCGACAACAAAACATGCAAAAGAAGCTGAATGCAAAATCAATATCAATTGCATGTTCCCGAAAATTCAAGTTCAATTGATTATTTAAAAATTAAAATTGATTATTATAGTTGATGAAGTGATTATCAATAAAAGAAGTTGATTCCTACCCAAAAAAAAAAAAATTATAGTTCTTGGTGGTCGAGGTAAGCAGAAGAAAAGAAGTTGATGGTGAATGTAGGAGTGGCTGCTCTTATTATCTTTGCTCTTGGAGCTTATGTTTCTTATACCTTTTGCTCATCTTCTTCTTCATCTTAATATTCTTCGCCTCCTTCTTCTTCATCACCTTCTTCCAAACCAGAATGATATCTCTTTAAAGAAGAAGTTGTGTGAAGGAGAGAGAGCTTTTATACTTTGTAACTGTGCTATATTCTGAAATCTAATAAAGGTTGGTGATGTCATCATATTTAAAGCATACAGTATGTATTTTTAGCACAAAAGTGATGCTAGAGAAAACATGTTAAAAGATAATTAAGATTTCTCTATAATTGTTTTGAATTATTATAAGATGAAATCCAAATACCAATTTACAAAAAGAAAACCTTTTTCAATTATAAAATCACATATATATTAAGAAAGTTCACATGTTGAGAATTTCTTTTAAACTTGGTGCTTATGTGTTCTTTTAACTCTCTTTGATTGTTGTTCTATAATATTTGACTGGATTTTTTTTTTTTTTTTTTTTTGGATTTTGATACACACTACTTATGGTTAGTTTAACTGTGTCTGTGCTTCCTCGTGATTTTGAGTAAACTGATAGTGTGGTGGTGTGACAAGAG
Source organism: Alliaria petiolata (assembly GCA_020283515.1). NCBI lineage: Eukaryota > Viridiplantae > Streptophyta > Magnoliopsida > Brassicales > Brassicaceae > Alliaria > Alliaria petiolata. The sequence goes on along the minus strand of JAHZTW010000003.1, from coordinate 91,459,737 downwards.
ATTTTACATAATATGGTGGTATGAAATAAGAAAAATGACTAATCTGCGGTAAATATTAGGGTCCTTGTTGTTTCTATCATTTGTCCTTGAATACTCTCAATAAGCCTGAACAAAAGAAAGAGCCCGGTCCGGAAACAGTAGACAAATGAAATGATGGCGTCACGGGATTGTTCTACCCGAGACGTCGTCGTTTCATTGGTTACGCTGCGGAACAGTTCTCGGATGATGAGTACGAGTGTGAATTCGAGGAACATAAGGTTCGGCTTTTGTTCAAGTTGGTGATAAATGGAATCATTAGCCTTCTGATTTTTGAGAAGCTGGAACTTTTGGGGCATCTTTCTTCAGACATTTAGATTGAATTTATGTTGATGTTCACCATATTGATCTTCAGATGACAAACTTTCTCACAATCACCATATTGGTTTTGTTCGGTTTATGGGGTACAAAAATATGTTTTCAATTAGTTTATAAGGAAATTTAGTTTTGTTTCAGTGAGAAATATCGGTTTTAATAACAATACTTATCTCGCTTTTGAGTATTTGTTGAATAAATTGAATTTTCTAAAGTTGAAGGTTTTTTTTTAAGAAACAAAGAGATAATTGAAGCTGCAAACAATAAAGAAGATTGAGTAAGAAGAGGAAGTAGCAAGAAAGAAGAAGAGAAATGATGAAAGTCTTTTTGTGAAACCAAAATATATAGTTTTATTCAAAGAAATCGTATGTTCTTATGAATCAAATCTATACTACTATTTAAGAAGATAAAATAAAATAGTCAATAATAGTATTTGAACGAACAACAACCTCATCGTGCTCAATGAATGATCCATGGCAAATAATTTCTTTTTTTTTATGCTCCTTACATTGATTAACTCTCATTAGACGTGTTCGTTTTTTTTTTTTTTTTTTTGATCAAAAGGGTGTATTTCATTCCATAATTTAGGTTGGGCATGGGCCTATATTATATGCAGACAAGGCCTGCTTGGCAATCTGGTCTGCTTCTAAATTAGAAAGCCGACTAATATGCAAGAAAAAGATGAACTCGAAACGTCGAGCCATAGAGGTGATGTCGGAGACAATTCCGTGCAGCTCTGAGAAGTCTGTGATTGCTTTAATCGCTTGGATCGCTTGGCCGGAATCTGATTCCACCTGAAGTCTAGTGAAGCCTCGGGTCCACGCATCTTCCAGCGCAGCCCTGATCGCCAAGCTTTCAGCCATTAAAGCCGAACGAACGGCCGTGGCTATTTGGCTTTTTTGGGAGATCCCTTGATCTACTCCCTTTGAGAAAATCCATCCCAAACCAGCGACTTGGTCGGCTGTTTTCCAGGCTGCATCCGTCCTGCATGTAACACAGGTATTGTCTTTCGGCTTTTGTTCTCCTGGTTTTGCAATTTGGACTACAGACTTCTTTGTTTGTGCTTCTGTCCATTCTTTTACTCCTGTGATAGCTTTGAGGATGATTTCCTCAGCCGTAAACTGTTGTTCCTTGAAGATTTTGTTGTTCCGTGCTATCCATATAGATAAAATACCGCTAATGTAATATTACGGTTATAACCCTTTGTAATCCTATTGTACACTTATATATAAGTACACCCATAATATCAATAAAGACAGAGGATTCCATTCTATTACATGGTATCAGAGCTGTCTTTTTTTTATAAAAAAAAACCTAAGCGGCGCCTCCCTCTCTTTTAGATCTCTCTTCTCTTCCCTTTCGTTCTCTTTCAAATCTCTCTCTCTCACATTTTTGTCTTTATCTCCATTATCTACTTTTCTCTTTCTTCTATTACTTTTCTCCTTTTTCGATGGCTGCCCTCAATGAACCAAGGACAGAGAAAGCCTTTGGCGTTACTCACATCAAGTCTTACATCCCTATCACTCTCGACATGGCCACAATGAACTACGATGCTTGGCGTGAATTTTTTGAGACACACTGTCTCACCTTTGGTGTCTCTGGCCACCTTGACGGCACATCCATCGCCGCCAATCCTGAAGACACACCATGGAAGGAACGTGACGGTCTTGTCAAAATGTGGATCTACGGCACCATCTCAACGTCCTCTTGGATACTGTTCTGAAAACGCGCTGCACCGCCAGAGAGTTATGGAACACAATCGAGAACCTTTTTCGTGATAACAAAGAGGCTCGAGCGATCCAGCTTGACAATGAGATGCGATCCCTTACCATCGGCGACTTGTCGGTTCACGATTATTGTCAGAAACTAAAGACCCTCTCAGATCTGCTTCACAACGTCGATACGCCTGTGATCCAGAGAGCTCTCGTGATGCATCTGCTCAATGGCCTGTCAGAGAAGTTTGATAACATCCTCAACGTCATCAAACATCGCACACCTTTTCCTTCCTTTGCTGAAGCTCCCTCAATGCTGATCCTAGAAGAGCAACGGCTAAACAAGCCAGCAAAGCCATCTGCTCCGCAATTCAACAACTCTTCTTCTTCGACGGTGTTATACGCATCTCCTGCTTCTGCACAACCACAACAGAATACTCACAACTATTCTACTCACCGCAGTAACAATAACAACAACTATCGTGGCAGAGGCAGAGGAAGATACAACAATAAAAGGGGGCGTGGTAGGTACAATAATCAGTGGACCAATTGGACACCTCAGCAATGGCAGTCTCCACCTCCACAATGGCATCAACCACTGCGTCCTCAATGGCAGTCTCCACAACAACCTCAGTGGTCAAATCCCTCACAGGCGGTGTATCACGTCTCCACTGCCCCACCGTCGAATGCCGGAATACTTGGCTCCTCCCCAAACATGAATGGTGCTACAGCTCCAGTCCAAACTCTGACGATTCCTCAATCATTACAACAAGCGTTTAGCACAATGACTCTGACTGAACCTAATGACTCGAGTTGGTACATGGATACCGGAGCTACAACACACATCACATCGCAGCCAGGTACTCTACGTTCTTGTTTTAATCCGAGTATCTTTCCTTCGGTAACGGTCGGTAACGGATCTTCTCTTCCCACAACCTCCATTGGTCATACTTTTCTTCCCTCAAATACTCGTCCTCTCCATCTTCAAAATGTTCTTGTTTGTCCATCAATCATCAAAAATCTAATCTCTGTCCGGCAATTCACTACTGACAATTGGGTTTCTATTGAATTTGATCCCTTTGGTTTTTTTGTCAAGGATTTTCGCACACGGATTCCACTTCTCCGATGTGACAGTGCCGGACCATTATACTCTGTCTCTTCTTCGCTGCCACAACCACCTTCTCATCAAGCTCTCGTTTCATCCATTCCCTCATTTAATACATGGCATCGTCGTTTGGGACACCCGGGAAACACTATTCTTCAACAATTAATTTCTTCTGGTTTTATTCATTGTACTAAACCCGACATGTCCCCGTGTCACGCTTGTCAGCTAGGGAAACATGTTCGGCTCCCATTTCAAACTATTGTTTCTTCTGTTTCTCAGCCATTTGAAATCATTCATTCAGATGTATGGACCTCTCCGGTTCCAAGCAACAGTGGAATAAAATATTACGTTATCTATCTTGATCATTTCAGTCATTTTCTACGGGTTTTTCCTTTAAGACGTAAAAGTGAAGTTTTCTCTACTTTCTTACACTTCACTTCTTTTATCGATAATCAATTTGGCAAAAAGATCAAATCACTACAATGTGATAATGGGGGTGAATATAATAATCTTCAATTTCTTAATCACCTTGCATCTCAAGGAATCACCCCACGTTTTTCTTGTCCATATACATCCCAACAAAATGGTAAAGCGAAACGCACTCTTCGCACCCTTACCAACTCAATCCGATCTCTTCTTTTTCAAGCAAATATGCCTCCTACTTACTGGGTGGAAGCCTTACATATGGCAGCCCATCTTTTCAATATTTTGCCATCATCATCGATCAATAATGAAATCCCATTCACAAAACTTTTTGGGAAACCAGTCTCCTATGATCACTTACGAACATTTGGTTCTCTTTGCTATCCTAATCTCCTTTCAACATCAGCTCACAAATTGTCCCCTCGTTCCACTCCATGTGTTTTCCTTGGATACCCAATTCATCACAAAGGATATAGATGTCTTGATCTCAACTCCAAAAAGATAATTCTCTCAAGACATGTCATTTTTTATGAAAATAATTTCCCATACTCATCTGTTGTACATGACCCTGAAACACCTCCCACACTAAATACTTCACCTCTAATACATTCTCCCCTTCACCAAAATCTTCTTTCATCACCCCCTATTCATACGGCAGCAGCTCCATCGGAACCTGCTCCGGCTCCTCCACCTCGCATCACTCCACAACCTGCCGTTGTCGCAAGAGCTCCACCAGCTCCCAAACCAGTGGTTCCTCACACTATGGCAACAAGGAGTAAATGCGGCATTAAAAAACCTCGTAAACCCTTCTCTCTTCTAATAGAAAAAGTTTCTCCTCTTCCTTCATCTTGCCAAAAAGCCTTAGAAGATCCAAACTGGAATGGTCCCGTTAATGAGGAATATGATGCTTTAATTAAAACAAATACGTGGAGCTTGGTTCCGCGACCCTTTGCTGCTAATATTGTGAATTCTATGTGGTTATTCAGGCACAAGTACAATGCAAACGGCAATCTCACACACTACAAGGCTCGGCTAGTGGCAAACGGAAAATCGCAACAAGTTGGTATCGACTGTGACGAGACGTTTAGTCCTGTTGTGAAGCCTGCCACGATTCGCCAAGTTCTAGATTTGGCCATCAAACGTGACTGGCCGCTAAAGCAGCTGGACGTCAAGAACGCATTTCTGCACGGCAACCTCGACGAAACAGTGTATATGCATCAGCCACCTGGGTTCCGAGATCCAACAAAACCAGATCATGTATGTCTACTTCATCGCTCTCTCTACGGCCTTAAGCAAGCTCCCCGTGCATGGTACAATCGCTTTGCACAATTTGCCCATAAAATTGGATTTAAACAAAGCCTCTGCGACGCGTCTCTGTTCGTTCACAACACGCCAGTCGGTCTCGCATATCTTCTTCTCTACGTAGATGACATGATCCTCACAGCATCTTCTCCTGCTCTCCTTGACTCTACCATCACATCTCTCAACTCTGAATTTTCCATGACCAACCTGGGTGACGTTCATTACTTCCTTGGATTAAGAGTGACACGTAACAAAGATGGCCTCTTTCTTGATCAACAACGATATGCAGCAGAGATTCTTCTACGGGCTGACATGACGACATGTAACTCATGCACCACACCCGCAGATACACACAGCAAATTAGCAGCCACTGACGGACATCCAGTTGCTGACCCAACACTCTACCGCAGCCTCGCGGGAGCTCTACAGTACCTCACTTTCACACGTCCGGATATAGCTTTTGCAGTCCAGCAAGTGTGCCTCTATATGCATGATCCACGAGAATCACACCTCAATGCACTCAAACGCATAATCCGATACATCAAAGGTACTCTTCATCATGGCCTTCAACTCTACTCTAACTCCAAATCAGGTCTCGTTGCTTACTCCGACGCCGATTGGACCGGCTGTCCCTCAACACGACGCTCAACCTCTGGTTACTGTGTTTTCCAAGGAGATAACCTCATTTCTTGGTCTTCAAAAAGACAACAAACTGTCTCACGATCAAGTGCGGAAGCTGAATATCGCGGCGTCGCTAATACTGTGGCTGAGACAACTTGGCTTAGAAATATGCTCCTCGAACTCCACTCCCCTGTCTCAACCGCAACGATCGTGTATTGTGACAACATCAGTGCTGTGTACCTGTCATCCAACCCGGTCCAACATCAAAGAACGAAACATGTCGAGATTGATATACACTTTGTCAGAGAACGCATCAAAATCGGCCACGTTCGCGTTCTCCATGTCCCGACTTCACAACAATATGCCAATATCTTCACAAAGGGTCTCCCATCCCCAACATTCACTGAATTTCGCTCCAGTCTCAGCGTTCATCCGAACCCAGCTTCGACTGCGGGAGAGTGATAAAATACCGCTAATGTAATATTACGGTTATAACCCTTTGTAACCCTACTGTACACTTATATATAAGTACATCCATAATATCAATAAAAACAGAGGATTCCATTCTATTACACATATGAACCAGGTAATCCAAGAAGCCAGTGGTGTAGTTGCGATACGGGGGAGACATATATTGATAATCACCACCAATTAAGGTGTGTTGGCAAAAAAAAAAAGATTAAGGAAGTACATTTAAAATTTTTGTATGTCTATTTATCAAAAAAAAATTTTGTTTGTCTCAGTTCTTTTCCTCGGCAATTAGTAGGACACATGTATAGTCATTAGTTTCAGGTTAACAACATGTAAATTTAAATATTAATGTTAACTATAATCATAGTATCAAAGAACTGAAAAGGCAAATTATGTATATAATATTTGGATAATAAATTCAACACATCTCAAAATTTAACGAAACACATAGTACATAGCCATTTAAAAAAAAAAAAAAAAACTCAATATATTCTTATCTTAAATTATATATTTTTATACAGCATAATTTTGTTTTTCAACTTATTCATCCGTGCAAGGCACGGGGCTTAATACTAGTATATGGATAAATCATATACACTGTAACAGACATTTAAAAGATTCTCCCAATGTTGCTAAAACCGAAATCAGCGAGGTTGAAGAACAGAGTCAGTCACCTGAGGGACCGAGGACGATCCAACTGCTGCTGCTCGATGTCTTACTCTGGACGACGAACCATCCTCGAGAGGCGGCTTTGGCAGAAGGGTTATCTCTGATTCGCTTCCGAGCATCAGAACCACCCAAGACATGGTTGGTCTGTCCTCCGGATTCCCTTGCACGCAAGCCAGCCCAATTATCACGCATCGTAGAACTTGCTCTGGACGATAGGATGTTGAGGAATCTACCACCATGTTCGGATCTACCATCTCTAGCCCTTTTCCCTCGCTCCAGTTTCTCCATATCTGTTCATTGAGATCAAAAAGCTTCATAGTTAGTTATAAATCTCGAGATGGTAGAGTTGCTTTTTAGGCTTACGAAGCGGAGGAGACTGTCGCCGTCGTTCAGCCTCGAAAACTCTCTGGTACTCTTGCCACTGACAATCTCAAGAAGCAAGACCCCAAAGCTGAAAACATCGGATTTTACTGAATACAGCATAGACAATGCGTATTCTGGTGCCATGTAGCCGCTGGATTTAAGGAAGGAAGAGAGAGAAAAAAAAGGATGAAACGAGAGAAACAGTTTCAAGGGCGAAAACTAAATAATGAGGATCTTTGTTTGCTTACTAAGTCCCGCCCGCTGAAGTAGCATATCCTTCCGTATCGTCCCCGTGAAGGATCTTGGCCATACCGAAATCCGAAATCTTTGGGATCAGGTCTCTACCAAGCAAAATATTGCTGGCTTTGATGTCGAGGTGGACGATCCGACACCTAGAATCTTGGTGAAGATATAAAAGTCCTCGAGCAATACCGTTGGTGATGTCGAATCTCTGATCCCAATTCAGAATAGAGCTCCGGGTTGTGCCTGTGAAAAAGGATCACAAAACCAATCCGATCAGCTATTTGTTTGTTTGCTTTGTAATTAAAAAAACAAGAAGAAGAAGAAGAAGAAGAAGCGAGGCACTAACCGAAGAGATAAGTGTCGAGGCTTGAGTTTTCTAGGAGCTCATAGACCAGAATCTTTTCTTGGTCGTCATAGAAATATCCGAGCAGGCGGACCATGTTAACGTGCTGAAGGACCGAGATTAGACTCACTTCCGTGTGGAATCCCTCAATCCCAGCAGCTGAGTGCTTCTTCAGCCGTTTCACAGCTATCGCTTTCCCGTCAAGCAACCTCCCCTGCCACCACGGATTGTGTAACTAAAAGAGAATCTACATTTTTTTTTAAATCTAATTAGGGTTAAAATATTTTTACCTTGTAAACGACACCGAATCCACCTTTGCCTATTTCGTTAGCAACTGAGAAGTTGTCGGTGGCTTCGGCTATGAGGTCAAAGTCCATGAATGCTGATTTCGACTCGTCAATTACCTCCACCGGTAGATGATCTTGGTTATTTTCTCGTCGAGTGGTCACTGTTTCCATTCAGACAAAGAATCAAAACAACAATATGTAAAAAGAGCTTTGTAGTTTGAAGTAATTAAGAAGAAGAAGAGAAATTAATATACCAAAACCAGCCGCAGTTCTTGCTCTTGCAAGCTTGCTTCTTTTCCAGAAACTTAGCAAGACGGCGCCTAGAAGAAGCAAGGCGCTCGCTCCGGTAGTGAACGCAATGATCCGTTTCTTCTTGCTCCTCTTACTTCTCTCTTCCCCTGAACAACAAAATATCAAAGATTCGTTATCAAAACAAAAAACTATCGAGGATTGATAAACAAACAATACTTCATTATATAACTAAACAAGTACGGATTTCAGCAGCCGCCGTTCTGACGTAGAGATCCTGGCCTTGGTCGGTGCTGTAACGTCGAATATCCAGCAGGTCTCCCGTCCATATAGCACAACCCGATCCGCCATTTGGCATGGCCGTGTTTGCAAACGCTGTGCAGTTGCAATCAAGAAGGCACTTCTCTTCACATTCCTTAAATTCCATTTCCCGGTGGACAATAGTCCCCGAGCCAAAAAACGGAAGTTTCATTTTCGTAAGCCACTGAAACTCAATATCCGTGCAGCTCGGCGGTGATTTCCTCACGCACCCTTCTTGGCTCTGCCGAAACCCTCTGAAACAAGCACAAGTGGGAATCGGGTCCGCGAGACAATACGAATTGCCTCCGCATCGATTGTAAGAATCACATTCTTCAGAGGGAGAGGTCATTGACATGTTCGTCCATGCTCCCAACTCTAACCACAGCAAATAGCCAAATAAGGACAATGTCAGAGCGCCGACCTCGGTATTCGCTCGTACTTGCAAACTGTACCCGAGTTTTTCGTAGTTGTATCTTGTGTTGTAGGCAGGGTCCATGCGGTATATATCCCGCTCATCCTCCGATACAAAAGTCTCCACATAACCATTCCCCGATGCTGGTATTTCTATACCGCAGCTATATCGACCACTCGAAGGATCATCAAAGCCTGACCATGACGTCAAGATCCGTTGTCGGCCTGGGGAACCAGACCCAAACTCCATACCCGGGAGTAGGGTATTTGTCGGGTGTTGGAAGCTCTGCCATACAATCTTCCGGTTGCTGTTGTTGGAGTGCCTTAGCACGAAATTTCCGTTGTCGAGGAGCTCTGCCACCGTAGTTTCAGCAGTAGCTTCGCTATTGGTTTGCCACACAATGCCTCCAGATTGGTTGAGGAGGACGAGGTTAGAATTGAAGATCTTAAGGATTCCTGTGGAGCTAGGGAGCGGTTCGTCCCTGTTCGCAACCCATATCGATCGTAAGAAAGGTAAGCATCTATCTACTCTATATTTTTTACACAAGACCGGCTATTTAAATGGGAATCAAACGGAGAATAAGGAGCTGTAAGACAATATTTACCTGCATATTTGATGCAATATCCACGCCATAACCACTTGGTCTTGGCCGCCGCACGTGGTGCATTTGGTTGGTTTCGCGCCTGAGCCTTGGCAAGTCAAAACGAAACACAAGAAACACAAAGAGAAGAATTCAAATCACGGGTTTGATCAAGCATGGAGAACATATGCAAACCATTTATAGACAAGTACCGAATAGTAATCCTAGAATCGCACACAATCAGCCAAAAGCAACCAAGATCATAATAAGTTGAGGTATCCGCATTCTGCAGAGGGAAGAAAATAGGAGCACGTACTGCATCAGCTCTAGCAGTGAAGCGAGCTCCTCTGCGAGGATGCACATTTTCCCGTCATCTACACGAAGGTCAAGGAACCATGTGCCAACATATTCGACCTAGAAGAGCTCCCAAACAATTTATCTGGCTCGTGGAACTGCAAGCCTGTGAAAACAAAAACCTTTAATGCCATTTCGGATATGTAACTCTTCCAAAAACTTATCTTTTCTTGTCTCGTTGTCCAAGGACTACTCATAAAAGCGGTCAAACTCTCAGTCTAGAAAGCACATAATACTAACTTTACTGGTAATTCTACCAAGGCTAATCGTAAGATGCACAATGCCAACAAACCAAACTTGCTTTAACATCACTATGCCAATATTTCTACCAAGGCTAATCGTAAGACGCACAAAACTTGCTTTAACATCACTATGTCAAGAACTTATTCCAATCCAGAGACTTTGAAACAGAGAAGCTTACTTTTGTTGACGACTTGATTCGACTCTGCTCGGATGATAATAAGCTCTCAGTGAAAACTGAGGACGAATATTCCACTGAGCAACACATGTACTTCCAAATTGTATTAGAGCCATTTCAGCTCTATACAAATCACACACTCCCTGCAACACCCCAATTCAGTAGCTTTCTTACTCTACAAATGGATAAAGCCATCACAAACCAATAACTGATTAAAAAAAAACAAACAAGACAATCTTGAGAATTTATCACATACTTTAAACAAAGCTGAATAATAAGATTTTTCAATTTCACATGAAAATAAATCAGAAACCATCACGAAACAGACGAATCTCTTCTTCATCATCCAGTAAACCAAAAAGGCAAAATCATTTCTATAGAAATCCGAGCTGGGCAGGAAACTAAGCGGCGGAAATTTTTCCGGGCCGATTCTATAAGCCGCAATTTCGCTATTTCCGCCGGAAAAATAAACAGTCCGAGAAAAGGGAAATATATCGAAAACGTCGTTTCAATCGGAAAAAGAAAAAAGGAAAGAGAAGAGAGATAGAGATGAGGGAATACAGAGATCTCTCTGAAGTGGAGGAATCTAGTCGAAGAAGGTGAATCTCTTACCGACGACGACGACGGGAGAGGGAAGAGAAGAGCGTAGAGAGAGGTGAGAAAGAGAAAGAGATGAGAGAGAGAGAGAGAGAGAGAGAGAGAGAGAGAGAGAGAAGATACGAATGAGAGGAGGGAGCGTATCCCTTTTCTTATTTTTAAATTTCTTTATTTACATTTTTATTTGTTGTCGACCATTTCATAAATTAAAGCCCAACTGAACAAAGCAGAAAAAGTACGGTTACAAGGCCCAATTAAGCCCACGTGTACACATGATGACGACATATGAATGGAAATCGCAGAGCGCTAAAGCATACAAAGAAGAATCATGGATTTAGTGAGGGAATTAAGTTTTAAAAATGTTCATATCAAATCTGAAATTAGAATTGGACAAACGATTCGGAAAAGAAAAGAAAAAAATGATTATTCTGTGTACAAGTAAATGGCCTTTTGTATATCTCTAAAAGCCGTCTCTTTCTCCTCTGTCGCTAAGAGCATCTCCATTAATGTTTTAATCTGTTTCTAAAGAAGTTCTTAAGAAAAAAAATAAAGAAATTAATTGGTTAAAATAGAAAATAGTTTAGAAACGTATCTTCGTTAAGATGTTTTAGAATTGTTTAGATACGATGATGTGTCAGTTTTTTTTTGGTTTGGTTAACTTTAACAAAAACCAAAAAAAAATTGCCCATTCTCTTCCATACGAAGACGAGGGATAGCGTAGAGTCTCTGGCGGAGAGCGACAGCGCGTTTCATTGGAATCCGACCATGCGATTTCTACATCTCTCGAGAGGACTCGTCACTGCCTCGTTCTGCTAACGAGAATAGACGGAATTCAGCGCCGTCACGGAAAACACAGGAGCTGTGGTGCGGCGGATCCTCGAGAAGCTTTCTCCGGAAACCGCCGATAAATGACTTTGTTTCTCCCAGGACCGTTATATCTTCCACATTCTCAGATCTGATGGGCTTACCTTTCTCTGTATGGCCAACGATACCTTCAGAAGTAAAGCCTTTTTCCCTCCTTTTCACATTCTCTCAATCGTAATCTCTATGTATGTTCAGTAGAACTAAGGTCTAAATCCACAATTCATAGGGCATGTTCGTTTTTTGCATCCAGATGCTGCATCTGGATGCAAATGCTCAAATGTTGTTTGTTTGAACACTTTATAACCAGTATCCGGATGCTGCATTTCGATGCAAAATTCAAAAATTCTAAAAATCTGGATATTTGAGATGCTAGAAAAAGTAGAGTTTGGATGCAAATTTTGCATCTCAAAAACCAAAAGATTAAACCGCAAAATCACGTTTTCCCACAAAATCGCAAAATCACATTTTCCCACAAAAACCATAAAATCATGTTTTTCCGCCAAAACCATAAAATCATATTTTCCCAGCAAAACCGCAAAATCACGTTTTCCCGCCAAAAACGCAAAATTGCATTTTTCTCGACAAAACTGCAAAACTTTGTTTTCCCGCCAAAACAATAAAATTGTGTTTTCTCGCAAAAACAGCAAAATTGCGTTTTCCCGCCAAAATCGCAAAATCATGTTTTCTCCACAAAACCGCAAAATCATGTTTTCCCGGCAAAACCGCAAAATCGTGTTTTTCCGCCAAACCGCAAAATCGCGCTCTCCCGCAAAAACCGCAAAATTGTGTTTTCTCGCCGAAACAGCAAAATCACGTTTTCCCGCCAAAACCTTAAAATTGCGTTTTGCTGTCAAAACCGCAAAATCGCGTTTTCCACACAAAACCGCAAACTCACGTTTTCCTGCCAAAATCGCAAAATCGTGTTTTCCCGTCAAAACCGCAAAATCACGTTTTCCCGCCAAAACCGCAAAATCGTGTTTTTCCCCTAAAACAGCAAAATCACATTTTCCTGCCAAAACCGTAAAATTGTGTTTTCTCGCCAAAATAGCAAAATCACGTTTTTCCGCCAAAACCGTAAAATCACGTTTTTCCGCCAAAACCGTCAAATCGCGTTTTCCCGTCAAAACCGTAAAATCGCGTTTTCGCGTCAAAACCGCCAAATCGCGTTTCCCATCAAAACCGCAAAATCGCATTTTTCTGTCAAAACCGCAAAATCGCGTTTTTTCGCCTAAACCGTGAAATTGTGTTTTCCCTTGTAATCACGTTTTCCCGACAAAACTGTAAAACTTTGTTTTCTCGCTATAATTGCGAAATCGCAAAATTACGTGTTTTCGCCAAAACCGTAAAATCGTATTTTCCCACAAAAATCATAAAACCGCAAAACTGCGTTTTTCTCAAAAAAATTTAATATTTTATCTTTTTCTGTTTTTAAAAATTTACTAGTGTATTTTTTTAAAAGATATTAAAATTAAATAAGATTATTAAAACTTAAATTTAAAAAATTATTTAAATATGTTAATTATTTAATTCCAAACGCTGCATCTGGATGTTGTTCCAAAATCAAAAATGAACATAATAGTTTCAGATGCAATATCTGGATGTAAAAAGCAAAATCAAAAACGAACATTATTTAAATGCAGCATCCAGATGCAGCGTCCAATGCAACATCTAGATGTAGCATCCAACTACAAAAATGAACATGGCCTTAAAGAAAAGCAATAGAAATTTAGAAATCATTCTCGAAAACTACCCAAAAACTCTTTATATAACCAACAAAGTCTCATTCTTCTTCCATCACTCAAAACCAAACACAAAAAGGGGAAAAAACCATTTTAAATTTAAAAAAAAAAAAAAAAAGTATGTCTCCTCTTCTTGCCCATCTCATCCTCTACTTACTTCTCTTGACGGTGGTTACCGGAGAAATTCTCCGACCAAGAAACGTTTCTATGGATTTTGAAGTCTTTGTAACTGATTCCGAGTTTTTTGTTCGCTATGGCTTTGAAATTATGTGAAATTTGATTTTACGTTTGAATCGTTAGGGAGGATTTCATTTTCGTATTTGGAAGAAATTCATATGAGGTTTTAACTTTTGATTGCATGAATCTGAAGGCACTGAGTCACTGATCTTTTGTGTGGTTATAGGAAGTGAGAATCTGGTGTTTTGAAAGTTTGGTTTTGGCGGATTTCTTGACTGGTTGCTTATGTTTGCAGCTTCTGCGTATTTACCAACACTGGATTTGTATTCTCTGTAAATTTTAAAGTCCATGAATTTTTGATGAACCCTGCAAATTTGTTACATAAAAACAGAGAACTTGATAGGTGAGAAAGAAGAGAATCGATTAGGGTGATTGAAAATCTGAAGGAAGGAGATGGGAAGCAGCAATAGAAGCGGAGAACAAAAAAAGCAAATGGCAGAACTGAGCAAAACCCTTAAAGAAGGTGAGAGGATTGTGGAGCCTACACGTAGACCTGTACTCTCCGGAAACCCATCCAGATTCGAGCTGGCTATGTTCCAGAAGATGAAGTTGTCAAATATCAGTCCAAAGGTTCTCTGATATGGAGTCTTTATTCCCTCAACACTGTATTTTTTTCTTGGACTCGTTGTTTCACGTGAAAATGAATCGTTTGAATTTGATTTAACTCAGTATTGGTTGTGGATAGCGTGATTTCATTATATGTAGACTGTACCACCCTTAGGCCTTATAGCAACCTCATCAGTCATACTTTTATAAAGGTCTTAAAAATTAATTAATATATGAAAAAGTTAGAATATGTGGGGACATGTGGGTGCTTTTGTAGCAAATGAAAGGAAAACAAAACAAAAAAAATTATCTTCCAACTAGAAAGATGCCACATAAGAGATCTTCAAGTATCTTCATTGTCTCTCCATTCAGTGTCTCTCCAGAGACACGGTTCTCAACTATTCATTGCTTTTTTAATATTTATTAATCTAAAGACACCCCAAATATGTGCAATGGAAGTGGTCTTATATGCTTAGTTATAGTGCGCAGTCAAATGTTTTGCTCTTTATCTCGGGTTGAAAGTAGGGCATAAAAGGAAGTTAAACAGTTTATGTTCCTAATTTGCATTTTTCTTTGCAATAGATGAAGAAGGAGATGGCCTCACTTGGACCTCCAGGTTATGAACCAGATCCAACTCCTAAACCAAAGACTAAAGCTGCTAAGAGGAACGAACGTAAGAAAGAGAAGAGACTACTGGTATGTGTTTCAACTCTATCAATATGTAAGCTTCATATGAAGCTTCGTACTCACTTATTGGAACATGATTCCAAATTATCACCTCTGCAGGCTGCTGCAGAAAAAGGTAACAGCTCTGAGGATGGATCGGCTACTAATGTGGACAAGGTAGATGCAGTTTCCATTGTGACTCCAAGCAATGGATCCCAGTCTGTGAATGTATTGGTTTCTGGTTTGGAGGCTTTGGACGTTTCTTCAAATAATGGTATATCGCCTCGTACTTCGGACCTTGGAGAAGCACCAGCTTACGCAATGAATAATGAATTTCAAGGGTTTTGCATCAACACATGAATTTTTTATTTTTAAGAATCTCATTAAAGGTTCTACTAATGGAAGAGTAAAATATTAAGATTTCTTACAAAGATTCTTACAATTAAGTGATAGAAAATTTATAATAAAAATTTTGTTAAGAAACCCTAATGGGGTTCTCCAATGGAAATGGTCTAAGTATCTTCTAACTTGTCGATCAATTCCAATGATATAAGGCAACATCATTATAGATCGCAATCAAAATAGATGGTGTCAATGGTGTGGAGGATAGAGCTGGATTTTATGTCTATGTGAAATAGAGAGAGAGGAAGAGAAGAAAAAAAAAAACATACCCTTAATTGAGACGTTTTGTTTTTTCGGTATTTTACCATTGATTTTGGTTAGGTCTGGGAATTTGGTTCATTATCCGCGGGTCCCGCCCCGTTAGACCCGCCGCGGGGCGGGTGTGGGTCAAAAAAAATTTGTTTACAAAAAGGCGGGTTTTGCGGGGCGGATATTTTTAAAATGCGGAGCGGGTGCGGGTGTTTCAAAAAAATTTTGCGGGTTTGCGGGTTACCCGCTAATTTTTTTTTTTTTTTAAATGAAAATTATTAAAAAATTTATTGAAAAAATTATTAAAATTTTAAAATATTATGTAATATATGTATAAATTCGCTAATAAATTTTTTTTTATAATTTTAAATAAGTTGTATAGTTGTATATTTATATTTTGGATTTTTTTATTAGGATTTTTGTTTGTTAAAATTATACAAAATATATTTTTTATTTTTATTTAAATATTTGCGGGTTACCCGCAGGTATTCTTAAATTCAAGCGGGGCGGGTGCGGGTCAAAAAAAATTTGTTAAAATTTTTTGCGGAGCGGGTCGATGCGGATAAATAAAACTTAAAACCCGCTGCGAAGCGGGTCGGACGTGGCGGATCCGACCCGCAACCCATGCCTAATTTTGGTGAATCCTCTCTCTGTGAAAGAATAACGAAACCTTGTGCACGAGAAGGAGTAGAGAGGGAAGCCGGTCTCTTCAATGAAAGTGACCGAATCAGGATAAGAAAAAGAAGAAGAAGAAGAATGATGGAATCCGAATTGGGGTTTTGTGGATCGGCGAAAACAGGCGCCGAATTTAAAAAAGCAATTGCCATTTGAAAACTTCTGAATTATATGCAAATGGGAAGACGAGAGATTTAACTTTCAAAGAACAACGAAAAGAGTAGGTTAAGACCACAAACAAATTGATTACGTTTTTGTTTGGTCTATCTAGTTTTTTCATTAACTGATTTGTCAATTTCTGTGTTTGCTAACACAAAATAGCTCATGTGTCAGTCTCTCTTTTGTTATTATTATATTGTTGGTAATAATATAGAAATCCAAATAAAATGTTAGTCACATCTCCCAATTTGTTTGTATGTGTGGATGGTAAGTGTGGAAATTGGCGGAATACAGAATCTGTCAACTTTTTTTTGTTTTTTTTGTAATTTTTAGCTGAATCTAGCGGAATAACTATTAATATAAATGGT
Organism: Alliaria petiolata; assembly: GCA_020283515.1. Classification (NCBI taxonomy): domain Eukaryota; kingdom Viridiplantae; phylum Streptophyta; class Magnoliopsida; order Brassicales; family Brassicaceae; genus Alliaria; species Alliaria petiolata. Next base: position 91,443,032 of record JAHZTW010000003.1, on the reverse strand, counting down.
AACATAGTAATTACAGAATTGCGGAATTGCTGGAAAATATATTTAAAAATAATTAATAAATATGAATTAAGTTAATAAATATATGATAAAGTAAAATTGTTTTATTATATTATTAAGGTATTAAACAACATAAAGATACAATAAACAATTTTTTTAAAAAAATAGTTCTTTCTGTAATTTTTTATTTAAACAAAAAAACTTTAAAAAGTTATTTCTATTTTTTTAATCTAAAACAAACATGATTATATGCTATAATATGGTGGATACTTAATAATAATAATAAATCCCTAACATGGACAATAGGTACATATGAATAATTTGACAATATGTTTTTCAAAAAAATTATTTTGTTCTATTTGAATTGAATTTAAACACAGATAAAAGTTGGTTTCATATTTATTGTCAAGTAATTGTCATTACAAAAAAATTTGAGCCAGCTAAAAAATGAACAAAATTTCAACAATTCATCAGATAAATTCAGTTCATTCAACTGGTAATCACTTTTTTCAGCAGAAATTGTTTTTAATCCAACCATTACTCTGTTACCATTACTTTGTTTTGGATATTTTGCATAAATTTCGGATATTCGAAACCTATCTGAACCTAGGCGAAATCGAACCAAACTCGACCTACAAAATTTTTTGAATATGTCTTATACCGTAATTCTGAAATATTCAAAATCCAAAAAAAAACTGGTCTTGAATTTTTCGTACGACAACTACTATTTTTTTTTTGTGAAAATTCAGCTGATATAATTGGTGAATGTTTTTTGTTTTCAGCTTTATTTCCACTCAATTCAGTAATTATTGTGTAAACATGTCTGGAAACAAAATTAGCTAATTTGAAAAAGAAAAAAAATCAGCCAACAAAGTTCGGCTGATTATTGCTACTGGTGTATTTTCAACTGAATTTCCACAATTCCACAATTCCATTCTACAATTCTACAATTCTGCATTTCGTTTTAATATTCAGTGATATCATTTTCGAAATATGATATTGTTTTCAGATACAAATTTAAAACTTGTTTAAACTTTTCAAATTAAACTAGTGTTCTATCAACCTCCCTTTTCTCACTAGTAATAAAAATTAAAATAGTACCAAAAGTTTGAGACTGTTATAAACTATGGTGAGATTTATGTGATATAGTAATATAGATTCCCTATATATTATTTGAGAAGCATTTTTATAGAGTAACCTTACTTTTAAAAATATTTACAGTGTTGTCATTTTGCTGATGTGTCACCACGACATTTATTCTCACCAACCTTCTAAAAAAGACTTATTTCAATAAATTAATTACCTTATATGCTATTATTCATTTTTAATCCCCTATATATTATTTGAAAAACATTTTTATAGAGTACCCTTACTTTTAAAAATATTTACAGTGGTGCCATTTTGCTGATGTGTCACCACCACATTCATTCTCATCAACCTTCTAAAAAAGACTTATTTCAATAAATTAATTACTTTATATGCTATTATTCATTTTTAATTTTTAATATAACCAAAAAAATTATAATTCATTTTCTGTTATGATTAATTTCCAAAAAAATTCATAACCAATAATTTTATAAAAAATAATTAAACGAAATTAAAATTTACAGATAATTTATGATATACATAAAAATATAATTTTTTATTTTTAATATAACCAAAAAAATTATAATTCATTTTCTTTTATGATTCATTTCCTAAGTTTTATACAAAATAATTAAACGAAATCAAAATTTACTATGATTTAATATTATACACATTCAATTACTACTTTACTTAATTTTTTTTTTCTCTTATCAGAAAATATATTTTTTTAAACATACTGTATTGTTAACATAACAGCTTATTATATTAAAAAAATATTAGAATAAAATATTTTACTGTAGTTTAATTTTTAAATTATATAAAATTAAATAAATAATAAATTACTCACCCTGCGCAGGGCGCAGGTTATCACCTAGTTATATATTATATGATAAAAAAACCTCGTTTTGCAAAAAAAAAAAAAAAAAAAAAGCTAAGAAAAAAAAACAGAGATAGGACCCAGAAAAATCATATAGACCCAACATTTTTTTTTAAAGAATGTTAAATTATATTTACACAGAAAAAATTAAAAATAAAATTGTTACATCTACTACATCATTATTTTTGAAAGGAGATAAAATAGTAAAGTCACAAGAGCTTCTTGGTACTTTGGACGCGATTACATAAACCCAACATTAGCCTCTCTGTTTCTCTGTTTTCATCTCTCATGATAATGTTTCTCAATTATAGAAGATAATTTTTTTGCAAACTAATATATTCTTCAAGCTGGTGTCCCGTCGGTGGATGATATTACAAAAAATCTCTTAAAGCTGAACCCTAACAAAGCTCCGGGTCCTGATGGTCTATCATATGGGTTCTATAAGGCAAGCTGGGATATTTTTGGAGCAGAAGTCACCTCATCGATCAAACATTTCTTCCAATTTGCTTTCATGCCAGCTTCCACGAACTCTACGATCCTTGCTTTAGTCCCAAAACGGCCAGGTGCTTCAATGATCACTGACTACAGACCAATTTCCTGTCTTAACACCTTATACAAGATCGTCTCAAGGCTTCTGGTATCTCGCCTAAAACCTCTGCTCCCAACTCTTATTGGTCTGTTTTAGCAGGTGAACTTGTGAATGGATATCATAAAGAGAAAGGGCCTAGAAAAATCACCATCAAAGATGACATAGCCAAGGCATTTGATATTGTCTCCTGGGAATTTCTTTTCAACTGTCTCGAGGGTCTGATGTTGCCTCCTCAATATCTGAGCTGGCTTAAAGCTTGTATTTGTACAACAAATTTCACCATTGGCTACAACGGGACAGTTCAAGTATATTTCAAAGGCAAAAGAGGGTTAAGGCAAGGAGACCCTCTTTCTCCTTACCTTTTTGTTATAGCTATGAATTGTCTTTCGCTAATGCTAAATAAGGCAGCTGAGGAAGGCAAGTTTACATATCATCAAAACTGTGCTGGCTCTAAGCTTACCCATCTCTGCTTTGCTGATGACCTCATGATCTTCATGGAGGGTTCGTTGAAATCTGTTCATAATGTCCTACAAATTCTTTGAGAGTTTGAGCTAAGGTCAGGTCTTGCTGTGAGTGTTCAGAAGTCGAGTTTTTTTTCCGTTGGTCTCTCGCAGTCTGAGTCTAACCTCATCTCATTCACTATTGGTATGCCTCAAGAAACTGAGCATCAGTACCTGTGAAAGGTTAATTCATCAAGTAAAAACTAGGGTTACCTCTTGGAGTGTGAAGTCTTTGTCTTTTGCAGGGAGGCTTCTCCTCATCAAAACGGTGATCGCTGGCATTACGACTTTCTGGTGCTCCTCTTTCATTCTTCCTAAAGCGTGCATTAAGCGTATCAATTCTCTCTGTAGTGTATTCCTGTGGAAATGCGATATTGATAGTCATCACACTACAAGAGTCTCGTGGGAAAAGGTTACAAAAACAAAAAGTCAAGGAGGATTGGGAATTCGTGATCTTACCTCGTAGAATAGAGCGTGTTGCCTTAAGCTTATTTGGCTTATCTTCTTCCAGACGGGTTCTGTTTGGGTGGCATGGTATAGGAAGAGGTTTTGAAGGGCTCACTGAACAACTTCTGGATTGTTAAACCGCATAAAGATCGATCATGGCTGCCAAACAAATTACTAAAAGTGAGAGATGTTGTTCACCCATGGATCAAGCTAAGAGTTGGGAGTGGTCGAAACTGTAGGTTCTGATCTGACAACTGGTCTCCTTTTGGGAATCTTGATCGCTATCTTCAAGGTGGTCGGCATTACAGGTTTGGTATTCCCCATAATGCAGATTCGTGAAAACTGGAATATACCGATAAGAGCTTTGTGCTGGTTCGTTTTGGATCTAATTAACTATCTTAATTCAGTTGGGCTGGTATTGGTCATTTGCTCGTAACACTCTATAGCCCGTGGGCTTGTAATAATTTTCTTTTCTCTTGCAATTAATATGAAAGCCCTTTTTATAAATAAATAAAAACTAATCTATTCTTCTACACTAAAAGTAGCAAAAAAATGGAGATCATCAGCTTTGTATGGTTTCCCTTTTTTGTAACTGTACTACATGCATTTATTACGGATTATTGTTGTTTATTTCTTAAAAAAGAAATGAAAACTCGATAAATATAACATGCAGTCAGATGATTACCTACATAAAGAATCCTATCAAAACAAAAGAACGAAAGAGAAATAGAAAAGACAAGAAAAATGGCCAGGAAGGTACTACTTTGTAGCTTGATCACTTTTATGATGGTCACCATGGTAATTTCAACAGGTAATAAACATTATATGATCACTTAACCAAAACTTTCATTATTTTTTTTTGTATTTGCGTTTGACTTCTCAAATAAATCAACAATCTTAAACAGTTAAAAAAGAAAAATTAATTGTACAGAACAAGTCCAACCAAAACTTCATTGTTTGTTTGCAATTTGGCATTTGTATGTAATATTATTTAAAAGAAAGTCTTTTATTTATCAAATATGAGATTGTTTTTTTTAAACCTATAAAATACAAGCTCAAACACAATTGACTTAAACAATTCAAGCCAAACAATTACTGATGTTTTAAAAATGAATTTATTAACTGAGGCATAATTTTTTTTTTTTTTTTTTGACAACCTGAGGCATAATCAAAACTAAATTATGCATGTTATCGAAAAGATTTCAATATTTCTGTTCAGTATTTCTGTCAAAACATGCAAAAGAAGCTGAATGCAAATCAATATCAATTGCATGTTCCCGAAAATTAATGTTCAATTGATTATTATAGTTGATGAAGTGATCATCAATAAAATAAATTGATTAAAACCTTGTTTTTGTTGTTGTCGGATCTACGGCCCATATTTTGTTTTCACATAATTAATTGTTTATATACTCCTTCTCTTTCATTTTAAGTGATTTTCTAGCAAAAGCACAAAAATTAAGAAAACTACTTTTTTAAAAGAAATTTTCATTTAATAAAAAAATTGAAAACAATAAAAATAATAAAATAGCAAACTCTTCAACTTTTTCAACCAAAACCTTTTTAGTTATTGTATTAGATTAAAATAAATTAAAATTTTGCATTGATAAGTAGAAAAATCATTTAAAATGGGACAAAATAAAAATCCTTAAAAATCACTTATAATGGGACAGAGGGAGTATAAATATATATATGACCTACTTACTAATTAATTGGTTCATTAATATATTTTATATTTATAAATTGTAATAATTGTTTATATTTATTCTTTTAATTATTATTGATGACTTTTCAAGAGTGTTGTTACATATAAACACTATAAGGGCATGTGCATTGTACACTTTAAAAGTGGGTGTATAAAAATTATTTTTTTGATTAAATTTAAATAAGTTTAATGTTTTAAGACACTTTGGTTATGGAGACATGTCTAAAGCCCAAAAATAAATCCTATATTAGACACTTTTTATCAGTTTTGGATCTGTAATCTTAAGATTTATTATTTTAATAATGTTTAGACAAGCTAATTAGATCTCTCAAAGTGTGCAATGCACATGCCCTAATAGGATCTGTATATATGCGGATTTTTTAATTAGATATTTTAAATTCGTAAAAATAAATTGAAAACAAAATCGGATAATTTATAAGGAAAAAATAAAATTTAATTTTATTAATATTTCTAAATATATATGTTTTAATATTCTTATATGAATTATGTTTACTTCTAATGCTTTATATATATATATATATATATATATAATTATTTATTCTAAAATTTTAACGAATTATTTATCCTATTTTTATCATAATTAAAAACTATATTATGATCTGTGTATACGCATGTTTATAATAATAAAATTTAAAACACGTTAAATAATTTTTTAAAAATATAAAAAAAATCGGATCACTACTGAAAAAATATATGAAAAACACAAAATCTAAATCTAAGAGTTATTTATTTATTTTAATTCTCATTTATTTTTAATTAAAATATTCAAAGCACAGAATCTGTTGCGGGTCCTAAGCAACATTAACCATACTTCTCATATAGTTCATACACTTTATCAACTATCTTTTTCTGTTCCGTTGCTTTAAAAACTTGGATATGCAATTCGAATCATTCGAGTATGTTAACGATCTCCCATTAACTCTTTTCAAGCAAATAAAATCTCTCTTTCTCTTCACATTCATCTCCCGTATATGATTTCTCTGCTCTCTAGAGAAGTTATGCTTCTCAAGACTCGCATCAAAAGGATCTTTACATGATTATTGCTATCTTTCTCTTCATTGAGCTCATTATCGTTTAATACCACATCATTAGCATCCAGAATTTTTTTTAATTGAAATATATCCTAAAGAAATTATACTTCTCAAGACTCACATCAAACGCCTCTCTACATGATTGTTGCTATCATCTTTTTCATTAAGCTCATCATCATCTAATGCCATATCAATAGCATCAATTTTTTTAAATCGAAATAGATCCTTTTGTTTTATTTTCTTTTTCTTAAATTGAAATATATCCTAGTTAATTTATTTTACTTTTTAATCTAAATCGATAAATTTAACATTTTTTAATTTTTTTTGGAAATTCTTTTTTTATTTAAAAATAATATTTTACCGAGACGCATGTCAAAATCTAAATCGATAAACTTGACACTCTTTCTTTTTATTTTGTTTATTTTTCTTTTTAAAATAGATGTATTTCCTTTTTTAAGAATGAGTATAACTTTTTATTTATAATATATTTTAATAAAAACACGTGTCGAAATCTTATCGATTAACTTGGCATGTGTCGTGATCATGTGAATTAACTTTATATAATAAAAAAATATAAATAATATATTTATTTTGATGAGGCCCGGTTTAAAGCATGTGTTCATTGTGCATTTGCACAGGTTCCAATCAAAATTTTGTAGAATTTTCTTTATTTTTAGGGTCCAAATATTTTTATAAAACTACAAAACAGGACTCAAATTTATAAAAATATCATATAATATTGAGACCTGAGCTAGTCTTTAGCCATACTAACTTAACAAGATCCTGTCTTGCTTGGTCGTAGGGTCATGATTTCATTTACGTGGGCAGGGAGTATTCGTTGGCTTTTTTGCACATCCCATTTCGTGGAGTTTGGGAGGAATAGATCAAAGACTATAAGCTGTAAGGACTCTTCTGGTGCAGGCCCCATTTGGGGTTGTTTTTGAGTGAGGGAGATCCATGGGTCTCGCCACATTTGAATTGACTCGCCATTCCCCACTATCCATCGCTGTTTAACAAGCAGATTTCGACCAATCAGAACTCCAGTCCAACCATGAGAAGAAGTTGAATGTCGAGGGACCTCTAGGAAGATAATTTTTTTAACTATAATTAATATATTTTTACGGTTAACAGTTATTGTTTTTAACTGTTTATATGGTTACAATTTAAAAATAGTATGATTACAGTCTAATACGATTACGTTTTGATTTTTGTCATACCTAATAGAATCAAGAAACTTTCATAATCTAATATTAAGTTTTTTTTTTTGGTTGTTAATAGAAAACCAATACATAATTTTCTTATCTTTGAAACTCTTTATATCAACAATTACTATATAATTAAAAAAAAATTCGAATAATAGCAAAAAAGAAACCAATGAGATTAATCGTTTAAAATCTAATGTGTACAATATATTTTATTATATATATGCTTAAATAATATATTAACGATTACTGTTAACATTTTTATTTATCAATAATATATTTTTACGGTTAATAGTTATTGTGTTTGACCGTGTAAATGGTTATAATTTAAAAATAGTCTAGTTTTATTTTTGTTTTTACAGCAAAATGGTGTAGTTATGGCTTAATACAGTTACTTTTGATTTTGATCATACCTATTAAAATTAATAAACTTACATAATGTAATAATAAATTAATTTTCTTTTTATTGTTAATAGAAAAGTGAGATATAATTTTTTTTTGTCTCCCAAAGTTTTTTATATTAACAATTATTATATAATCAAGAAATTTTCCTAATAATAAAAAAAATAGTTTAGTAAAAAAAATATTATAAATGTTGATGTTACTTTCGATTTTGGTTATACCTATTAAAATTAAGAAACTTATGTAATGTAATATTAAATTAACTTTCTTTTTGTTGTTAATAAGAAACTTTATATATATATATATATATATTTTTTTTTTGTCAACAGCGTTGGAACTAAAATAGTTCAATGATCTGAACCGAAAGAACTGAATTTATAGACATAATTTTGTTTGTCGTCCAAGGTCTTTTATATTAACAATAATTATATGATTAAAAGATTTTCCCAATAATTAAAAAAAAAACTAGTATAGAAAAAAAGGATTTTAAATGTTGATGAGCAAAAACTTTAACAAAAAAATGTTGATGAGCAAAAAGACTAATTATTTAAAATCGTATAACATTAGCTATTTTAGTGAAACCACTCGGTTTATAAACAAATTCGAGTTTGGTTTTGGTTTTGGTTTGATACATTTCGGTTTTCTCCGGTTTTTCTTATCACCCCATACTTCCAAGTCCCAAGTCCCAAGCGTTGTTCAGAAGTTGAATCGTTCTTGGTAAGGAGAGACATGCCGATGACGAATCCGCATAATTCCACCGCCGATCTTCTTTCGGACTCTTCCTCCGCCGCTAATCGCTCTCACCAGGTATGTTTTCCGGCGAGTAATCATCGTTTCCTGTGATTCTGGTTTTGATTATGTTCTACGATTCCGTTCTGATAAATCCATTCTCAGCCGTCTGATGGAATCAGCAAGGTACTTGGCGGCGGTCAAATCACCAGTGAGGGAGATGAATCGCTTGATAAGAAGTAATGATTTAATCTCTTTCATGCGAACTGATTTGACTCAATCAATAGTAGTTCATCTTGATTGTACTCAAAACCTGGTGAAATGTTTCTACTTTTTCCAACTGAATTTCGCTTCTGTTCATCTTACACTCGATTTAGGTTTCAGATATCGTTTGATTAATTGATATCTACATCCAAAATAAAAGAAGAAGAAGAAATTAGGTTTAATCTGCTTCTGAATGTGGCTTCTCACAGGAACAAGTGTTGTGAGCAAAAGCTGAAAGAAATGGCTGCTTGTGACATATTCTCTGACAATTGTAAAGATGATTCAAATTTCAAGATATCACTCCATTACCATCAGGATCAGGTATATACAATGAAGATACGCACAATAAGATTTAGCTGTTTTGATGATAGCTAAACTCTCTTGTCTCCTTTACGTCTCCTTCTTCTCTACAAGCAACTTTCAAGCACCAGAAGCAAATACTGTATCGTGTGTTATTGCTGTGTAGCGGAGGATGAGTTTGACATCGATTGTGGCGGTGGATCCTCCTTCATCTCTCGACGCTCCTCCCACTAGGAGAACCATCGATCTCGGCCATGGAAGCGACCTCATCTACATTCAGAGGTTTCTTCCCTTTCAACAATCTTGGACTTTCTTTGATTATCTCGACAACCATATTCCTTGGACCAGGCCCACTGTTCGCGTCTTCGGTCGATCTTTCCTCCAGGTTCACCCACTTCCACTCTCTCTCGATCATTTTTTGGAGTTCGTATGATCCATTGAAGCTTAGCCGTTTCTCCATGCTTACAATTTGTGTGTGTTTTTGGCCCTCTCTAAGCATATTTGCATTTGCCACTTGCAGCCGAGAGATACATGTTATGTTGCGAGTAGCGGATTGACCGCGCTTGCGTACAGTGGATATCGACCTCATGCCTATTCGTGGGATGATTTCCCACCACTCAGGGAGATTCTGGATGCTGTAAGATTGAAACCCCACCTGTCCCCTGTGTCCCCTGTGTCCCCAGTGGTCGTTGTTGGAACTAAGGTTTATCTTTCGTCTTTGCCAGATTCACAAAGAGCTTCCTGGAAGCAGATTCAACAGCTTGCTGTTAAATAGGTACAAAGGCTCCAATGACTACGTTGGTTGGCATGCAGATGATGAAAAGCTTTATGGTCCAACTCCCGAAATTGCTTCCGTCTCGTTCGGATGCGAACGTGATTTCGTGTTGAAGAAAAAGAAACACGAAGGATCTTCTTCCCATGGTATGGGAGGCGGTCCCCTTCGAGTCATGAACCAAGTATTTTCGCTGCAAGGCCATTGAACCAACGTTTTTGTATGGTGTGTGTTAACCTGCAGAGAAAACAGGAGATGGTGGTTCGGCGAAGAAGAGGTTAAAGAGAAGCAGCAGAGAGGATCAACAAAGTTTCACACTGAAGCATGGGTCGTTGCTGGTGATGAGGGGATACACGCAAAGGGACTGGATCCATTCTGTGCCTAAGCGTGCAAAAGCAGAGGGCACTCGTATCAATCTCACCTTCAGGCTTGTTTTGTAAAACCTGAGCATCATAGGCAAAAAAAGTCTTTAATCTCCAGGCTTTCTCATTTTAGTTGTTTGACATGAGATGGATAGAAACACTGATTGGGTTTAGACATTCGAAGAAGCTGATACAACATGACTCGTGTTGAGTCATCATCCCTCTCTGTTAAACAACATGACGCTTCAACATCTAAAGTAAGCCATGTCTCTGTTTTCATGGTGCTGACAAGTTTCTGTGTTTGTGCAGAGACCTAACCTTAAAGCTTTACAAGTTTCGTACTTAATTTATCATATCTTCTCTATTGAGACTATACAAGAACCGAAGCCAATTGTAATCGTCTATACTCCAAATCAAACCAAATCATAATTGTCAATATTTGTATTTACTATTTAGCGTTATTAAGATTTATTAAATCCATAAATAAATAAGAAAATAAACCGCTAGTTATAAACCAAACCGTTGGGTTGTCAAATCTTATTTTAAAATTTAAAGATTAAAATGAAAAGCATTCCTCCACTAAGATTAGAAAAAAAAAGCTGTTTGACAGAAAACAAAATTAAAATTAAAAAAAAGCTTTCTCTCACTCCCCAAGTGCTGCTATTTACAGTTACAATTTTATTTAGGGTCTTTTAGCTGAATATCTATATCCGACATGGAAATGAAGAATATAGCCATAAGAATTTAGAAATTAACTGCATAACCAAACCCCATATGAAAAAGACGAAATTGCCATTTATGACCAAAAAAGAGAGAGATGAATTGTGCTATACTATTTTGTCATGTTCTATATAGTATTAATATGATAATCTAAATTTAAGTTATTTGTTGTTTTAGTTTTACAGTAATGTTGATTAAATCTTACATTAGTACAAAATAATATTATTTTTATGTGTATAACGTAATTTAAATTTGGTAAAATATATATGTAATTCTTAAACAAGTGAATAATATCACTAATAAAGAACACATCGTCTATATAGCCACATATATAATAGAATAGTATACTATATTATAGTAAAAACTAGTATAGAACTATCTCGGGTTTAAAAATATAAAACTGTATTGTTTGTGCCATTCATATATTACATAGTATACTGGCGAAATATCAAAATAGTATAACACTATATTGTTCCTCTCTAGACTTCGTCCTCTCATTCACAATCCTTAAAAATAATCTCCCACTTCTTCTGTATAAATCTATTGAAGACATAGGAATCAATCATCAAAGAAAAGATTACAAACCCAACGCATGTACTGTAACTGGCTTGTAAAAGATAATTCAAACTAGAACACTTCTTCTGTTCTAAACAAGATATATTCCATTCTATGTAGATAAAAACAGAATAGTATTGGCTAACCCAAAATTACATGTTTCCTAATTGAATCGAAATATCGTTCTCCAAAATAGTAATGACACTTAAATTGCTTCTTGTTATAACAACAATCATCTTCCATCTCCTTTCAATCCGCTCTTTTGGATCATACCCTCTTGTCTTCCCACTATAATTCTCTACCGATTAGAGAAATTTTGATACTATAAACTCTCAATTATAGCATTCCAGGTAACATCATCTCTTTGTGACATTTTGTCAAACTCGTTGCGGGTCTCAATAATTCTGCCACAAGAACAAAAATCAGAACACCCACAAAAATAATTTGGTTAATTCGTAACAAATACCCAGATAAACATGAAAATCCGCTTAAAAATCGATGAACCAGAAAATAAAGATACGAGATATGGGGAATTTTTGAACAAAAACAAATAAAATATAGAGGGCTTTAAGATAATAGATCGGGGGAGAAGAAGAAGAGAGCGCAGCTGATGTTGTCACCGACACAAAGGCCACGGAAGATCTTTCTCTCTTGCGGTTGGCGACGGAGCTATTGAAAACATAATCAAATCTGATCTAATTGACATCAATAGAGAGAAAGAAAGAGAGGAGGATAGTTTAGTCATTAATACAATACTCTAGCCACACATTAATATGGCTATTTGATTAATTTTACTTTCTATTATGGTTATCTGTTATAATTTCCCTTTTATTTATAATTTAGAAAATCCCATTGATCAAACAAAGAGCGAGAAAAAAGGCGAAATTAAAGAGTAATGGAGAGAAGAAACATGCCGTTGAGCAATCCGCATCACTCCACCGCCGATCTTCTCTCTTGGTCCGAGATCCGTCTTCCTGACAACTCCTCCGCCGCTAACCGCTCTAACCAGGTGCGTTTTCCGGCCGTTCGTGTGATTCGATTTTGATTTATGATTTTCCGGCCGACTCCGTTTCTTATTTCCCGTTTTCCAGCCGTCCGATGATATCAGCGAGGTCCTTGGCGGCTGTCAAATCACCAGCGATGAAGCCGAATCTCTGAATAAGAAGTAACGATTTCGTCTTGATTTGCTGGTGGAAACGTTTCTCTTTTAGTGGATTTATCAAATATCTTTAGACTCGATTTGCCTGATTTTAGGGTTTTCGTCTGAATTGTTGATATCCACAGCCAAAAAAAAAAAGGGAAAGAAATTAGGTTTAATCTGCTTTAGAATGTGAATTTTCTTCGCAAAATGATTTCATCTTCCAAGTCCTTTTTTCTCAGTGTTTCTTATAGGAAGAACTGTTCTGGGCACAAGCTTAAAGAAATGACTGGTAGTGACTTGTTCTCTGATAACGCTAAAGATGAACCAAGTCACAAGACGATAAACCACTACCATCAAGATCAGGTACTTGCTTGTCTCGTCGAACTGTATTCTAATAAGTGATGAGTTCGATGATAATGACATTATGGTTTTTGCAGGATAGCCAGATATCTTTCAGCGGCGAAGAGAACGCCACTCCTAAGAAACAAACCACTATAACCGAGTCTGCAAAGCAAAAGGAGCTGAGCAGGTCTGTGCAAACTGAAGCAGATTCTAAGAGCAAGAAGAAGCAGATATCGAACTCCAACACCAAAGCAATCAGTGGCCACGACATCTTCGCATCTCCTCCTGAAAGCAAGCCTCGTCGCTTCTTAGCTGCAACACAAGAAGAAGTCAAAGGAAATAAGAACGTTGAGGAATCTGCGCCGAGAAACTCGCGTGCATCTGCTAAAGCCTCTAATGTAAGTAGACATTGTGATGATATTGTGGGATTGGTACCAAACTTGACAATTTCATACTGTATGTTTTTCAAAAAAGGGGCAAAGCGGTAACAGAGTGTTCAGTGACGAACATGTTGTGAAGTCATCGAGGAAGATACACAACCCGAGGTTTCAGCAACTCACAAGCAATGGTATCTTCAATTCGGACAAAATCCCTCCTGGTTATTCAGAGAAGATGCATAGCTCAGCTAAGTTGCGGGAAATGAGCGGACACAATATATTCGCGGACGGCAAGTCGGAATATCGGGATTACTACGGTGGCGCGAGGAGACCTCCCGGTGGTGAGAGCAGCATTTCGCTGGTCTAAAAATGAGTCTTTTTTTGGCTCAGCGTAAATCTCATTGGCACTTTTAATCTCTTCAAGCTTTAGGTTCTAGTTTTTTTATAAAGTTGTTCGTGTTCGTGTGGTCTTTTTGTCTATGGTTCGTCTCGCTCATAATATAAAACTTCGACACGACGGACTCATGTGTTCTCTTCTCTCTCCGTCGTTTTTTTTTTAATTGATTGACAAAACTCATAGACCCAAAAAAAATGCAGTCGAGTGACGACTCTTGACGTTTGTAATACGATGCCGTTTGGACACGATTAGTAATATGAAAAAAGTGTAACCGACTCCACTGGGGATCGAACCCAGAGTCTCTGGTTTCGTAGACCAGCGCCTTATCCATTGGGCCATGGAGTCATTTTTGGTTTCCATGATAAACTCACAAATAAAGAACGTCGATTATAATTAAGCTGATAGTTTGATGTTTTAGATTTTATTTTTGTTTGTAATAGATTGATTTTCTGTATTATATTTAATATATTGTTTTTTTCAAGATAATAAACAAACAAAAAGTAATACAGAAAGTAAATTTAAATTTAAAAATAAACAAAAAGTAATAGATAAAAGTAAACAATGATTGTTTTTTAATATCCGTGCAAAATCTAAAAAAATCAATTTTAAGAAAAGGAGGGAGTATTAAGAACGTCGATTATAATTAAATAGAGAAAAGGGTAAAATAGACTTTTCAGAAGCCGTCGTCGTCGTCCTCGTGCTTGGCGGTTTCTTCACTTTCCAAAAATAGGCGCTTCTTTCTCTCTCTCTCGATCGAATGTGTGTGTGTTTGCATATCTCCGAGAAACCAAGAACTTTGAAATCTGACTACAACTTTTTCCCGATCGAAATTCTCAAAGACTCTCTAGTGTTCGGAGATGGCGTCGATGTCACCTCTGGCCAAGTATAAATTGGTGTTCTTGGGGGATCAGTCTGTCGGAAAAACCAGCATCATCACACGTTTCATGTATGACAAATTCGACACAACCTACCAGGTAAAAATCATCAAAATCCAACTCATTGCCTCAAAAAAGATTTAATTTTTTTTTGTTTTTGTTTTATCAATCGATCTGTTTGTTTTCAGTCTAATTATCTCTCTCCGAATCACATTAATCACAAGTCAGTCAATAAGGGATTATCAATAGACTTTGATCATGTAGATAGATACAATGTTGTTGAATGTAAATTTTCAATTGAATTTTCCACCAAATTTACATTGTGTAAAAACTTGATTTTTTCTTTCTTTGCGCAAGGCTACTATTGGAATCGATTTCCTATCGAAAACAATGTACCGTGAAGATCGAAATGTTCGTCTGCAGCTATGGTAAGAACTAAAGAAATACTCTTTTTCTTCATCTTCAACCTCTTTCATCAACTTTGAATTTATCTTATAGGGATACAGCTGGACAAGAAAGATTCAGGAGTTTAATCCCGAGTTACATAAGAGATTCTTCTGTTGCTGTAGTTGTTTATGATATAGCCAATAGACTTTCTTTTCTCAACACATCAAAGTGGATCGAAGACGTCCGCACTGAAAGAGCCGGTGATGTTATCATTGTTCTTGTCGGAAACAAGACAGATCTTGTCGAAAAAAGGTAAAACTATATATAAAGCCTCGTCCTGCATCTTAATATAAAGATTGATTTGTGAATATGGTTCAGGCAAGTCTCGATTGAAGAAGGAGATAGCAAAGGTCGTGAATATGGAGTTATGTTCATTGAGACAAGCGCTAAAGCAGGATTCAATATTAAGCCTTTGTTCAGTAAAATCTCTGCGGCATTACCGGGAATGGAATCATATTCAAACACCAAAACTGAGGACATGGTTGATGTAAACTTGAAACCTGCTTCGAATTCATCACAAGGCGATCAACAAGGAGGGGGATGTTCGTGTTGATGATTCAAAAGAAAGAAAAAGAGATAAAATCCTTCTTACAAACAAGAACCTTGGATCGTTCGGATTAGAACTCATACTGGTCCTTTCATGGTCATTGTCTGTCCAAGTTCTATAAAAAAAAAAGAAGGCTGTGAAATGTTAGTTTCCACTTTCAACATATCTTATTTGTGAATCCTGAGTTGTTACCGAGACTCTACATGTGAGTGTGTCTTTTCTTGATAATGGTTAAAGCGATATGCAGTAAATTAGCAAAGGGTCAGTAGAGGAAAGAGATCTCGAATTTGAAAATTTCGCTGCTAGGGAGTAATATTTCAGGGTAACGTTGAGAGTAAGAAGGCAACTATAGTGAACTTTATGCAAATTTTTTATTTTTAACTTTTCATAAATATTATTAAATATGTAAAAATAATTTGACTGTCCACACTCATTTAAAATTGTAGAAACAGAAAATCATTTTTTCATATTAATTCTATGGTTGAATAGATTAATTTCCCAATATATTTCTTTCATTTTAATTATCAAATGGTTGAATAGAATGATTTCTCAAATCATAATCAACCTGCTTTTTGTGATGATAACTTTTATATCAATAATATAGACTTTAAAACCATATCTATTAAAGGAGGGAGGCGTGTATTCAATTTTGGAATTTGTAATGATTTGTATTAAAATAATAAATCATGTGTTATTCAAACATGAATTAAAAAAAATTAACATACAATTTTATTGGAACAATAATTTAAAAATATATATTCAAATTCACTGTTATTGAAAATATTTGTATAGTAAATTTTAATAGATTTTTAATGATTTCGAATTGTTTAGGTGGCCTTTCTTAGTTAAAAATATAAATATCAAAATATCATAGTTTTACTGTCGATCATTATCAATGCTAGCAACACATATTGCAATGAACATAGAGAATTAATCTTATATGTTGTGAATAAACAATAGATACAGGGAGAATATCAATATTAATGTCCCAATGCTTGTTTTGCAATCTAAGGAGAGATTTTATTTAAGTCAATTACCAAGTCATGTAAATGAAATAGGTCTCCAAGAAAAAATATCCTCATTAAAAAGGTTTTTAATATAAAAAAACTTGAATCGAGAAAAAATATCTCAACTATAAATTTAATGTAAAAATTCATCAACTATAATTTCATTAATGAAAAAAATTCTTATATTTATAGTACCATTAAAACCTTAACGGCCAACGTTAAATCAAAGCTATGTGTTTTGGGTTGTAAAAAATTACATGTGTTTTGCGAAATCTCAAAAAAATTAATGAAAAAAATCCCTCAAGTAAATATAGATCGAAAATAAACCCATCAACTATAAAGTTAATGTAAAAAAACCCCGTAACAGTTATTTTAAAACTACGTTAAATCAAATATATGTGTTTTGCATTGTAAAAATTACATATATAATCTTAAAATGATGTGATAGCTTTTAAAACTAGCAATGCGTTTAATATCTCTGAAGTTCAAATAGAGAAAATCTCCAAATTAATGAGCTCTAAAATTGTCTCACTCTAATTTCAGATAGTGAGATTCTATGGCTTGAAAGTTGATTAAAAATAAACAAATGTCAAATTTCGTGTACAACTTGAGAAATTATTACAATTTCTCAAAAGTCCAGATAAATTTAGTTACGAGAAATTTGACGTCTATATCTTTTTCAATCAACTTTCTATACAGAGAATCTCATTATCACATCGTTTTAAAATTATCCATGTCAATTTTTATAATTCAAAACACATACATTCGATTTAATGTTGACCATTTACGTTTTAACGTTATTGTAGACATAAATAGAGGGGTTTTCACATTATTTTTTTTATAGTTGAGGGGTTTATTCTCGATCCATCTTTACTTGAGGGGTTTTAACGTTTTGTAGACATAAATGGAGGGGTTTTTCACATTATTTTTTATAGTTGAGGAGTTTATTCTCGATTCATCTTTACTTGAAGGATTTTTTCATTAAAATACTTAAGGATTTCGTCAAACACCTGTCATTTTTTATCAATCCAAAATGCATAACTTTATTTTAACGGTACTATAAACGGAGGGGCTTTTTTATTGACAGACTTATAATCGATGAGTTTTTGTATTAAATTTATAGTTAAAATGTTTTTTTTCTATTCATCATTAGTTGAGATTTTTTTCTATTAAAGTGTTTTATATTAAATTTATAGTTAAAGTGTTTTTCCTCTATTCATATTAAAAAATCTTTATAAACTATAAAATGCCATATGTGTCGTGCTAATCATATGTGTCGTGCTAATCATATGTGTCCTAATCATATGTGTCGATCATTATCAATACAAGCAACAAAAATTATTTCAGTGTAGCGACGAACATATTAATTTAATTTTTTTTTTAATTTAACTAGTAAAGGAAAAGAAAATCCAATAGACTTAATTTTGACTAAAGAGCAGTTATCAAAAGAGTAACTAGTTACTGGAAAAAAAAATTGTATGTTTTTTCTTCATAGTTATTTTTCGTTTGTTTTTTTCAATGTAAGTTTACAATGGTTTTTTTTGGCATCTTGGTTTTCAATTGGTTTTTAATTTATATTATAGGTTTTAGATCTAGTCATAATAAAATGAACTTTATTTTTTTTAGATGATATGTCAAAAACAAAATATGTCAATGATTTGTCATCAAACGGTTATTGAAGAAATCCATTTCAAAATAATTTATTTTACGTATATGAGGCCCGCACATTGGAGGTCCAATTTGGACCTTATATGTTTTGTTTGATATATTTCAACATTCAATTTAGACTTTTTTTGTGGAGTGAATATTGTTAAACTCTGTCTCATTGGCTTTGGTTCTAACCTTGCGAGCGACTTTTGACCGATGGTCTTAAAATTAAAGAAAGTTTATGTCAAGTCTCTCCCTCTCCAAAACTCAAAATTTCATGTACTGGGGTTTTGGTTGTTGTAGCTAAAGCGTTTGGATCTGTTTTGTTTACAGCTTCGGACAAGTTGTATAGTTTCTCAAAAATGTGTTTGGGACCTCACAATCCTGCCTTCCTATCTATTTTAAAGGAAGAATCAACCATGTATTGTATTTCTCAATTAATTATGTTGCTATTTCTTTTCTGTTTTAGGTTTATTGTGGTTTATGTAATGTTGGATTCAACATCTTTGTGTTGGATCTTCTCTTTTTATGTAAGATGTAACCGCGTTTAAGAGTTATAAATTAATTGTTGCATAAAAAAGTATATCCAAAAAACTTTTTAAAAAACAATTTAAGAAAATTATATACAAGAAAAAATAGTTTATGCATATATATTATTTACCTGATACATATGTCAAGAAGGTTGAAATTAAATCGGAACCAATAATTTTACAATACATATAAGAGAATAATTATATGATGGGTTTTAACTTTTAACAATGGAAATTCTTAATTATTAAAATATTTAAAAAAACTATTATCATAGGTAATTATTGGATAATAATAATAATTAGGAGGATGTTAATATATGAAATTCAACCAACATTGTTATTGGTCCACTTTTCAACTTTATCATCAGTTTTCTTTGTTTTTTCAATTCATCTTCTCTCATTTTCTTCCCTTTCTTTTATCTTCGTCATTTTTTTTTTCTTTTTTTTTTTGATCAACCTTATCTTCATCATTTTTCTGCTGTTTTTCTCGACATTCTTCTGTACAGAAGGGAGTGTCACTGTATTTTTTTAATGATGCAATAACAGAATTGTCAATTAAATTACGGTAAACCCAATAAAGCAAATTATTTAACAAAAAGGAAAAAAAATACGCACTTATACATGTAGATGTCATCAGTCTTTGGATATATTCTTCCCTTGCAGTAGCCACATTGACTTGTGAAATAGCTGATGTACTCTGAATCTGTTGGATAAGCCATAAGAATAATAACTTATAAATGATTGACGCTTGATAGGGAGAAAGATGTTTCAATCATGGGACTGTTTCTTATATATCATTTAGCAAACTTATCCAGTAAGATTCTATTATGTTATTTTTTAGATTTTTTTCCTAAAGAGGTAAATTAGCTTAA
Source organism: Alliaria petiolata (assembly GCA_020283515.1). Taxonomy (NCBI): domain Eukaryota; kingdom Viridiplantae; phylum Streptophyta; class Magnoliopsida; order Brassicales; family Brassicaceae; genus Alliaria; species Alliaria petiolata. Next base: position 91,423,291 of record JAHZTW010000003.1, on the reverse strand, counting down.
GTGAAATAATAATTATATATAGGAAAATAAAAATAAAATAAGGTATTCTATATGTATTAAAAACTCTTATGACTCAGAATTGACAAAAGTCTATCCAATTAATAATATCACCTACTTTTATAATTTGAGTAAATCAAAATAAATGATTTCATTACTGTTTCCTTTTCATTAAAATATAATAATTATAACTAAAACTCAATTTAAATAAATTTGATACAAAAGTGTTAATTATTAAATAATAAATAAAATAATACATGAACTATAAAATAGTTTCAATTGCAACTATCATTTATAAAGATAAACATAAATCTTATTATATGAAATTTGATTTTTCAAAGTTAGTAATTAACATGATCGCGACACGTATCAAATCAATTGATAAGATTTTGACACGTGTAAAAGTTTCTACCAATTAGATTTTGACACGTGTAAAAGTTTCTACCAATTAGATTTTGACACGTGTAAAAGTTTCTACCAATTAGATTTTGACACATATAAAATAAAAGCTTTAAAAAGAATCTTTTTAGAAAAAGAAAATAAATATAAAACAGTATTTTTTTATTTAGGAAATAAAACAAAAAAAGAAGGGAAATTTGGTTCAATAACAAAAAAAAAAAAACTATAATTTAAAATCTAACCAATTTCCCCCTTTTTCTCTCTCTATCTATTACTATATCTCTCTAGGTATTTTGGTTAGTTTATAAATTTTAGTTTTTTTATGGTTATACAACAAATTCACCCAAAAAAGAAAACCAAGAAAGATTTGATAATGTAAAATTTATATTTGAAAAAAAATAATTAAAATGTAAAATTTTGGTTTGTAAGTTAAAAATTTATTGTATTATATCACACATTATATTGTGGATTTTATTTTTTAAGCTCAATAGAGGAGAAAAATTTACAAAATTGATGTTTAGAAAAAACAATTCTATTGAAATATTTTGTGTTATAAAAATTGTAGAAATCATAAACTACATAATAAATTTCTGATAAAAAAATGAAATGCATATTCAATAAATATTTTTTCTGGTAAAACAAATATTTTAATATGTCACATAATTATATATACATGTAATTTTATATGTAGCTATATAACGCATTTACATAACTAATACATTGATATTCTTATTTATATTAGAGAAATGGAGATGAGACAAAAATCTATGGAGATAAATTTTCATTGTAATCATATAGTTTTTTGTAGAACGTCGAGGCTCGGAAGAGTCGCTGAACGTGGAGAAGTGGAGCTTCTGAAGACTGTAATTAACAAAGAAAGGCATTGGTTCTATTGTGGAGAAGAATAGTAGGAATTATGGATCATAGGAGTTTTATTTATAGCAAAAGGGAGATGAAAATCTTTCAAAAAAGAAAAAAGGAGATGAGAAACGCTTTGGTTTTCTATCAAGGATTTTATGTTTATGTATCGGGGACGTAAGCGAAACGATAAATAAAAGCAGGTCTTTACAATTGAATTTGGTTCATTTTATAACAGCATCGGTGTCATCAATAAAATCATTAAAAAAAATGATGTGTAAAATTAAAATGTTCTTATTGGTTTTCAAATAATAATTTGTAGCTAACTTGTCAGCTACTCATCACACACTAAAACTGATGTGTCAACTTCTCGGAAGTCTCTTGTGAAATTATAATGTTGATTTCATAGTTTGGCCTTAGAAAAATAAACAAGCTCATGGCTCAGAATATCTAATGGCGGGTTTGGATACTAGAGAAAATTATAAACTAAAAATTCATAACTTAATAATATTGAGATTAAGATATTTTATTATTTTATAGAGTTATTAATTTATAAAAAATATCTTTAAATAACATTAAAATATATTTTAACGATAAATTCATAATTATTATTTTAAAAGCACTATAAAATATAATTCAACCAATGATAAAACAATTTGTCGAATAGAAATGACTAAAACACTAAAAAAAAATAATTTTTTTTTATTGAAAGTTGAAAACATAATATAATTTGAAATAATTTTTTTCCTACAACATTACTTACTGTAAAATAGAAAAAATATATTCAAATTATTAATTTATGATGATAATGGTCCCAGTGGGGCTGATACTAAAAAAAAAGTTGTGAGTTGTTTTTCAATAACTCATTAACATTTAAGTTAGCAAATAAGATCGTGATACTTAACATTAGATAAATAAATAAAAAACAAAAAAAGAAAAGTGGGTTTTTGGTGAGAAAAAAAAATCAATATCTTTTTACAAAACACTGGGAAGAAATTTGAAGAGAAAGAGAACGACTCCTAAAGTACAGTTCGAAAGTATAAAAAAGTTAATTTCTTATGTTTAGGCCCATTAACTTTCTACGCGTAGGCGTAGGGATTTTTAATGGGCTCTGAAACACTTCAAAGGCCAATTGCTAAAATGGATCAAAATTTAAGGTTGCCGTTGTCCCATATTAGTATAGTATATAATAGCCCTGAAAATTTCGGGAATCGGGACAGGAATTTACGGGTACGGAACGGGAACGGGAAATTCGGGAATTGACGAACAATTCTCAAAAGAGAATCCATAAAAACAAGACGGGAACGGGACGGGAACGGGACGGGTCGGAAAATTCCCTTACGTAAATTTTTTTCCCAAACGGGTAATTATTTTGGATAATTCGGGAAAAATTCGGGAAAATTTGGGAAATTTCGGGAAAATTCGAAAAATTTCGAGAAAATTTGGGAAAATTCGAAAAAATTCGGGAAGTTCGGGTATTTCCGTTCCGTTCCCGTACCCTTTCCGTACCCTTTCCGTACCCGTTTAAAAAATATAAATGGTCGCAAACGGGAATTTTTTTGAACGGGAACGGGATGAGAAATTCGAAACGGGTACGGGTGGGAACCGGGTACCCCTTCCGAAATTTGCAGGGCTAGTATATATGCAAAATCGGTGTATCAGATTCCGTGTAGATAGATATCATATAGTTCACTGAACAAAGATTTTTTTTTTTAATTATAATAAAAGATTAGCAGCTTTAATACATGAAATATAAAACCGGAATATCATGTCAACACGTGATAAAATAACCCAAATGATAATTTAGTACAGAGAAAATGGATTATTAAATGATTAATTAGTGAATAAAAAAAAGGCAGAGTCCCGGAACTTGCGTCAGAAGAATTTGACTAGAAATTCAATTACGACGGCCATTTGCTCACCGTACGGATTTATCTCTCTCTCTCTGTCTCTCTCTCTCTCACTACTCAGATGCTTCCTTCCTTCTTCTCTTTAATACTTTCGATTTTGGTTTCCACCGCTTTTGATTCCTCTGTTTCCCTCTATAGTCTTTACTAAACGAAGAAGAAGAGAAGAAGAAAAAACTAAGAAAGCTTTCAACTTTACTCAAAAAGTTCCAATTTTTTTTTTTTATTTATTTATTGTCAGTGTTCATGTGTCTGCTTTGATGCTTTGAGATCGAGAAAAGGAATCTATGGCGGAAGCAAGACGATTCAGCCCCAATAATGAATTAGGTGAAGTGTGATTTTTTTTTTTTTGCTTACAATAAATATCTATTTGGGATTTTTTTTTTGGTTATAAGATTTTTTTTTTTTTTGGTTTGCTGTGTCAAATCATTATCCGATTAAATCTTTTATCTTTTTCGATCTATTTGGTGTGAGAATTATATGAAACTTGGAGATTTCTGAGGAAAATACTTTCCACTTCCATCAAAAGTTTCAATATGGAATCTACTCAAAAGGGCTTTTTATCCGTGACGAGTATTGGTTTGTCTGAGACTCCTGAGTGATGATGATTTGTTCTTCAAAGCATATTTTTATCTGAATATTCATTTTCGTATAGCTTTTTTTGTTTTTTGCTTTTTGCTCTCTTGATTGGGTTTTAAGTTCATATGGTCTGCTTATAATAATTATCCAAGTTGAAAACAAATCTTATCTAAATCTTGTTTTAAGTCTTGATCATCATCATTTAAGTAGGTGTTTACTTGTATTTCCTTACTCTTATTGACTTGTGTACAGTTTATGGTTGTTTAAGCTGGGGAAAAAAATCTTGGAGATTAACATTATCATGACCTGTGATCTTGATTAAGAACAAACAAAAACCAGTCCACCACAAAAGAAATGGTCTTTGCAACATTAGCCATCTGTGTCACTGGTGGTTTTAGCAGCTATCTTGTGTTGATTCTTGCTAGGAAGTTGACTTATTTTAGCCAAGCAGAACCGAATGTGCCATTTTGTGCCTTGAAGCTTTCTTGATGAAATATACTTGCTTTGTGATGATATCTTACGTGTATACTCGTTTTGTGTCCTTTGTCCACAGATGTTGGCCAAATACTCTCAGAAGCAAGAAATCGATGGCTTCGTCCTCCTGAGATCTGTGAGATTTTACAGAATTACCAAAGATTTCAAATTTCTACCGAGCCACCTACTACACCGGCAAGTAAGATTTACCACTCTTGCTCGTGTACACCCAAATGAAAAACCCATGAGTTTGAAGAATGAAATTGATGCTGAATCCGTGTCGTCTCATTTCAGGTGGATCTGTTTTTCTATTTGATCGAAAGGTGCTCAGATACTTCAGGAAAGATGGTCACAATTGGAGGAAGAAAAGAGATGGAAAGACAGTGAAAGAAGCTCATGAGAGGTTGAAGGTAGTTAACAAAACATATTTCTCTTACTTTATAAATCTTTGACAAGTATGGTCAAAAGAGAAGCACCTTGTGACTCTGAGATCCGATATGATTAATATATTAGTGGTAGGTGCCTATATGTGATTTCTCTTGCTCATGAATATCCGTGCAGGCGGGAAGTGTTGATGTTCTACATTGTTATTATGCGCATGGACAAGACAATGAAAATTTTCAAAGACGCAGTTATTGGATGCTTCAGGAGTAAGCTTATTAATGCATTATATAACTTCAACAACATTTGCTTGTGAACTTATCTTAGATTCCCTCTCTATCTTGTTTTTTAATTCAACATCTTGTCTACAAAGTTGACGAGAACATTGACCTTTCAAGCACTATAACTTAAAAAAGAATTCAATACATAAGTTTTCTTTTTCTTTTTCTTGAAACGATTTCCTTTGCTAAGCCACTTGTTTTTATTTTTTTGGTTACTAACGCAGAGAGCTCTCCCACATAGTTTTTGTCCATTATCTCGAAGTAAAGGTTTGACCCCATCCTATTATTTGCTAGTTACTCTGTTTCATATTATCTTCTTCATGGAAGTTGACGCTTTGAGAGTAAAAACTGTAAATGAATCAGGGAAGTAGGGTTTCTACTTCTTATAATCGGATGCAAAGGACTGAAGATGCTGCTCGGTCTCCTCAAGAAACTGGGGAAGTCTTGACCAGTGAACGTGATGGTTATGCTTCTTGCAGCATTAATCAATATGATCACAGCAATCATTCACAAGCTACCGACTCAGCAAGTGTCAATGGTGTTCACACTCCAGAACTTGAAGATGCTGAATCAGGTGCTTCTTCTTTCATACGTAATAGTCACATACCTTACTTTTATAGTCTCTTATCTTATGCATATTTCTTAAATCCATTCTGCAGCATACAATCAGCAGGCGAGTTCCATAATTTACTCACATCACGAACTTCAGCAGCCTGCAACTGAAAGAGCCTATACTGGTTCTGATCCTTACTATCAAATGTCTCTGACGCGTAAGTTCTTGGTGACCTGATTTTATGTTCTTTTTTCTGTAATTACTATCTGATACTTACAAACGTCATATGGTTTATTTGCTCTTTTTTGTTTAGCAGCCAGGGATAGTTATCAGAAAGAGCTTCGCACAATCCCCGTAACAGACTCTTCCATTGTGGTAGACAAAAGCAGAACTGTCAACGGTCCTGGAGTAACAAATGGGTTAAGAAACAAAAAATCCATTGATTCCCAAACCTGGGAGGAGATTCTGGGAAATTGTGGTTCTGGAGCTGAAGGTTTACCTATGCAGCCTAACAGTGAGCATGAAGTGCTGGACCAAATACTCCAAAGCTGCTCTTTTACAATGCAAGATTTTGCCAGTCTACAAGAGTCCATGGTGAAAAACCAGGTATACACAACTCTTAAGTGTATCTGTCTCAAATTCTGCATTCCTCTTACTCCATTGTACTGCTGAATATTTTCTTTGCTCCTTATTTATAATTGATAGGCTATGTATTCGCTGAGTATCTGATTTTTTTTTTTTTTTCAAATTTCCACAGAATCATGAGTTTAATTCAGGACTTGCATCTGATCGTACCTTGTGGTTCCAAGGACAAGGTTTACACTGGACTCATCTTGTTTCATTAAAAGGTTGGAATTTACTTGATTCTTAAAAGGCTAACCTTCAATATTTTTTTTTCTGTCAACTGCAGATATAGAGCTAAATGCTATAAGCAATTTAGCTTCAAGTGAAAAAGCTCCATATCTATCCACGATGAAACAGCATTTGTTAGACGGTGCATTGGGTGAGGAAGGTTTGAAAAAAATGGACAGTTTCAATCGCTGGATGAGCAAAGAACTTGGAGATGTTGGTGTTATCGCTGATGCAAACGAGTCTTATACTCATTCGAGTTCAACAGCCTACTGGGAAGAAGTTGAGAGTGAGGATGTGTCCAATGGTCACAACTCGAGGAGGGACTTGGATGGATACGTTATGAGTCCTTCCCTCTCAAAGGAACAGCTCTTTAGCATCATTGACTTTGCTCCAAGCTGGACTTATGTGGGTTGTGAAGTGAAGGTAACGCTATTGATTTATTTATTCTTTTGGGGAATCAAAGCATAAGGTTTGTGCTTATTTTCTTTTGCAAAAAAAAATAGGTTCTTGTCACTGGAAAATTCTTAAAGACTCGAGAGGAGGCTGAAATTGGCGAGTGGTCTTGCATGTTTGGGCAAACAGAAGTTCCAGCAGATGTTATAGCTAATGGTGTTCTCCAATGTGTTGCTCCTATGCATGAGGCTGGAAGAGTTCCCTTTTATGTAACATGTTCCAACAGATTAGCATGCAGTGAAGTGCGTGAATTCGAGTATAAGGTGTTGGAGTCTCAAGTTTTTGATGGAGAAACAGACGATTCTACTGCTTGCAACTCTATTGAAAGTCTTGAGGCAAGATTTGTTAAACTGTTGTGCTCGAAATCTGATTGCTCGAACCCTTCTCTTTCCGGGAATGACACTGATTTGTCCCAAGTGAGCGAGAAGATTAGTTTACTGCTTTTCGAGAATGACGACCAGTTGGATCAGATGCTAATGAATGAAATCTCCCAAGAAAATATGAAAAACAACCTTTTGCAGGAAGCTCTGAAAGAAAGCTTACACTCATGGCTTTTACAAAAGATAGCAGAAGGTGGAAAAGGTCCTAACGTGTTGGACGAAGGTGGCCAGGGTATATTACACTTTGCAGCTGCTCTTGGTTACAACTGGGCATTAGAACCGACGATAGTCGCTGGTGTAAGTGTTGATTTTCGCGATGTAAATGGTTGGACCGCACTTCATTGGGCAGCTTTCTTTGGCAGGTGAGTCACTTCTAGAAAGAGTTAACTAGTTCATCTTATTTTTTCGTATCTGAAACAAACGGTATTTGCATATTCAGGGAGCTGATCATTGGTTCCCTCATAGCACTCGGTGCTGCTCCTGGAACTTTTACTGACCCGAATCCAGATTTCCCATCAGGAAGCACACCTTCTGATCTAGCCTATGCCAATGGCTACAAAGGAATCGCTGGTTATCTCTCAGAATATGCCTTGAGGGCACACGTTTCGTTGCTCAGTCTAAATGATAATAGCGCAGAAACATCTCTAGCAGCGGTTAAGACCGCTCCTAGCCAGTCCAGCTCATCATTGACAGACTCTCTGACAGCCGTGCGCAACGCTACTCAAGCAGCAGCTCGGATTCATCAGGTGTTCAGAGCTCAGTCTTTCCAGAAGAAGCAAATAAAAGAGTTTGGAGATAGAAAGTTTGGGATGTCGGAAGAGCGTGCTCTTTCAATGCTTGCTCCTAAAGCACACAAACCAGGACGAGCGCATAGCGATGATTCCGTGCAAGCCGCTGCTATCCGGATTCAGAACAAGTTCCGCGGTTACAAGGGAAGAAAAGAGTATTTGATTACTAGACAAAGAATCATCAGAATACAGGTTCGTAATGTTTGATAAAACCACAAACCAGATGAATCTTTGATCAGTTTTAGTTCTACTGAAATTCTTAACGGTTTTAAACTGGCAACACGCACACGCAGGCTCATGTAAGAGGTTATCAAGTTAGAAAAAACTACAGGAAGATAATTTGGTCTGTGGGGATATTAGAGAAGGTGATACTGCGTTGGAGACGGAAAGGAGCTGGTCTGCGCGGGTTTAAGTCAGACGCACTTGTTGATAAGATGCAAGATGGAACAGAGAAAGAAGAAGATGATGATTTCTTCAAACAAGGTAGAAAGCAAACAGAGGAAAGGTTTCAAAAGGCTCTTGCAAGAGTTAAATCAATGGTTCAATATCCTGAAGCTAGAGATCAATACCGTAGATTACTAAATGTGGTCAACGACATCCAAGAAAGCAAGGTATATATAATAATTATAAACTAACTTCATTCTTACAGAATCAACAAAACTGAACAAATTTTTAATTTTTAATCCTTGTTTTAGGTTGAAAAAGCTCTTGAAAATTCAGAAGAGGCAACTTGTTTTGATGATGATCTAATAGATATTGAAGCATTGTTGGAAGATGATGACACATTGATGTTGCCAATGTCATCAACTCTATGGAACACTTGAAACCACTCTCAAAGCCTATGTGAGATATTGTTACAGTTATTGACTCATTAAACTTGTAAATTCTTGTGTAATCACTCTTCTCATATTCTGTAACTGCATTCATTATCACTCTGATTTAAATTATATATTTGAACATATGTTAACTTATAACCAAATAGTAACCTTCCTTGTCATTAAACTGTACATGGCTGGTTCCCATATTAGTATACAAACTTTCAGTTCTCAGAGTTAAAAGAAGATGACTTTTTGATTTCAAGTCACTGAATAGCTTGGAAGAGAGATATTATGTTGTTGTCAAATCATTAAAAAGCCCTTTATCTCTATCTTGTTCCAAGGCTCTCGTAGAACAAGATGTAGCCATGATCAGTATTGCTCGAGTACTCTTGTGATGAACCGAAGAATGTCTGAACAGCAGATTCTTCGATCATTTCAACATTCTCATCGTCAAAGAAGAGCCAATGGTTATGAGATTTCACGAGGCTGACATAGTGGCCATGGTTGGGTCCGCTTCCGACATGAACCACGACTGCAAAGAGTGAGTACTCAATGTCCACATATTCTTCCACTGTGTTGCTGAGTTTCAGTTCCAGTGGGAAGACGACTCTGTAAGATAGCTTCTTGTAGCGACCCAACTGTTCGATGTATTTGAAACGTTTCAGATGTATAACTAAGATGTGTGGCGGTTTCTTGATCTTCATCCTCTTCTGCGCTTCTTGTAAACTGCACAAAACAGCAAAAAAAAAAACAGCCTCTGTCGATTATTTGAGTATTAAACCGAAAAAGCAACGGGTGTGGATTATGGAACAGCATTATTTACCTGCAGCATCTGTCACAGAAAAATTTGTCTTCAGCGTGTAGAGTCTCTGTGGAGCTGAAGTTTTTCAAACAGCTAGTTATTGAACTGTTTTGTTCAATATCAAGGCTTAGGTCTAGGAATGTTTCGTCTCTTGCTGTTACTGTCTCACACCGCAGACACCTTGTCTCGTTGGTAAGTATACCCTGTAATGAGTTTGCACATGCTGTCACTTGAGATGACCGAAAGGAAAATCTTTATAATATGCGATGTTCAATTGTTCACTTTTATGACCAAATATATTTTTCGCATCTATATCTGGTATCTAAATGAAGCCAAACCTGCACTGATCCTTACCTGAAAAATCTTGTGCACCCATGTAACAATAGGCTCTTTATGCACGCCATTTGCCTGAGGAACTTTCGGCCCATTTGCAATCTTTTCAGCAGATGGTGAAATTTCATTGTCCATTTTTGTAGCTTTGGCCTCTTTCTCTAAGATGTCAACGAGTTCATTTAGCAAATAATTCAGGAACTCGTGTGCATCCTGCATGAGAATAGTAGCACAATTTAATCAAATGCTTCGTTTACGAGATATCTTCTCTTTACAATTTCATTATCCTCACACAGAAGGGTGTTTGAGAGTACCTGATGCATATAACTCCGGAAAAGCTCATTTTGCTTCTTCAACCTCTGTACAAAGCGCTTGGGAGCAATCACTCCTGTTTTCTTCTTTTGGGAACTTATCTATTGGCAAAAGGAGCAATAAAATTAGCAGAGTTACGGCGGACACTTTGAAGAACTGAACACCACCACAATTATCCAAGTAGATGATTACAAAAGGAATTGATGAAAAATTAAAGGCTACATGAAGCAAACACGATCATACATCTGCAATGCCATACTTCTAACACTCGCGAAATAAAACAAAACCAGCACGTTTAACAATAGCCAACCAGTATAGAGTTATCAAAAGGAAAGTATTACGTGTTTCACCACTCAAATACTTCTTTTCCTGTTATAGTAGAACATATCCATCCATCAAAAGATAACAACAGTAAAACCAAAACACAAGTCGAAAAAGAACGAACGAGCGATTGCAACACCAAGAAATGTGATGTGCCGTAATAAAAGAATCATAATAACCACCTGCGAGAATAAGTCTGCCAAGCAGGTCAAGAGATTCTCCTCAGCATCAGCTACACTTTTGTTATTTGCACAGTACTCAAGCAATTGTTCACGAAAGGGTGCACAAAAATATAGGGCCTGCGCAAGAGAAAACACTTCGTATTATAAACGATTAGTTAAGAACAGTTCTTGGATACACATGCTTTTCTCTACGGGTTCTCTCCATTTGCATACTCTATATCTGCTTAAAGATGAAACCTTTTTTTGTCAATAAATCCAATTCAATCAGATCAAAATGCTCGGGACAAGTATCGATTTTTTTCAATCGATCTCTTAAAATCCACATGTTAATACACCAGTTAACCTATTGTAGTGTCCCAAAAGCTCGAATACCAAACTCCCATTCGACAGAGCTAATCACTAACTAAGCATTTTTCCAAAAGAAGAATGTAAAATTTCTCGTACATGGTCAAATCCGATTGTAATTCGCAAGTGAAACATTCATCCATCTCTGGATAGTAATCAGAAATTTCAAAATCGTATGACCAAAAGCAAAACGAGAGTCTCGAGACGGAGGATCCAAATCCAAAAGCAGTTGATGAGAAATCGAGGGAGAGAGGACCTGCAAAACGCTGTTACAGTAACAAGTGTTGCCGAAATTTTCGAATCCGAAGTAGCGTTCTCCCTCCGGGAACTGGTCGCCGAGAGCCTTCTCGAGTTTGGAGCCCGCGGCGCCCATCAGACCTAGGACCAGCCTCCGTAACACCGTGGTTTCGTCACCGACTCGTCCGATTCGACTCGGAGTCAAATCAATGAGGGATTTCACTCTGGAGATTTGAGATTTCCAAGGTGTTTGAAACTTGTGAAACTGCGAAGAGGAGGATCCAAATTGAAAATTCTTATTTAGTTTTTCTCTGTTCTACGCGAATAAATCAACTGTCAAAAAGAGTGTTTTAAAAGGAAAGATAAAAACATTAATTAATACTCTCTCTGTTCCTAAAAGAAAGTTGTTTTACAATTTTTACACATATTAAGAAAACACATTAAAACTTGACTATAAATACATCATTTTTTGTAATTAATCATTTCCCATAAATTTAAACCAATAATAATTCAGAAAAATCATTTAATTGTCTTGAAGTTTACAATTTTTCATCATTGATTAAGAAAAAATGCATAGAAAACCTAAAACAACTATCTTTTTGAAACAAAAATAAAATCTAAAACTACTTTCTTTTAGGAACAGAGGGAGTAATAGATTAGTGGAGTACGTGGAAACTTTTATCCTCTAGATTTTCCAGATTAATAGCCATCTTATTAATAAAAAAACTCATTATCTTCCTATCATAAAAAAAAAACATTTTTCAAGTTTATAATAAAATTGGCTTTTCTGAATTTTTTAAACGAATTAAAAGCTGCCTAATTGTTAAGTCACAACTTTCGATGACGGCATTGTTTCATTTAGCTCAATTAAGTGACAAAAATAACCTTAACTAGCTTCTTATAATTTGTTCCCTTTTTAAAAACATTTTTTTTGTCTTACACATTTTGGATTGTAACGTTATGGAAATGAACACACTATTCTTCACACATAGCTAAACAAACAAAGAAACAAAAGTAGTTGACAAATATTATTTTAATTATATATTATGAGGATACTTATAAATATATATTTTTTAATTAATTTACAATTTAACTATTGTACAAAGATCTACGATAGATATGTAAACCAATCAGAAACAGTTCTACTTATATTGTCTTGAAAATTTTCTTATATACTTTGTTTTTAATAACCTGCAGAAATCGTATTTTTTAAAAATCGAAACTCAAACTTTCGTATGTAAAAACATTAATCAACAGTTTAGTCAATTATTAGATTAAAGAAATTTCCACGTAATTAAGTGACAAAAATAAATTATAAGGGGATAAAATGTTAATTATCATTCTTTGGTTGTGAGTCTTGTGATTGGTTTTTTTGTTTTTTGTTTTGGCTCGTATGTTACATCATCAGAAATATTTGATTTTTTTTTTGCTAAGTATCAGAAATATTTGATCTAATTCTATGCGATTAAGATGAATATGTCTACGAACACGACTTCATGAAGTTAACATTATAGGTTTGTAAGATCAAAGTATAAAGAATGTCTCTCTTTATTATGTTTAGAAACTAACTCAAAACTAAACACCTCTCTTCTCTCACACCTTGTCACAACTCGACATAGATGTTTATTTATAGGGTTAGCACAACATAGCTAATCCCATTCNTTATTTATAGGCTTAGCACAACATAGCTAATCCTATTCCAAATAGAAATAGATAACTCCTAAATCTATTAGGATTACAACAACCTTTCTTATCCTAAACTAACTTGGTTTAGGCAACTTAGGTTGTTTGTTGTCAAAGCTTGTCTAAGCTTATCCAACATTCTCCCTCATAAGCTTTGTTGGCTTTGTCTTGGACATGTTTAGAACACCTATCAAGCTTCTCATTTCTGCAAATTTGATCCGCGCCAAGGCCTTCTTTATGATGTCCGCTTTCTGTTCCGTTCCGGGCACATGTTCCACATCAACGAGCTCCCTCTCAATGCATTTACGAATGAAGTGGTAGCGCTTATGAATGTGTTTACTTTTGCCATGAAATACCGGATTCCGAGTGAGTGCTATTGCGGACATATTATCGATCTTGATGAGAACTTGCTCTGTGTTCGAACCTGTAATCTCGCTTAAGAGATCTTGAAGCCACATAGCTTGTCTTGCTGCTTCTGTTGCAGCCATGAACTCGGCTTCGCATGATGACAGGGCAACTGTGTCTTGCTTCTGTGAACACCACGTTATTGGTGAGGAGCCGAAGTAGAAGATGTGTCCTGTTGTACTTCTTCCATCGTCCGGGTCTATGTTGTGGCTGTTGTCACTGAACCCAGTGATCTTCTTTGTTCCTCCACGTTCAAACTTCAAGCCATATGCCATGGTTCCTTTAAGATAACGCAAGATCTGCTTCATCACATCGCCATGACTCTTGCGTGGGCTCTGCATATATCTGCTTGCAACACCAACCGAAAAAGCTAGATCAGGTCGAGTGTGCAATAGATACCGTAAGCAGCCTACATTTCTTCTGTATGCGGTGGGATCTATCTCATCTTCTTCTAACGCCTTTGAAACCTTTAAGCCAAACTCCATTGGAACTTGAGTTGGGTTACAAGTATCAAGGCCAACTTCTTTCAGGATCCGTTTTGCATAGGCTTCTTGTTTGATTTCGATCCCGTCATCTCCTTGATGTACTTCCATGCCTAGGTAGTACGTTAGCCTTCCGAGATCAGACATCTCAAACTTTGTTGACATTCCATGCTTGAAATCGTTTATAACCTTGCTTGTATTACCTGTTACAAACAAATCATCAACATAGATAGCAACAATCAATAGTGTATCTCCCTCTTCCTTGCGATACACTGAAGTCTCCTTAGATCATCTCTTAAATCTCATTCCCTGAAGAATTTGATTCAACTTAGTGTTCCAAGCTCTTGGAGCCTGTCTTAGGCCGTACAAAGCTTTTGAAAGTTTGTAGACCTTATGCTCCTGTCCCTTTACTACGAATCCCTCGGGTTGTGTCACATACACATCCTCCTTGAGCTCTCCATGTATGAACGCCGTTTTAACATCTAGGTGATGCACTTCCCATCCGTGTGAAGCGGCTAGCCCAATCAACAACCTTATCGTCTCCAATCTCGCAACTGGTGCGAAGACTTCATCGAAGTCTATACCGCTCTCTTGTACATAGCCTTTCGCCACTAACCTAGCTTTGTACTTGTTAATTGTTCCATCAGCATTCTTCTTTATCTTGAATATCCACTTGAGCCCAATCACTTTTGTCTCATGCGGCTTATCCACCAAACGCCAAGTTTTGTTTTTGTTGATGGAGTCAATCTCTTCTTTGCACGCTAAGTTCCATTGCTCGGAATCCTTTGCTTCTCTAAAGGACCGTGGCTCATCATTGATCATCAAAAGAAGTCTTTCACACTCCACATCGGCTTGTAGTGCATAATCATCCTTTAGATAATAATCTTCAAGATAGCTTGGGAGAGTAGATACTCGTGTAGATCTTCGTAGTGGCTGTTGAGTTTGCTGAATGTTAAGCGGGGACTGATGTGGGGTAGCTCCCTCGCTCACTCGTTCACGGCTTTGCGGACTTAGGGGTTCTTCTTCTCCCGCATTCCTGTCTTGATCGGGAAGATTTTCGCCAACGATCGCCGGTCCTTCTCCCTCGTCGATCGTTGTTCCCCATCGCATATGGAACATCCCTGGATTTCTTGCGGATCCTTCTTCAGTCTCGTTCCAATTCCAGCCGTTTTCTTCGTCGAAAACCACATCACGACTTACCACAATTTTCCTTGTGGTCGGATTATAAAGCCTATACGCTTTGGATCCTGGTTCGATGCCAAGATTAACCAAGGGTATAGAGCGATCATCCAACTTTTTGGTCAGATGCGCGTCAATCTTTGAATATGCAAGACATCCGAAGATTCTCACATGTCCAACGCTCGGCTTTCTTTCTCGCAGGCTCTCGTATGGCTTCATCTTCGTCAAAGCTTTCGTCGGTACTCTATTAATTATGTAGGTCGAATGTCGAACTGCTTCCCCCCATAAGTAATTAGGTACTCTCATAGCTTTGAGAACGCTTCTCGCCATCTCCATAAGGGTTCGGTTTCTCCTCTCT
Organism: Alliaria petiolata; assembly: GCA_020283515.1. Classification (NCBI taxonomy): domain Eukaryota; kingdom Viridiplantae; phylum Streptophyta; class Magnoliopsida; order Brassicales; family Brassicaceae; genus Alliaria; species Alliaria petiolata. The sequence continues at coordinate 91,407,935 of JAHZTW010000003.1, read as the reverse complement.
ACAACGCCGTTTTGTTGAGGTGTGTAGGGTGCGGTTAAGTGTCTCTTGATGCCGTTGTTGTTGCAGTAGGTTTGAAATTCTGTTGATGTGAATTCTCCACCCCTATCGGTTCTTAGAGTTAGGATCTTCTTTCCTAATTCTTTCTCCATCAAGTTGTGAAACACTTTGAACCTTCCAAACGCCTCGCTCTTTTCTTTCATCAAGATAGTCCACATGTACCTTGAAAAATCATCGATGATGACGAATATATACCTATTGGAAGCTGCGATTGCAGGAGTTATAGGTCCGCACAGGTCGGCATGTAGGAGCTCAAGTGGTTTGGATGCACGGTACGTGGTTGCTTTTGGGAATGATTGGCGTGTTTGCTTGCCCACCAAGCATGATTCGCACAGTCGCTTCTCCTCCCTTACTTCTGGCAATCCATGAACCATCTCTTGCTGTGACATAGTCTTGAAGGTGTTGAAGTTTATATGTCCCAAGCGTGCGTGCCATCTCCAAGTATCATCCACTATACTTGTCTTTAAACACACCGGCTTCCCAATCGTCAACTGGATCTTATACAGTCTGTTTGGTGATCGATTTACTTTCACCAAAAGTTTACCTCGCGGGTCGTGAACCGTGAGATAGTCTTGTCTCATTCTTACATCGCATCCAGCTTCCGTTGCTTGTCCTAGACTTAGGATGTTGCTCTTGAGTTCTAGAATATAGTAGATATCCGAGACAAGTTTTTGTTCATCGCTCTTGCTTTGAAATAGGATCGAGCCTTTTCCCCCTATTTCGATGCATGAGCCGTCGCCAAACTTCACCTTCCCTCTTATGTTCTCGTTCAGCTCCGAGAAGAATTTCTTGTTGCCTGTCATGTGGTTACTCGCTCCGTTGTCGAGATACCACAGCCCTTCTTCTCCTCCGCTTTCTTCGAGGTTCTTAGGAATCACGTTTTCCTCGTTTAAGAACACCATCTCGTGCAAATAGAGAGCCGCATCAGCTTCCTCTGCTTCGGTCTTGTTTGCTTCTTGATGTTTATGTGTTCTTTCTGGACATCTAGAGGCAAAGTGCCCTGGTTTCTCGCACTTGTAACAGATTACTTTCGATCTATCCTTTTTTTCTTTTGATCGATTTTGATCTGTTTTCTCTTGCGAGTTACCATCTTTGCCTCGGCCTTTTCCTCCTTTTCCCCGTCCTTTGCCTCGCGTTGATGTAGAGCCTCGTTCTTCTGAGTTAGCGTACAAGACCTTCTCTTGAGTCTCGGTATGACTCTCCTCGTCAAGTACTCTCTCTTCATATGCCTTGAGTCTACCCACTATGTCTTCAAAGCTGGTTTTGTTCAAATCCAGAACTTTCTCAAGCGAAGCTATCAAATGGATATACTTCCTTCTCGGCAAGCTATTAAGAAACTTTTTCACAAGTTTCGGCTCATCTATCATCTGTCTGAGAGCTGCTGATTTCGAGGCTATCGACGATAGCTTTCCGGAGAAAGTATCGATCGTCTCTGTGTCTGCCATACGAATCCTCTCGAACTCCGACATGAGGGTTTGAAGTCTCGCATCCTTGACACGCTCAGCACCTAAGTATCGGGTTTTTATTGATTTCCAAATCGCCTTTGGAGACTCTTGTTCTCCAACTTGCAAAATAAGGGCTTCCGGAATTGATTGGAATAACAAGCCGATTGCAATATCGTTCTTATCTAGGGCTAGTGAACCAGGTTCAATAGTCTCCCAGACCTTGTGGATACGCAACATGACTTTCATCCTCATTGCCCACACCGTATAATTCGTAGATGTTAGCATCGGGCATTGGATTGAGGATAGTATAGCTTCCTTCGAACGAGCCGCAGGAACGATGTCTCCCATAGCTCGGGAACACCTTTTCCTCTCGTCGCTTTTAGGGAGCTTTTCTTCAAAGCCTTAGGATCGACTTTCCTAGGTTGCTCTGATACCAAATATAGGTTTGTAAGATCAAAGTATAAAGAATGTCTCTCTTTATTATGTTTAGAAACTAACTCAAAACTAAACACCTCTCTTCTCTCACACCTTGTCACAACTCGACATAGATGTTTATTTATAGGGTTAGCACAACATAGCTAATCCCATTCCAAATAGAAATAGATAACTCCTAAATCTATTAGGATTACAACAACCTTTCTTATCCTAAACTAACTTGGTNACATAGCTAATCCTATTCCAAATAGAAATAGATAACTCCTAAATCTATTAGGATTACAACAACCTTTCTTATCCTAAACTAACTTGGTTTAGGCAACTTAGGTTGTTTGTTGTCAAAGCTTGTCGAAGCTTATCCAACAAACATTTCCTGTCAAATTTAGTTGACATGAATCAAAATCTGTCAATGTGAATTCGGAATTTGTTTCATCCATGCAATTACGTTCATTCATGGATCAAAAAAAAAAAAACGTTTCTAATGTGTTCATCATGTATTTCGAGTAAGATCAATTCGTGTCATTGTTTACGCCATGGATACGATGATGAGTGAATGACGACTGCTAGAGAAGATTAGTATTCATTCTACTTTCGATCTGCAACTTTTAGAGAGAATCACGAGAATGTTGTTTTTTTTTCTTCTTTTTGTTCGTACTGTTCCGTTCAAAGTGTTTGACATTTTAGAAATTCAAATTCAGTTCAATTCAACGGTTTGATTTGTACACATTTCACGTGACCTTTTGGAAATAATTTCAGGGGAGAAAACCAGAGAAACCGCACGTTCACGTTCGTGCAGGCCTATATAAATAAGGTCATTAGCTAGCTACACGTACATACTCATCAAAGAATAAGAAGAAGAAGAAGAAAGAACGTAACTCAAAAGATCCCAAGAAAACTACATTTCTAAAGTCACTTTCTTCTAAATTCATGATGGTTTCGATGGAGGCCTTAGCCATGGCGGGAGCGGATTATCAAGAATGGGGACTTAGTATTGAGGAATGGGAGCTTCAAGAACCTGTCGTTCAGCCCCATCTACTTGCAGATGATTATGAAGACGAAGAAGAAAATACTGAAGATCATGGAGAAGAAGATCATGATCGAGATGATGATGATGATATCGTTTTCAATGGTTTAGCGATTAAACGAGATGGTACTTGTGACATTAGAGCTATGGTTGGGAAATTGATCGAGAAATCTTTCTCAAATTTCGTTATTCACCTCAAGCTGCTTAAATTCTTAACACTCATTCTTGACAACTTTTTGTTCAGCCATGTTATTGAGTTTCTTTTGTAATTGTTTTTTTTTTATGATGAGAGGTCTTTTGTTTTCATAAAAAGTGAATTGATTGTAATGTAAGTATTTTTTCAATTTTGATAAATTGAAACCTAATATATGAATTTTTTGATTCGGTTTATATGGTTACATTGTTCTTATATGGATGGAAAAAAGACCGAACTTAACCAAGATTTATCAAACAAATATCAAACTGAATTTTTAAAATCACTCATACGGCAGAAGAGAAATATTTATACAGAAACAAATTTAACCAAATTTGAATTGAACTCAAACATTGTGCAACCGAACCGAATATACTACCTAGATAAACTAAATTTCATTATAATTTTTTATTTTAATTATATTTAAATATATCAAAAATATAATATTAATTAAAACAAATTTTTATTTTATTGTATAACTGTCTATCAAATCTGAATCCAAGTCAAACAGAAGCGAACCAACAAAATTCAGACCAATTCGAACCAGTCTTATAATCCCAAAACCTTTTTTTGTTGTTGTTAAATGCGGACTCTAATTAAACTTCCGTATCATATATACTATATGTTTGCTATATAATTCATTCACGTTTAATTCTTTCTCTAAGAGCATGTGCATTAGGTCAGTTCTAAACTTTAAAAAAAAATAATAAAAAAATAGGAAAGTAAAAAAGGTGAAGAGAAGCATCCTTGCTACTCTTGTTTAGGATCCGACTCTTTTACTGTTTGTGTACAAGTAAGACATGTGTCTTAATGTAAATGGATTTCTTTTTTATATATTTAGAATTTATTTATATTTTTATATTATATTAATATTTTATACTTAAGAAGTCTTTTTCAAAAGTTTCTGCGTTGAACATGGTCTAAGAGCACAAAAGGGGAAAAATCTAGTTTTCATATTCTATCTTTCTCTAAGAGCACAAAAGTGTTGTATCGTATAAATTCACGAGAATCTCGACTCTGGTGTTATTAATAAACAATAACACACACCATGACGTTTGCATCAGTACGTAATATCTGCGTGTGAATTAGTGCCATCATATATTTCAAAACTATCTAAATCAAAATTCAATCGCAGTAGTACATTTGACAATCGTCAACATGCCACAGTCTCCTTTTGGATAACCCAAGTCCTAGTGGAATCGTCAGGTATATTATATATATGGAACAAGTAATTAGATTCTCCCAAGTTTTCCTAATAGTTATTTTGCAGAGATTGATCATCGATTCAGTTTGGGTGAGCGAGCAAAATCACTCAATGAGTACTACTTACTCCCAACACACAAAAATTTATCAACCCAGTCTACATCTAGTGTTCACTTACAAATATATATAATATTTTCCATTTGTCATGTAAATTCTCATCAATGGATAAGATAAACTAATCATGAGAATCGATATACAAAATGTTTTTTTATAGAAGCTTAGTTGTTCAGCCAAATAATATTCTTAATTTGTTTGGCATCTACAAGATATGTCATGAGGCTTTCAGAAAAAGAGGGCACGGTAATAATGGTCCGATTATCTGAGAGCTTCACAGATATATATTGTAGATTACAAAAGTATAATCAAAGGTTAAGAAAGGAGGAAGAAAAGGAAAAAAAAAAAAAAAAACAAGCAACAATGAGCCTCACATATCTTGATTCTCGTAGATGACATAACCAAAAGTTGAGAAAGTAGGAAGAAAAGAAGCCAATAACAAAAATAAGATGAAGAATGTGTAAGAATGGTTGTAGTGAGGTACACTGGAAAAAAGCCCACTCTCTCAATTAAATTAGCAAAGAAAAAGAAATGGGTTCATATATGACTTTTTATCACTTCAAATAATTCATCTAATTTTTTTTTGTTATTGTTCACACGACATATCTTATGGGACGAACATAAAATATGTCGTTGTTTCAGATTTGTATTTTTCATGCATGCATGATCCTTGTCCACGAAACCATACTCTAATTAATGCTTCAAGTTCATCCTTCGATACATTCATTGTATGTAAGGAAATGGTATGCATTTTGTTCGAGGATTTTACAAAAATAAAATCCTCAATCCGCTTCACAAATAGTGTCGTTTAAGGTTTTGTTTTTGTTTTACAAATAGTATCGTTTTATATGTTTAATACAAAAATTTAAACAAAAATCCAGTTTTAACTTTATTATATTAATGTATTAATTAGAAAGAGAATTTTGTTTACTGTATTAATAAGGAATATAATAGACTTTTTAATAAATTTTCTAATATGTGTGAAAAGAGTATAATTATATTCTTTGTAAAAGAGAGTAGTAATTAAAGAAAAACGAGAGGAATAATGGCTAAGGAAAAATCAGTCGTGTGGTTCAAGACTGTTGCGTTCCTCAAGGGTTGAGGCACGTTTTGTGGATGATGGAGGCTGAAAGCTCGACTGAAGTCACTCTCTTTCAACCGGTCGGATGGAATATGGTCGAACTGGAAAGATGGTGCCATTTCAAGGGACTAAGGTCACTCATTTAGAAGGCTGGTCGGATGATGACGAATAGAAGGGTGGATCGAAGGTCGCCACAAAGCCTGGTGATGAAGGCAATGATAAGACAAGTTAGACTGGGCAGAAATCGCAAATGCCTAGAAAAACTGAAGAAGAGAGAACTCTTTAAGAAAATGTTTGTTGTTTATTGATTGTGTGAAAAATACAAGGCTGTGAGGGGACTTTATATAGAGTCCAAACAGCTATGCCCTTCTAGGGGTCTTGAAGCAAATTACAATGAATGCAGCTAAATTAAAGGGATTGAAAATGGCTAACAATTGCCTTATCTAATGGAATTTCGAAATTCAAGAATAAATGCAAGAAAATCAAGACAAAAACAAAGAAAGTTAGTCAAACAAAATGATTAATTCAGTCTTACCTTGGCT